>JBCNJP010000061.1:16384-35384 GCA_039602395.1 Deinandra increscens subsp. villosa | reverse complement strand
CAGCTTGAGCTTGGATCTTCTCGTTGGCTTCGGCAAGCTTCTTCTCCATGTCCATAGCCTGGAAGCTCAGCTTCTCGATACCCTGCACAAATAGGAATCCTGATTAGCGGCTGTAACAGGTATGAAACTAACATAAACATTACTTGAGCTTCTTACCAGGTTGATCATGGTCTTCATAGGGAGGATCTTGTTGCTGACCTCAGACGGGGCAAGATCTTCAAAAGATTCTAGGTACACAGTAGGAGCTGCTGAAGTTTCAGGGGCCTTCCTTTTCTTGGAAGCCGAGGCCTTTGGCCGGCTGACAGGCGGCTTGGAAACGGTGGGGTGCTCAAGTTGTTCCTTCTTAACCTTCAGAAGGCTGTCAAGATCCTTCAAGGAAAACGAGGCGCTGGATTTGGGAGCTGTAGAAGGAGACAGGTTATTAGTGTTCAGGAAGCTCGAATAAACAAAGAAGTCAGAATCTTACAAGAACTTACCAGACATGGTGGGAGTGTGATCGGCTGAATAACTGTTTTCACTGGTTATTGCTTCAAGAATCAGAGCTCTCTCGCTCGATGGGATCTGGTAGATAGCCTCAAGCTTCTTCAAGTCGGGCTGCTTCTTGACAAGGTTCTCAAACTTGGGTGCTGCAAAAAAGAAAACAACAAAAAAGTTAGCGACGTACAGAAAATTCAACGAAAAACAGGAAACTTCAATTTCCTACCCTTCTCAACCCACTTCAACGGTAACTCTGTCCCCCCAGGAATCGAGTCTCGTTTGACGAAAAAGAATCGCTTCTTCCAATCGTGATCATTATGGGAAGCTCGGGGAATCAACTGGGAGGTAGAGGTACGGGCCTGAAGAACAAACCGGCTACAACCATGGGTTCTTAGTTTATAAGCTTCACAGATTTCAGGAATCCCAATGTCGAGATTCCTGGTTTGGTTCAACGGATCCAGAGAATACAAGATTCTCCAGACCATCGGCATGGTTTGGGAATAAGAAAGCCGGGTAACCTTGAAAAACTGAGTGATAAGCTCCGGAAAGGGGAATGTCATTCCGAGCGAGAAGGGGTAATACATGAAACAGACCCAAGTTGTGGAGGTGAAATCAGACTTGGTAAGGGAATCGAAAGGTCGGAAAACGGTTTCCGTCGGAAAGATGCCGGAATTCTTCAACTCGAGAATATCGCGATTGTCGAAGGTGCAAGTTTCTTCCTCACAGGGGATAATATACCCCTGATCATGGAAATTTCCGACAATCGGAGAGCTTAGCGACGAGGAAGATCGTGTGTTTTTCTTGGCCATGGCCAAAAAACGAAGAAATAGCGAGGAGATGAAGAAGGGACTGACCTGGGATGATCAGAGAAGCTCGAGAGGTTATGTGAAGAAGACGGTGAGAATCTCTTGGTGAAATCTCCTATTTAAAGAAAAAGTAATGATGACTGAAAAGCGCCGAGAAATCTGTCCCATCTCAACTGTTTTTACCGTTTACACGCCTTGAAAAAGGCATCTTTTGAATTTTAACAGCTGTCGAGTTTATCCACATCTGTTGAAATTCAAGGGGCAATTGTTGAGGGTATATTTTCAGGATGCTCGCAGGAAGCTCACGCAGCGCAGGAATCCTATTGTCGTCAGGGAATCTCATTCATCCAGGTATCCTGATTTGTTTATTAATAACTAACCCTCATATTTGCCACGTGTTTATTTGACCAGGTACCACCGGAGTCATCAACGACCTCCGAAACTTACGCTCCAGCTAAAGAAGATCGTGGACCAAGTGAACGAAGAGGCCCTTAACGGTCGAGTTAGTTGGATAATAGGATCCCGGGAATCCCGGAGAGTTTGTTATTCTTGTACTTGTTATATAAATCGAGGATTCGATCAGTAGGAACACACGACACTTACACACTAGCTTACTTACGTATACGAATCATTGTACCACATAGTTCTGATCGATCAAACCTCCAACCCGTTGTAACGAATTGCTTGATCATCAATAATATCGACTTGGTGGCGGTTTTCCAGCCGGCACCCGAGGTTTTTATCCAGGATTCCTAGAGGCAACTCGAAGGATTCTGGAGTTTTCCTCGCTAAAATCCTCACTACAAAAAAAATGTCATTTAGTGGCACACACTCTTAGTGGCTTTTAGCTTTTGTGCCACTAATATAAGTTGTAGTGGCACTTTGCTTGTGCCATACTTATTTAAGCCATACTTTTAGTGTCATTTGTCATTTCTGCCACTAATTTAAGGAATTACTAGCACTTTAAGTATGTCATAATAACCCAACATATAATTTTATGGCTTATATATATGTGCCACTATAATTATTCCATACTTTTTAACATTAAAAGCCCCCTTAAAATTTTAGTGGCACATATTTTTTACTTTCCCCTCTATTTTTTTTTAGTTTTCCCTCCACCCTAAGCATTCTCATTATTAAGCATTTTCTAAAATAATATTTTTTTTACTTTCCCTCTAATTTTTTTTCGTTTTCCCTCCACCCTAAACATTCTCATTGTTAAGCATTTTCTAAAATAATATTTTTTACTTTCCCTCTAATTTTTTTTAGTTTTCCCTCCACCCTAAACATTTCATTATTAAGCATTTTCTAAAATAATATTTTTTTACTTTCCCTCTAGTTTTTTTTAGTTTTCCCTCCACCCTAAACATTCTCATTAAACATTTATCCCTAAAAATTCTCAATTAACTATTTGTCATAATAATCTTTCAAAGGCAACCACTAGGACTTGTCCTAGTGGTTACCCCCTTGGCTCTTAGGGCTTTGGTTACTATGTGACCCAGGTTCTAATCCAATGGGAGGCAGTTTTACCCCATGTGGTCCCAGGAGGGGGTTTCTGCCAGGAGAAAGCTTCAGGAGGGGGTGTCTTGGTTCTCACGGAGGTCCGAGTAATCGACCTTGGACATGGCCCCGCAAGGGTAGGTTTACACGTGAGACCAAAGTCGCCTGATCGATGCCGTTCCAAAAAAAAAAAAAATCTTTCAAAGGCACCAGAGAAGTAATCCCTAAAAAATCTCAATCCCACGTTCACAAGGCCAAAATCTTCATCTCCATATCTGGCTTCACGATTTTTCTCAAGCGCGTTCTTCCTCATTCTCCTTCAATCCCACGTTCGCAAGCCCACAATCTTCCTCATTCTCCTTCATCTCCATTGTGAAGAATCTCGAATTTTCTTCTCATCCACAAGGATTCCCAGTCTTCTCAGGCATTATCGGGCAAGTCTAGGTATAATCTTTATGAGTTCTTACATCTTGAATTTATCCTTTGAGTTTGAATGCTTTTAATTGTTTATTTGATGAAGATATCACTGATGCGATTTTCCCACTGTATCTAATTTTTTTAGTTGTCAATTTCAATTTCAGACTATGAAAAGGGGATCGTGGCTACTAAAATTGCTTATATATCCATTAGTGTATTTTTATGTATTCTTGGGATTGATCAAATTTTTTAGTTGTCAATTTCAATTTCAGAAAGGGTCTGGGGGCTTGGGATTTCAGTGCATAGGCTGGAACTCTTCATTAAGGGTTAGGATATTTGTAATACCTAGGCTAGGTGGGATATGGATATGATGGGGTCTCGGCACTTAGTGTAAGAAAGAAGATGTGTTGGGTTCAACCTTGGGTGAAATTTTTATTATACTTAGGCTGGGTGGAAACACAGGCTGCAACAACTATTTTGGTAAAGGATGAAACTACCATTACACTAATAGAGACTACAAAAAGAACAATCATAATGATTTGAAACTGGTAAGTAACACGCACTCGCAAAACACGTCTACTTTATCTAATTTTAACAATTATTAAGTTTTCACTTAATGAATTATATTTATTAATCCTTCTGTCTTCAGAAGTTAAAAACTCCCAACATGATTACTATTCTTTCACGAAAAAGGTTGAAAACTAACAACATTAGTAATATTTTATTGCTAATATAATATAATATATACATATATAGTTATAGTTATATATATAAATGAAATATGAGAGGCTGTGTGGTGTTGGAGCATAACATGAGCCATATGGATATTACTTGACCCTGATGACACATAATGATTACCAAAGTGATGGTTCATGAGACGTCTCTTTTGTTCTTTTTAATACATCAAAATCACTCACTAAACACAAACCCATCAAAAACTGTTCCCACCAGTGTGCACATAAAAACTGTCATCCATATCCTACCTTGTATCTATCTTCTAATTCTTCCTTTCTTTTCTTAGTTTTTGAACCTGAATTTGAACCAGAGTTTGATGAAATGCCTTAATTGAATTTTTAAATCTTTTATGCTTTCTGTAAATCTGACTCGCATGTATAGGAATATATCAGTTTGGTTTCAGTTTTTTATGCTTTATGTTAATCTGATTTGGATGTATAATTGCATTTTAGATGCTTTATATTAATTTGATTTGGATGTATAGGAATATGTTATGTTTCATTTTGATTTTAGAATGAGGAGATGATTTTTGTACAGATTGAAGTTGATATTGCTTTTTTGTACAGATTGAAGTTGGGTCAGAATTAATTGATTACTTTTTTGTTTTCTTTTGTAGGTGATATTGCTTCTATTGTTTCTAGCAAGGGCTTCTCAAAAGGTGTTTTTTCTTCCCTTTACTATATGACCTGTAGTGTTTATACTTTGGATTGATATTTTCCTAATTAAATGAGTTTTAGTGTTATACAAACGGACCATTGCAAACAGCTATAATTTAAATGTGAAATTGTTTTTCTTTTGATTTATCATTTTAAAGGTTATCCAGGGTTGACAATTATATTACTTGGGGGAGATAAAACTCAGATATGGATATTAGATCAAATTTATGTATTGAAGAACCAAATAACCATGTGATTTTTGGAGTTATTCGTTTCTGTAGGCTAAGTTACATTCCTGCTTGTAAACTTTGACGAGACAATTAGTCAGATAACATTCATTAGTAAAAAGAAAAAAAAGAAAGAAAAAAAACAGTTTTTGACATTTTTCTAAGATAACATAACGTTTCTTAATTAATTATTCCATGTTATATATTATAGTTCTTTTCTTTCAAATTATACATGTGGTTTTCAAATTGATTTTATTAAGAGAGTTTGAATCCAATTTAGTTTATGGTTCATTTTTTGTTTAAGTTTTGGACTCATTTTGGTGTGAACTGAATTTGTCATCCTTGTGGTATCACCATTAATTTTTTGTTTGCCTTGAAGCTAAAAGGTAAAAGGTGTTTGAATAGGTTGTTTTGAGGGTGATGTTATAAATTAAATGAATACCTTTACGTTATTCTAGTAGCAATTTTAAAATCTGGGTTAAGCAGTACTGATGTTGCTCCTGTTGATTTAAGCTAATAGCCATCTAAAAGTAAAATATCATCTATGCTTTGATTTAGTGTGTATGTTAGTGTTTATGTGAGTGAGTTGTCTATATCAAGATTCTAGGTTTATATTTTGGTTCAGGTTGCATATATCTCTGATTACCATATTCTAGACAGATTTCGGACATAGTTTCATCATTGCGTTACCGATTGGACGCCTTCCTTCACTGATGGAGTTACGATTTTTTTGTTGGTGATAGTAGTGTGTTCTGAGGTGAATGTTTATATGTTACTACTAATGCAAGGCACATGGCTAGATTTGTAATGCTTTTTTTTTATTTGATTGAAAAAAAAAACGATAACCACGAATAAGGTAATAAGCACAAACATGAAGGTAATAAATACTCATTATACCCTAAGCAAGAACAAAGGGATTGAGCCTTAAACATACCCAGTTGTGCATATAGTGGTGTCATTTTCTATCGGATTAAGAAATGGTATAGATTTAGAAGTAGTTAATTCTTTTGGTTAAGAGTTGGCAAATGGCAGTCTAGATACATGTATGTGTGCTTTGTATGTGGTTAACTCTTTTGGTTAAGAGTTGGCAAATGGCAGTCTTGATATATACCACGTGAAAATGAGGGGCCTTTTTAGACTTTTCACATATTAAGAACTAGAAGCTCAAGTTACTTATACGTGCATGTGGCCTTGGAAACAGACCACTCCATCAACTATATTTTAAACAGAGTCACAAAACATTTAAGATGAACGCATACATTGACTTTCAGGTTCATTAGTTTTACTTTAATTATTAGGGGGCTTTATGTGTGTATGTATGAAGGGAACAACAAACTTATGAGAAATTTCCAAGGGCTTGCATAGTATAGCTTCCATATACAAATTCAAACAGTGGCCACATACACATTTGTTATATTTATATCATTTATTATAGTTTCTAACTAATCATCCTTTGAAAGCCACACATAGTAGTTAGAAATTTTGTGAGGTTTCTGTAAGTTATTTTAGTTCTTGAATTGTAGGATGTATAAGAACAACGACTTGTATGCATTTTCCCCTTTAGATTTAACCTCTACTTCTTGATGTTTCTTCGATAGTTGGTCAGAATAGAGTTTTTACCTTACCTAGTAGGAAATAGGAGCCTCCTATTAAAATTAAATATTAAAGTAAAGTGAGATAAGTCTATTCATCTAAGTTTGCAAAATCTGGTACAAGGCCCTTTCTACAAGAGCTTTTTCAGGATCCGTGTAGGTCAGAAATTAAACAAAATGTCACTTTGTTTGTTGCTGCTGAAAGTTTTTGTGACATACTAAATGATATATATTCTAATCCATTTTTGTTTATTTTCATGCCTACCTTTGACGAGTTCCAGTGGCAAACAAAAAGGAGAAGATTCAAAGTTTAACAAAACAAGGTAACGAGTATGAGAAACGTAGACAATTCACAATTCACGAGAACAAAAAGAGACTAGAAGAACTGGGAATTACAAACATTACGAAATCTTTGACAAGTATGACGCAAAGTGAGAAAATGAAGAAAAAAATGGTGAAACAAAACACTCATGTGGGTGATGATTGTGTGAAAGGTAACCAAGAAGTTGCTAAAAGTATTGTATCCAAAAAGGTAATCTAATTATGAAAATTTTATTTATTTTATTTTAAATATACATGTTTTCTAACAATAAATGAATTTGTTATAGCAACACCCTCCAATATATATTTCACCAATGTCCACGAATAGAGTTGTAAATCTAAGGAAGATACGTCGAGTGATTGCTTCAAATGCCACACAAAAGGTTCCATCAACTTCAAATGCAAGAAAACCTACCGTGAGTGAAACAGTCGAAGGTAATAAAGGGGGGCAAAGAGAAAGTTGGTTCTTGTTGATGAGGATGATGACGGGGATGACGATATATTTCAAGGTATTATTTCTTTGATCTCAAAGTTTATTCAATTAAAATTTACCTTTTATATTAATGTACTCCTTTATGCTTTGAGAAGGTAATATAGTGGATGATGTTGCTCAAGATGAGGAGTTTACAGAAACGAATGGTACGATATAGACTTATAAAAGTCAACACCATGCAAATAACATTGCAGGGTCTTCTGAAGTTGACTGATATATTTTTTTTGTGTACTAAATGATCACAGATACATTCATTACAGAAAAAGAACATGCTATTGTTGACACTGCAGCAGAGATGGAAGATAAAGGTGCGTAAATGTCATACCCAAAAGGTTGTCAAAAAAGTCTATAATATTGTTACTGATTTTGTTAACCTATTTACTTGTTTAATTTTATCGAATTGTTTTAGGTGCTCCCAAGAAGGGTAGAGGTCATACCCAAAAGATGGATATATGGAAAATGAAGAGCACTGAAAGAATATGTGTCACATTTGACAAGTTTGGACAACCAGTGGGTGATGAAGGTAGAGAACTTGGTCAATACCTTGGCACGCTTGTGAGGATGGCTGAAAATGTATCAATTGAGTATACAGACTGGAGAAAAGTTCCTATGAAAAAGAAAGAGGACATGTATTCACTTGTTAAGGTATATGTCTTTTTATTTACTTTATATGTATCAACTCATTAAGGTTAGATGTATACACTAATATATATGTAATTTTTCTTTGTAGTCCAAATTTTCTTTTCATCCGGTTGAAACAAGTCAGATAAAAAAAAATGGATATTCTGGAGCATGGGGAAAAAATGGAGAACATGGAAAGGTATATTAAAGTCACGTGGATATGATCCAAGCCTTACTATCGATGAAATCGTGGCACAACAAACAAATAATGATGAAAGAGTGAATAAAGCTCAGTTTAAAGAACTTGTTAATCGATGGTTCACTCCGGAATTTCAGGTAACAATGATCTGTTAATTTCATTTTTTTATACATTATAAATAATTTCCGAACTAGATGAATGAAATCCTATCATGTGCTAAATTACCATTTACTATAGAATACATGTGTTAAAAAAAGATCAAGTCGCTCAAAGATGAAGGAGCCTCATGTAACCGGGACAAAGTCGTTTGCTAGACTTGCTCATGAAATGGTATTATACTATTTATTTTGACATATTATTGTAATATTCAGTTTTCAATTCCACTACTAAGCATCAAACATAAATTATAGGCGATGAAGAATGATGGTATGTACCCAACAAGAGGAGAAATGTACATAAAAACACGCACTCGTAAAGATGGAAGTATTGTAGATGATGACGCTCTTGGCGTTGTGGTACCACATTCTTACATATTAAATGCTCATATTTATCATGCGTGTGTTTACTTTTTTTTTAGAAAATAACTCTATTATTATGTATTTAGACTTCACTAAAAGCTATTGCAAGTAACTCTACAAGCACACCCAGAGATCAAGAAGATTTTCCAAATGATGACTATTCGAAAGTTAAAGGCGGAGAGAAAAGAGGGTATGTTCGTTTGGTTGGGAAGATACCAGTCACAAAAAGTAATGGTGACTCACAGATTATTCAACAACTCGAAAGTGCTACACAAACAATAAATCATCTACATGGTGCTTTTAATGTCATGGTCAACATTATCCAAGAGCATATTCCGAATGCAAACTTGTCTACAGTTCCTAGCAATATGAACTTACAGGTACTTAGATCCAAGATCATATCTCCAACGCAAACTTGTTTTCATTATCTCCAAGTATATATACTTTGTATTAACATTTAATTGTATTAATTTATAATTTTTAGGTCCCTCGTATTGGTTCTAGTATGGAATTATCTTCAAGAAGTACCAATGATGGAGAAATAGTTGACAAAAGGTGAAGCTTCTGTGGAATATATCAAGACAACAAGATTAATGAGATAGAGTTGACAACCTGAAGGAGTGTTTGGATTTTTTTTCTTTTTTTTGGAAAAATTTGAAACATGTTTGAAACTTATGACGTACTTGTTCACTAACATTGAGATATATTGTGGATCGAAACTATAATAAAGTTATAATATTTTAATTTTACATGTTTTTTTATTTTTAATTTACATCGTCAATAAAGTATGATTTAATTAGTGAAAAATATATAAATATTTTATATATTGTGACACGAAAAAAGTACCACTAAAAGTAGTATAGATATTTTGTAGTTAATGTTGTGGCACAAAAAAAAGTGCCACCAAAAGTAATATATATTCTGTAGTTAATACTGTGGCACACAAAAAAGTGCCACTAAAGACATTGTAGGAATGTGTGGCACACAAAAAAAGTGCCACCGCTTGTAGTGGCACTTTTTTTGTGTGCCACACATTTCTAGAGGGGTCTTCAGTGGCATTTTTTTAGCTTTTTGTGGCACTTTGCGTATGCCATTGTATGACGTTTTTTTTGTAGTGCCTTGTGTTATCATCATAGCTTGGATTGTTTACTCGTTTGAACGTTAAGCACTCTACCTCACAATCTAAGTTTGGAATACAGGATTCCTAAGGGAATTTTTGACCAAAACAGTAAACACTTTTAAAATCACTTATTTTGATAATAAGTTTTTTAATTGTACGTATTTGGCAAATGCTTTCTAAATCGCTTATGAGATCAGAATGCATGACCTGCGAGACGTCTAGCGCAGGTCGCGACGAAGATTCATTTACCGATGCTTTAATGGAAAGTAATCGCTAATACACAAGTGAAAGGTGTTGCGTAACTAAAAGTCGAGTCGAAGATGAATTCTAAGTCAACTTTTGATGAAATAAAGTGGGATACACAAGTTAATTCACGATACAACTATAAGAGTATTCACAACAACATTTTTATATCATATTTTATCCTTACATTTTAAGAAAAATATAAGAAATGACTATTTTTTCCTCATACGTCACCATCTTTATATTTAAACGCTATCATTAAAATTTAAGAGTGAAATATAAGAGATTGGTAAATATGTAAATCTGTTACACTATTAGATGTATATGTTATTATGTATTTGTATAAGGTTATAATTGTAATTATGCTTAGGTGATGTAACTATATATATACGTTTGAGATTAATGAATTGATCGAGGAATTCAATTCCAACAGCCGCCACCTCCATGTCCATATCCCACTGCTCCCAGTGGCTCATACAACCCGCGGCCTAATTATCGACCACCATCCAACGCACCGGGGGTTCTCGGGCCGGCACCACCTCAGGCGTATTATGGAGGCTATGAGTAGTACCCCGAGCAGGCACCAACAATGACCATGCAAACTGATCCCAACTGGTATGCGGACTCTGGTGCCACTCATCATATGACCAATAATGCAGGTAACCTTTCCTCTTATGTCAATAATGGTAGGTCGAATTCAATCGTTGTAGGTAATTGTACCAAACTACCCATTCACGCCACCGGTAACTCGACCCTCCCACCACCCCTCCCCCCTCTTAACCTTAACAACATTTTTTACTCCCCAAATATTCTCAAAAATCTGCTTTCTGTTCGTCAACTAACCAAGGATAATAAAATCAGTATTGAATTTGATGCTTTTGGTTTTTCTGTGAAGGATTACCAGACGCGGAGACACATCCTCCGATGTGATAGCCCATGACCTCTCTACCCGATACCGGCTTCTCTTGCTTCCTCAACACCTTCCACATTCGTTGCTGTTTCTGAAGACCTCTGGCATTCTCGTCTCGGTCATCCGGGGCCACCTATTTTACGTTTTTTGAATAATAATAAACATATTCATGTGAACAAATTTTCTAATGATCGTTTATGTTCTTCTTGTGTGTTTGGTAAACAAATAAGATTACCTTTTTCTGATTCATATTCTGTTACCAATGCACCGTTTGATATTGTTCATAATGACGTGTGGACATCCCCGATTACTAGTTCCATGGGGCATAAGTATTATGTTTTATTTCTTGACAACTATACTAATCACTTGTGGACCTTCCCCCTTGCAAATAAATCTTCTGTCTTCTCCGTCTTTCTTCAATTTCACAACCTCATTCAAAATCAATTTTCCAAGAAAATAAAATTTCTTCAATGTGATAACGGGACTGAATATAACAATAAATCCTTTCATGAATACTTTCTTCAACATGGCATCCAGTTCCGCTTCTCTTGTCCACACACGTCATCGCAAAACGGGAAATCCGAACGAAAAATTCGATCAATCAATAACATCGTTCGTACCCTTCTTTCTCACTCTTCGACCCCTACCACTTTTTGGCATCATGCTCTTCAGATGGCCACATACCTACTAAACATCCTTCCCTTAAAAACATTAAACTACCTTACCCCGACACACCTTCTTTATCAGAAATCCCCGTCCTATAATCTTCTCCGCACTTTCGGGTGCTTGTGTTACCCTCTCTTTCCCTCCACCTCCATTCACAAACTTGCCAATAGGTCCACACCATGTGTTTTTTTGGGCTATCCATCGGACCACCGGGGATACAAATGCTTTGACATTAAGACCCGGAAATTGATCATCTCCCGTAATGTGGTTTTTGACGAACACAATTTCCCTTTTGCAAAAATTGCACCAGCCCCACCTACATATGATTTTCTGGACACCGACCCACATATCTCCCTGTGGTCCAATCCTGTTACGCCCAGCACAACTCCGGCCCAACCATCGAATGCGACCGGCCCAACTCCACCTCACTCACCCACCCAGCCAAGCCCATCCTCAACGGCAAACCAAGCTCAACATGCTACGGCCCATACACCTGCTTCTCCTCAGCCCACAACCGACCAACCCATGCCGTCTACAGATTCTTCACCGCCGTCCCCAGACCCTTCCATACCGTCCACAGCCGACAACTTCACCCCGACACCTCCTCCACCGCCTACTCGCACCATGCGAACCCGTGCCATGTCCGGTATAACCAAACCAAAACATATTTTCAATTTAAACATGTCCGAATCCCTTGAACCTCTACCTAAAAATGCCCAACAAGCCTTAGCCAACCCGGTTTGGTACCGAGCCATGCACGATGAATTTACTGCTCTTATCGATAATAAGACGTGGGAGTTAGTACCTCGCACACCTCAGATGAATGTTGTCCGGTGCTTATGGCTTTTTAAACATAAATTGAAATCTGACGGTTCTCTGGAGCGCTATAAAGCGCGTTTAGTTTGTGATGGCAGGTCGCAGCAGGTGGGTATAGATTGCCATGAAACTTTTAGTCCGGTAGTCAAACCCGCAACTATTCGGACTGTGCTCAGCATCGCGTTAGCCAGTGGATGGGACATCCGACAGTTAGATGTAAAGAACGCGTTTTTACATGGCAATCTAGCAGAGACCGTTTACATGCACCAACCGATGGGTTTTCGGGATCCGTATTTACCTAACTATGTGTGCAGGTTAAAGAAATCTCTTTATGGGTTGAAGCAAGCTCCGCGGGCGTGGTATCAACGTTTTACAGATTTCGTGGGATCGATTGGGTTTCATCATAGTACCTGTGATCATTCTTTATTCATTTACCGTCATGGTCGGGAGGTTGCTTACATTTTACTATACGTTGATGACATATTACTCACAGCTTCCTCGGATACATTAAAGAATCAGATCCTACAACACTTATCTAGAGAGTTTGCTATGAAAGACCTTGGGCCACTATCGTATTTTCTGGGAATAGCAGTGAAAAGAGATCCTCACGGGCTGTTTATGTCTCAAATGAAGTATGCAAAAGAGATTTTAATAAGAGCAAAAATGGACAGGTGTAACAAGGTAAATACACCCGTGGATACAGCTGGTAAACTTCCTTCTGATTCTGGCCCACCTGTTGACGACCCAACTCTCTTTCGTAGCCTGGCAGGGGCGTTACAGTACCTTACGTTTACTCGGCCAGATATTTCTTATGCGGTGCAGCAGGTGTGCATGCATATGCACGATCCACGGGTTTCTCATTTCAATGCGCTCAAGCGTATCTTGCGTTACATTAAAGGTACGCTTGACATGGGGCTGTATATGCGAAGTGGGTCTCTTTCTTCACTAGTTTCTTACACAGATGCGGATTGGGCTGGATGCCCTGACACACGCAGATCCACATCAGGTTATTGTGTATACCTTGGAGACACCTTAATCTCGTGGTCCTCTAAACGTCAGTCAACAGTTTCCCGGTCCAGTGCAGAGGCCGAATACCGAGGGGTGGCTCATGTGGTGGCAGAACTTTGTTGGCTGCGAAATTTATTGACTGAGCTGGGTCCTACACCGCGACGCACATCCATTGTCTACTGCGATAATGTGAGTGCTATTTTTATGTCACAGAATCCCATACATCACCAGCGTACGAAACATATTGAGGTAGATTTACATTTTGTACGTGAGAAGGTACAAAAGGGTGAGGTTCGTATTCTTCATGTTCCTTCTCGCTATCAGTTTGCGGATATTTTTACAAAAGGTCTACCTCGGGTTCTCTTTGAAGACTTTCGTACCAGTCTAAGCATTCGGCAGCCTCCTCCTTAGACTGAGGGGGTGTATTAGATGTATATGTTATTATGTATTTGTATAAGGTTATAATTGTAATTATGCTTAGCTGATGTAACTATATATATACGTTTGAGATTAATGAATTGATCGAGGAATTCAATTCCATTATACACATATATGCATTTTTTTATGGATAAAGAATATGATGAAAGTATTTTTTTTAAAGTATTTAAATTTTATAGATAAATATATATTTTTAAGTAAATTACAAAGATAAAGATAAATTAACTATGAACACTCTAAAAACAATTTAAATGACTAGTTTCATGATTTTCTTAAAAAGTTATATATAGCATAGTGACTTAAAGTTTCATCTTTTCACCAAGCTTCAGATTGAACTAGACCATTCATCAAAATATATGTACCGAGTGAGGATCGTCGGGCATATTTAATAGGAGCAGTTACGAGCTAGAGATCTCCCGAACTATCGTGACAGGAAAGGATTTTGCCAGTCTTGAGTTCCTTTAAAGAGAAACCAAGGGGATTAAATTCAATAGAAACCTGATAGTCATGAGTAAATCGACAAACAAAAATAAGATTTTTAATGACATTCAGTCCAAGGAGAATATTATTAAGTTTATAGGAATGATTGGGAGATGATGTTAAGCATTACCCGAACCATGAATAGATAATGTGTTACCATTCCTAATAAAAATATATAAAATTGTAGATTTTGATACAGATTATTGAATTATACATGGGTTTGTAGTAAAATGTGTCGATGCTGCTGCATCTATTCATAAACCAAATAGAATCTGGTTGTTTGAAAGTAGTAACCATGAAAGCTTGTGTCATTATGCAAAACAATAAATATTTATGGAACAACCTTCTAGAAGAAACACAAAAACTTCAATTTGTGAAAGGTTCAGTCAATTTGTTCGAAAGCCGTAACCACCGTTGCACGATTGGATTGTCACAAAACATTGGTAACCTTCTAGAACAGAAACAAAAGTTCAATGTGTTTGACTTTTTTTTTTGGTCGGCCCTGGTAGGGTTTTCTTTTTTCTTTTTTTTTTTAAACCAAGGGAAAATATTCAACTTTTAAATAAATCTCACAGTTTCTTATTTTGGCTTCATCCACGTGAACGATAACAAATACCGACCACGGAGGAGTTTCAAATAAGTCTCTTAGTTATCTCTCACCATTTAGCGGAGTGGATACAACCCTTCCCTTCCAATGTGGAGGACAAGGGTTCAAATCCCACCGGACACAAAAAATGAATGAAGAATTATAGAGGTGTGTCAGAGGTTTTACCACTGTGAGCCTTCGGGCGGTGGGTATCCTCTGGGATGGATGTGCAACATAGAGGGTCCTGGTTACTCGCACGGCCTGTGGTCGCAGCGTGTCGTGGGTAGCATCATTTGCCATGATGAGACCCCCGAGTAACCGGGTGTTTTCCGTTTAAAAAAATAAAATAAAATAAAATAAGTCTCTAGTTTCTTGTTCGTAAACAAAGGTTTCTTTACAAACAATCCATCTGTCACAACCCAACCGACGACGGAATATGTTAGGACGCAATGATTGTCCAGGTGCACACAACACTATTTAATGTTGTGATATTCTTAATCAACTCATTTAAAAATAATTCAAAATGTTATACAATAATCCAAATAAAAACATTGATGGTAGCAGTTATTTTCATTAAGTTTAGGTCACAACTATGTTTGCACGCATCCTAAGGTGTCATCAACAATATCATCAAACGACAAAACCTACAACATGTATAACATAAATGTCAATTACGAATGGTTGGTGAGTAAACACATGTTTAGTATACTACAATAGATTAAAAACATGCGATTCATGAGTTAAGTGCAATCGAGTAAGATAAACCTGATATGAGATAGAGCAAACAAGAGATTATGAGCCAACCCTGACAATAAGGTTATCAATTACTTGACGCCAAATACCGGTCAAGTCAGGTGGGTCGTCACACCGATACATCTATCTTCGAAACCCCGACTTTTTATAGTTAATGTCACACAAAGTCGTTCTAAAGGTCGATCACAACATAACAACAAATAACCACACAAGTTCACATACAAGAACACACATAACAACATAGAGTGTGCATGTAGTTTTCGAGTATGAGTTTTGAATACGGTACATGTTGCACCCCAAAACGTTTAAAAGAAATATGGACTATGAATACTCACCTAATACATGTGATATGACACATATACGGCACCGCGCAATGAGATGGTTAGACCCCAAAGATGACCTTGACGACTAGATAAGATAGAGGAGATGAATAAGTAAATAATTACTTTAATTTCACGACACAATCGACTTTATGACTCGTTGGTGATTTAATGGAGTGATACGTACATTATGTTTATACGGATCGATCCTAAAGCTACTGACATGATCATGATGTCCTAATTATACATATATCATCATGGAAGTCAAATAGGGTCAACATATTAGCTACATATACTCTAAGATACTTACATGTTAACATGCAACATCATTCATACAATTTCAACATGAGTAACCCTAGGTCTAACATCAAGATACATGCATGTCATAGATCTAATCATATTATATCATGAAAGTCCCAATTTGATGATGGAGTCAATGGATCTAACATAGGGGGAGCATAAATGGCATGGATCTGGTCATAAAAGTACCAACTTGACGAAGAAGTTAATAGATCTAACCCTAAAGAGCATGCATGGCATAGATCTAGTCATATTACAACATAAAGATCCAAATTTGATGATCATATTCATAGATCTAATCCTAAAAAGCATGAATATCATAGATCTTGTCATTTCATAGCATAAAAATCCAAACTTGATGATCGTATTCATAGATCTAACCCTAAAGAGCATGCATAGCATAGATCTTGTCATTTCATAGCATAAAAATCCAAATTTGATGATCATATTCATAGATCTAACCCTAGAGGGAATGCATAACATAGATCTCATCATTGTGAAACATAAAAATCAAGTCTTGATGTTGCTAACCCTAGATGTACAACATAACAATATCTATATTATAGATCTAACCTAGATTCATCATAAAAATTCAATCTTGACATATAGATCATCAGATCTTGGATTTAACATCATATAGGACTTAGATTATCCTAGATTCATCATAAAAATTCAATCTTGGCATGGAGATCATTACATCTAGCATTTAACATCATATAGGACTTAGATCTATCCTAGATTCATCAAAAAGTCCAGATCTTGATCATGCAAGACAACAAGAGTAAGAGGAAGAACTTACAAAAAAAAAATCGAAAAAGTGAAGAAAATGAATGATCCAAGCCTTGATATTCAAGTTCAAAGATCCCAAAATCAAGATGTGATGACTAAAGATGAAGAACAAGGGTTTTTGGCCGTTTAGGGTGTTTAGGGGTGGAGAAATAAGGAGCATGGAGGCTAATGATGCTTGAATTGGAGAATTTTAGGGTTTTGCTGGAAATGATGAAACATGCGTATCGTCTCTTTCAAAAGATAGAAAGAGTCGTAGCCTCTAGAGCTACTTCGAACCAAAACTTTCCTGATTTCTCGATTCACGTGCTCGGTTCTTCATTTCTTTAATGCTTTCGAGTCCTGTTTTCACCTAAACTACCCATTCATCATCCCATCATGTTAACCACATATAATCCACTCAAAAAGAATATAAATACGCCACATAACTCATAACAATGAACACATGAAGTCATATAACATGATTTTGGTCGGTTTTGACGTGCGTATCGATTTTGAGCAATTCACCATCGTTCCGTGACTCGATTTAGTGTGTCATGACCCGTGACATGATATGTGATTATTAGACTCATAAATATATTAGAATAGACAGCCGATGCTCAAATACGAGATTCCCGGTAAACAACGAATCACGTACCGAAATCACGTAAAAACTGAAAATTGTTTTATTTCGATCTGAGGGATCCAATTTGCATCCAATTGATTTTAAGTAAGTATTTTGTTTTGAAAAACGATTACAAATCATTTAGAACCATTATTTTGGGATATCAATACCTGAAAACTCTCCCGGCACTTAATAATTCGTAAATTAGGAAACGTAAATTTTCAAAATGGGTCGGGTTTTACAATCGGGTAAAATGCAAATGTTACAGCCGACCACGAATAATATAGGAGAGCACCGGAAAAAAAAATTAGGTTTTCAATGAATCTGGCTCTGATACCATCTTCGTGAATATGATTTTGTCTTGAGTGAAAATAATAGACAATACAAGGCCCTATATATACTGTTACTATATTCACAATGCACCTCTCTGCGATTGTCAACATGACATAAAAATATATAAATATATAATAACTAATAAATAGGAGCAGTTACGAGCTAGATCTAAACCATCTTGACGATGGCAATCGGTTTGTATGATTATATTTCTAACATAGAGATAAAAAATTCACCTTAATGTTAAAGTTATTGATTTGGCGTTATAATACTTCTTATTTGGTTTCTAAATAAAACGTATATCTTATTTATTAGCAATAAGTTTTGTATAGGCACTTGTATGCATTTTATTGATTCTTGGTGTATCTTTATGTAATTTATTCTTGTATAAATATATAGCCCTCTCCCACATAATTTGTGTGGAGCATTACATTATCATGGTATCATTGAGCCATTAACTTCATCATCTTCTCCTCCCTTCTGTTCAATTTGCATCCCCTATTTTCCCCTCCCTCCCTTCAGTTCGTCCATTCCTTCTTCCCATATTCATGGCTTCTACTTCATCCGAAGTATCCTTGAATATGAATTCCATCCTTCATTCAATCCGAATCAAGTTAAGCGCTTCTAATTGCTTTATGTGGTTGAATCAAGTGGTCCCTTTGGTTAAATACCAAGAACTCCTACCTCACATAGATGGCACTTCCCAAGCCCCTCCTACCACTGTTACTTCTAATGGGAAATCCACCCTAACCCCCTCTACACGGCTTGGAAATTTGCAGATTGAAAGACGGTTATTTTGATCAACGCTTCTCAATCAAAAGAAGCACTTGCCAAAGTGACCGGGTTTCCTACTGCCCTTGAAAAGTGGGTTGCACTTGAGGCTGCGTACTCCAATCCCTCCATGGAACATGTTCAAAACCTCCAAGACCAACTTCATTACCTCAACAAGGGCTCCCTCACTGTTGCTGAATTCGGTCGCCAGTTCAAGTCGTTTCTCGATCAGGTGGCTGCCGTTGGTCACCCGGTTAATGAGTTCGATAAGACCCATTAGTTTTATCGAGGTCCTAGTCCCCAG
>JBCNJP010000061.1:0-15884 GCA_039602395.1 Deinandra increscens subsp. villosa | reverse complement strand
TGACTTAGGCTTTTGATTCACCTTCTGTACCTTTGGTTGTTGAGGTACAGACTTCTGCATCTTAGGGTTCGAAGGCGCAGGCTTTTGTTTTGAACCACCATGTGTTTGGGCCTGCGGGACAGGTCTCTGATGAACCCTCTTAGGGTAGTAGGGCTCATATGGTCTATGCAAGCAATTTCTTGCCAAGTGTCCAGGCTTTCCACACACATGGCAAGATTGCTTCTTGGGATACGCGGGAGTCTGCGGTTGGTTTCTCCGAGTGGATATCCAAGATGGTTTTGAGCAATTCTTGTGTATCCAATAGGTTTTTCCATTAGGCTTCGTGGTCAAAGTGTACTCCCGCTGTATCGGCTTAAACTGGTCATATGCAGACTTAACATCTGGGTACGGGACAAAATCATGCGGTCTGGCATCCCGCACTTTCTGCACATTTTGGACAACATTATCCTTCTTATTCTCACAAACCTTTTCATTAACAGCTGAGGGTTTGGGACCAGAAACCTGTGATCCCGTACCTCTTCTCAAGATTTTAACAGTTCTTAATGGTTTCACAGGTTTCACATCACACTTGCCAATCTTAAAAACACCAGACACAGAATTTTTGTTTAGGACCTCTGACTCAGACAGTTTTGAACCAGACTCAAACACAGGAAATTTAAATTTATCCCAATCAACATTTTCAAAAGAAAAACATGTTTGAATCTTAGGACTCTCCTTTTCATCTTTTACCCCTGTCTTCTTGGTACCTTTATCTGCACAACTGATAGAATTGTCAGTAATGTTAGAAACAGGAGTAGAAATTTTAATAGGACATGCAGCAAGTTTCTTTTCAATCTCAGCTTTAGCATCCAAGTTGGTCTTAGAACACTCATAATCTGAGATCATTTCATGCATCAGGGGCATCGGTACTGTGTGAGTGGATTTTTCATCTTTTATTTCAGTACCGAGACCCAAACCAGAGTTGGCTTTTAGATGACGCATTCGAGCGTCTGTGTTGTAGAAAAGTGAACTAGCTTTCATCATTTCTGACACAATCTTATCGTTTCGCTCAACTTTGGTTTGTGATGTTTCTAATTGACCTTTAAGTTGTTCACGTTCAGTTTTTAACGTGACAATTTCTTCATTAGCAACTCTTAGATATGTGGTTTTGTTACTCAAGTCCCTTTAAAGATTTTTTTATGTCAATTTTAGCAGCTTCGAGTTTCTCACTTAAGTTTTTACTCCTACTTTTGTATTCTCTCAATTCTCTATCAATAAATTCACGATTTAATGTTTCATTGAAAAACTTAGTTTGCCATTCTTGAGATTCATTGAGAATAGATTGACATTTAGGGTTAGAACATGCCTCATTGCTGCTGGTAGATGCAGTGGTACCTGGTAGAATGGGTGCCATGATCGGATTGAAAAGATTCAACAGAATCGGAAAGTCAGGTTTGGAAATGAGTTTTTTTTTTTAATTAATTAATTTTTTTAATAAATATTTTTATACTGAAAAGGGGTTTTCGAAAAAAAACTGAATGGATCGAAAAGTGGACTTTTGATCGAAACTTGGACTTTTTGATCGAAAAGGGGACTTTTTGATCGAAAAGTAGACTTTTTGATCGAAAAGTAGACTTTTTGATCGAAAAGGGGACTTTTTTATCGAAAAGGGGACTTTTTGATCGAAAAGTAGACTTTTGATCGAAAAGTAGACTTTTTGATTGAAAAGTGGACTTTTTGATCGAAAAGGGGACTTTTTGATCGAAAAGTAGACTTTTTGATCAAAAAGTAGACTTTTTGATCGAAAAGTGTCAGCGGATCGAAAAGTCTCAGTGGGGACTTTCCGATCGAAAAGAGAAGCTGATCGAAAAGTCACAGGGGGACTTTCCGATCGAAATGCTCTGATCGAAAAGTCACAGGGGGACTTTTCGATCGAAATGGGCTGATCGAAAAGTCACAAGGGGACTTTCCGATCGAAATGGGCTGATCGAAAAGTCACAAGGGGGACTTTTCGATC
Organism: Deinandra increscens subsp. villosa; assembly: GCA_039602395.1. Lineage (NCBI taxonomy): Eukaryota > Viridiplantae > Streptophyta > Magnoliopsida > Asterales > Asteraceae > Deinandra > Deinandra increscens. The sequence continues at coordinate 13,888 of JBCNJP010000061.1, read as the reverse complement.
GACAGATGGCTGATCGAAAAGTCACAAGGGGACTCTCCGATCAAGATGGCGCGACAGAAAAGGCTTTTCGATCAGGAGGACGATCGAAAAGTCTAGAAACAGGGTCGAAAAGTCTCCAATTCACGAATTTAGCACCTCGAATGCTCCTGTCTTGACTCGAAACCTGCAAAAATACTTCCGAACTTTGCTAAAAACTGAAAATCACCAACAAAACTCAAACGGTTAGTTAACAAAAACTTGAATCGGATATCGCGAGAGCCTCGAAACTTGCGTTTCTTGGCTTTGATACCAATTGTAAGGATCGAAAAAAACCCAAACAGGATATCACAACCTCTAGTGAATGTGCGGAATCCAAACACTAGAGTGATTCAAGATAAATCAAGAAAAAATACGTAAAAGCAATAACAAAACAAGTAAGAACACAAACCGATTGAAGAGAACACTTTACTATTAATCACCGGTTGCTTACACACTTAGTCGAAATTCTCAAAGAGAATTTCGAGATCACCAAAAACCACAAACACCTTAGGAGCAACCAACCCTAATCTTCTAATTAAACTATCCTTATATAGGAGGAGATTAGCTTGGAAAACAAGCTAATCTATCTTTGGTAACCCTAATTAACATAAAATTCCCGTATTTGACTTTAATGGCCCATAAAACTCCACCTAAACTCATTCAAAATGAGCCCAAACATGTCTAAATTGGCCCAATGACCCAATATAACCATAACCCAGCTAATTTTCACTTATTCTATCACATAGGCCTTCAAAATAGTCCGCCAATAGGTGATTTAATACACAAGCCACAAATTATTCCCTTACAAGGACACTGAAAGGATTTCAAAGTCTCATGCATGCGTACTCGTGATACTCGAACATCTGCAACCTGAGATATAACATGCTAAAAAGTGTCAACACAAAGGTTGGTGAGTTCACAGGTTTATCAGTTGAAAAACAGTTCAAGTTCAGTTCAAGATTGATTGTTCAACAACAATCAACTTGAGTTTAAGATGGACTATTCAATAATAGTCAAGTTGAGTTTAAGATTGACTATTCAACAATAGTCAAATTGAGTTTAAGATTGACTATTCAACAATAGTCAAGTTGTAAGAGCATAATCACTAATATATATCAAATAGCTAGCTAGGCTATATACATGAAACTTCGCACGTTGATGGTCACCGAAGCTAACAGTTGTTTATAGTTTGCCTTGTTGTGTTTAGGACGAATATAACACCCGTTCGATATCCGATCGTGTCAGCGCGACTGACCCGGGTGGGGTTTGTCAGACCCAGTAGTACTACAATATATTTCCCGCTATCGTCATTAATACTAACGGTACCATAGGAAGGACTTTGTTGTATCAGTGTGCTACAAGTACTTCAAGTGATATATAAAAGTCTAATTATCTCAGTTGTATAAGTCATGCATGTTAATCTCCCCCAACAGGATTTAAAACAGTAAAATGGGGCCGTGAAACTCACCTTCGGGTGCACAACAAAAGTATCCAGACAAACAGTTCAACAATTAGCAAGAACGGGTCTTGCGAAAGCAATCAATCACCTAACGAGCATACAAGTATAAGTGCGTGTTCAAACAAGACGACTAGGACAACTAAGTCTAAGATAAACGATGGAAACAGATTATCGTAACGTTCAAAACAAGTGGAGGATGGCGTGTTTGCCAAATCCGAGCGATTATCGAAATAACGCGAAAAATACAATGTATATCAATATTATATATTTTCCAAGTTCAAGGTTTCAAAATATATGTATATAAAATATGTACATATATATATATATATAAATGCAAAATATATATAAACCATTCGGAAATGCTTAGTTGTACGAAACGACAATAACGAGTTTTCAACGAGATATAAATATATATATATATATATAAATATTTTTAATCCTTAAAACAATATAATGAGTCTAAAATAGACTATTTATATATATATATATATATATATATATATATATATATATATATATATATATATATATATATATATAAACATGTTAAATTGCAATGATATGAGTATTTATATTGAATTGATAAAGAAAACTACAATTTATAATAAATCATAAATCGAAACCGAGTATTTCATGGTTCAAGTCAAAACGACACTTTTCATAATTTTTAATTTCTCTAAACCATTTTATAGTTTACGGGTTTTTATCTACTTATTTTTCTCCAAAGAAACATTCCAAGCCAATTTTTAAATGAAGCACAAGACAAGACACAAAAGAGTAAAAATCAGAAAAAGAATAGAGGTCGCCAAGGCGGTCGCCAAGGCTTGAACCCTTGACCTCCTGGATAAAATCGTGCGCCTAAACCACTCGGCCAAATCTTCTGATCAGTTAACTCTCGGATCATAATTCTTTTATCTAACAGTGTAGGCCAGAACCGGATTTCTTATAAGAAAAAGAACAGGAAAAGAATTGCAGAGGCCGGGTGTTGAACCCGCGACCTCAACAATTACACGCACGCGCTTTAGCCACTGAGCTAGCGTGACTTTTTGGTTTTAAAACAGATCTTAATATTTTTAATAACTCCGGTCGCGATGCCTTCTTCATCTTCCTTAAAACTCCGGTGACCGGGGTTTTATTCCGGTCACCGGAAAAACGCAAAAACTATAAAAATGCTCAGAAATGAACCGGAAACATGAACCAATACTTACCTTAAGTCGGTAACGCTAGATGAAGCGATTTAGATGCCGGAAAACAAACCGAAACAAGAACGCGAACACCGAGCACGGTCGCAATTTGAACTTCTGATAACTCCGGGTTGTTCGTCGGGGTTTCATGATCACGGTGATGTGATCTTTGGTGGTCGAATGGTGGTGTAGCAGGGATGTAGTGGCCGGAATCCTAACTCCGGCGGGGGTTTTCTTTGCACCGATCAAGAAAACGAGAGAGAGGAAGAAGGCGGTCTGAGGTGAGCAAATAGGATTGAAACCTCCTAATGATTGTGGGTAAAACCGATCAACTGGAACAATGGTCGTAACCGATGTATTGAATTCGGTTTGTGTCGACTGAAATGCGTTGTAACGGACGTGGTATTAATTCAACTATCCAACATTGACATAAATGGTCCCTCTCAAAGTTACAAGGTGGATACAAAGTTTCGGGTTTTACAGAAATGGTCCCCACAGCTTTATAAACAAAAATGAGGATTAGGAAATGGCAGAAAGGGTCCCTCAAAGTTTATAAAATGATAATGATTTCTAACGGAGTTAGCGAGACTATCTTGAATGCACTAAAGATAATTTAGACGAACATATATATCCGCACATGTTTTCACGTGATGTTTTTTTTATAAAAATATATATATATATATATATATATATATATATATATATATATATATATATATATATATAAGCTTTAGATCGTCACACCAAATCATATATATTATTCCTCAATTATTTATTTGCGTTCACATAAAATCATATATTGTAAATTTACCTTTATATGATTAACCCACATGAAGTCTTAAACTATACGTATAGTTACGTGACACGTTGCCACATAAAATCATAGAATAAATTACGTGAAGTCTTAATTTTATGTAATTAAAATCTTTTAATTGCACAAAATTATAAATATCACTTAATCACCTATATGTATTTATATGTTTTAATTCTACATAAAATCATAGAATTTCAATCGTTTAAACTTTCGTGTATGCTCGTAGTGATGATCACAAACCCTAATTGCTAAGGTCAACACAGTCAATTACATAAATGTTCACACGACATTTAATACAATTTACGTTCAGTTAATGACAGGAAAAGACCTGAAAATGCGGATTGTCACAATTAAAGATAACATAATTTTAAGACTTTTGGTGCAATTTTTTTTTAAAAATATTAACGTATGAAAAAGTTATGTAGGTTTTAAGATTTGTTTACGCAGTTCTCACAAAAAAAAGTGTTTTCGCAGGATCATTCCCATATATATATATATATATATATATATATATATATATATATATATATATATATATATATAGAAAAGGGATCATTGGAAAACCATTTAATTTTTGGAAAACCTAGAAAACCTTTTTCAACCAATCAAATAATTCCTCCTATTTTCCATTATTTCTTTTATTAAAAGGGTAGTAAGGTAAATTTTACATAAACTATTTTAAGAAACCATTTGTTTCTTTAAATCATCATAACTACACTCCATAAATCATCATAACTATTTATTTTGAAAATGTCACATTTTTTATCATTATGTACAGATTTGAAGATTAGAGATGTTTATTTGGTTTATAATTTCGTCTAATTTGGTGTTTTTTTATATATTGTTCATAGTTGTTACAGCGGTGTAACAACGATTTCGAAGAACAAAGAGGATGAAAGAAAATGATGATGTACATGAAGCTGTCATTGAAGATAATGATGATGCACATGAAGAAGACATGTTACATTTGTGTAACCATGATAATCCAAGTCTCCATCTGTTATATTATATTATGTTACTTACACTTGTGTAATCATAAGTTTTCAAGTTCTAATTATGAAGTTATGAATTGATTACACAAATGTAATTGGGTTTTATTAGATTGCACACTATTTAATTTGATTTATTATGTAAATTGTGATTACACACATGTAACGTAGGTTGTATATCATCTACATCTCAATTTAAAAATGGTTACATAAGTGTAACTTTAGCCTTCAACAAGTAATTACACTGATGTAACAAATTTGTTTCGTCTCAACTTCTCATAACAACGTTGACGATAGTAATGATAGTAATGAACTGGTGATACATCGGTGTAACAAACTTTGTTTCATCTCAACTTCTCGTCATAACAGTGACGTTTTTTCTTCTTCAAAATTATACATGAAATTGTTGTTACACCTATGTAACAACAGCGACGAGAGTGATGAACTTATGATAAACGTTTTTTTTTTGTAAAGTATGTTTGAGTTTTTTTCTATATCTTGGTCTGCAAATTTAAAACTAAAGGATAGAGAGATAGAGAGGGAGAGAGAGAATGATAGATTTTAGGAAAGGAGAGATTGGAAAGAGAAAACTAATTAAAACATTAATTACCATAATTATGATTTGTCTATTATGACCTTCATTAAACCTATACATTTTACAATCTTGCCCTCCTTTAATCTCAACCATCAATTTTAAATCAATAGTTAGAAAATGGTTTTCAAGGTTTTTAAAAAATGAATGGTTTTCCATGGATCCCTACCCTATATATATATATATATATATATATATATATATATATATATATATATATATATATATATTGAAAAGTTCATTGTACGTGAAACGATTATTTTCTTATAAGAACAATCGTTATTTTAGAATAAATAAGTTTTTATAATTATTGAAGAATAATCGTTCAAGAAATTGAACATCGTGTGTATCAACTGTGTCGTTTGAGTATTATGTTATTTGACGCACGCACCGAGGTAAACGATACAATTATTAAATTAGTATTATTTAGGACGTATCGTATATAGGGTAGACACACATGACACTTTTATGATTGTATGGTTATTGGGTGACTTTTAAGGATTTACTGGTTTACAGTATGAACTTGTTATGCAAACTAAGATGAGTTTCATTTCCCCTTTTATCATTTTATTATTTTTGGGGTTGCAATATGTATCTTATTTCAATGAGTCATCTATTAAAGTCTTTCAATAAATGCGATTATAGACTATGTGTGAATCTGTGTGTTAGGTGATACTCTAACATGAATTGTCAATGTGCTACTTACATTTGTGATTGGTTGTCATGTTTGTCATTGGTTATTGGATGTCATGTTTGTCATTATGCATAAACATTAATGTAAGGCCTGTGGAACCAGAGATAGATCTATCGGTTAACGACCCACTTGTTTGTAATGAGTGTTTGGGACCTATATCATTAGTCTAACCTTCGGGGTTAGGGACACTTCGTCGAGAAGGTTTGTTTATGCGTAGTCTCTCATGTTGTCATTCTATCTTGCATGTTAATCCTTCACCCTTATTCTATCGCATGTTACATAACATGATTTTCATATACTTACAAAATTGTGATTGTTCACCAACTTTTTAGTTGACCTTATTTTATACATGTTGCAGGCAATGACATGTGATGATTTCAAGTTGCTTATACTTAGGGACTTAGACCTAGATAAATTACGAATTAAGACATGATGTTGTTTGGTTTTCATTTACCTTTGTAATGTACGTTATGTTATCAATAAGTGGGACGACCCGCGCTTCGCCGCGGAATTGGGTCGTTTTCGTCGCCGTGCCAATTTTTTGCGTGCTGCGTGGGCTGTCTGTTAATGTACCTATTGCAATGGACAACTACGCAGTGATCCCCAAACACTTCGAGGGCTTACATCATAAACAGTGCAATGAGTAATGAAACTACAGATCAGTCTTAATGCACAACCATGTACATACTCCAAAAAAATGAAGAATCATGGAATTGAAAGAAGAGTAAGATAAGATCTCAGCTGAGAACCGACATCATAGAAACATAATCAATTCTAAAAACTATGGAGGGCACAACGGAAGCAAAATAAAATACAATGAAAAACTATTTCTCAAACAGAAAAGAGCCATTCACTATTTTAGTGCTATACACGCTGAATGTTAAGAAGAGAAGATTATAACCTGAGATTGTGCAGGTATTTTTATGACCTCTTGGATTAGTTAAACATCCATTGCATATTGATGGACAATAAAGATGGTCCAATTCTTTAACCCATCATTTTTATGACTTCCTACATCGTCGGCAACCAAAAAGCACCAGCAGATCCCTTTTTTTGTTCGGCAACACCATTTCTTTTTGTTAAGCACCAACATCGGATCCCTTTTTTGTTCAGCATATCTAAAACTGTATAGAGATAAGCAAAGTATCAAATACATAGTAGACCAAGTAAATATATGTATAAGCATACTCTCGAATCAATACTCATCTAAGATCTTATCCCAAACTTGTCCCCAAATTATACTAACAAAAGTATGAAAGCAAAAGTGAATTGAAAAGTATTGAACAATAAAAAGAAGTGCAGATCTACCTGTTCTGACGATGGCCTTATGGTAGAGATAGCCTCGAACGGTTCAATCTGTGATGAATGACTCAAAGAAACGATCTTGGATTTATGCAGAATTAAGGTTAATTGTTTTAAAAATAAAGGAAGCTGTTGGTTCGGTTCGTTCGTCAGCAGCGATAGTCGTACCGTTTTACAAAGTCGTTTAGCAAAACAATCAGAAAATGTAGACCTTTTAAGATGAAACATTAGAACATATAATTAGACCTTTTAAGATGAAACATTAGAACATAAAAGTTAGATCTTTTAAGATGAAACATTAGAACATAAAAGTTAGACCTTTTAAGATGAAACATTAGAACATAAAATTTAGGACTTTAAAGACCCACAAAGTCTGCAGACATAAAATCAATAGATAGCATACCTGCTACATGTGCACATCTCTCCTTTGTTTACTCACTGAATTGAAGCTTTGTTATTTTTAAACAAAACTACCCTGTAATAACATGTACTTATGATCAAGAACTTAGTGTTGCTAGCTACCCTCACAGAAGACTGGTCACCTCATCTCCTTAACCCTGAAAAGGTAGATTTATGTAAGAAAGATGAAACTTGCAAAATATTTTTTATATACACGAAACAATTTAAATCAAACTAACTACAAAATACATATCTTATCAAAATGTACCTCTTATTTAGAGTTCACAAAGAAGTCTGAATCTATAATATAGTCGAAAGATATTTGAGAGTACCTGCAAAAATCGATTGAAAAACAGAATAGCAAGACATCTATAGCCATAACGAATTAAACGAAGCAATAGCAGGTATCAATGAGGAGGTGCTAAAGTGAAACCTGAATACAATACGTGTCCTGCACATAAAGATCATCACTTGAATTTCCGATTGTACAATTTATCAAAAATCAAAATAGAAATAAGCGCAGACAAAAATAACACTATTTTTTTACCTTAAGTTCGTCTATACATTCCTGAAAAATAACCATGGCTCCAACAACATCAGTTGTATGAGTAGCCCCGAGTGAAGGCTGTCCTCCGACAGATTTAATTCTTAAAAAGATTTCATATTTGAAGTCTCAACCAATCACTCGTGTATCATCACAAACATCGATGATCATTAATAAGAACTCAGCAACCACATAAGCTCAGATCAATAATAAGCATTCAACAAACAAAGATAAGTCATAAGGCTCAAATCATCATAGAGGGCCATAATAGAAGACTAATTTATGGTCCTATGGCTGCAAAAGTTATTGCCACGCCAAAATGAACCTAAATATCCTTTCAACCCCCAATTCAGACTAATCATCATAGCCCATTTTTGCAATTTATGGTCCTATGGCTGCAAAAGCTATTGCCACGCAAAGTGAACCTAAATTTGTTTCAAAAACCGAATTCATATTACAAATCAACATCCAGCAACCTACAGCAATGAAATGATCATCATAGTCTTAGACCCAGTAAATAAAACCATCACAACAGCTACAAATCAATTAAGAAACTATCACATATCAGAACATATAAGCTCATCAGATCTTATGAAAGACCTTCGTAGATGAAGTCAAAGACACAAATCCAACAACATCGCCAATCACGTTAACCATCCATTAAAAAGATCATCAGAGATCAGCATAAAATTAACCCAGATCTTATCAAAAAAGTTCATAGCCAAAGTCAAAACAAAGTCAGAGACAATCCCGTCAAAATCGCCGGTAACAAAGCCAATAACGATAACCCAAAGATCGATGAAGCCACCTCAAAAGATCCATCAATTAAAAAATAACATCACAGATCAGGAAAAAAATTAGCCCATATCTTATCAAAGAAGTTAATAGCCAAAGTCAAAGACAAAAGTATCAAAATCGCAGATAACCCACCAAATAATGATAACCCAAAGATTGATTAAGCGACATCAAACGATCAAAGGAAATCACAACATATCGGAAAAAGAAACTGAGACCTGATAAAGGCCTTCATAGAGAAATCGCATCAGATATTGTACCATGGGTGCACATAGGAGTTGTACCGTGTGCACCAGAAGTAGTACCATACGTTTTATGTTCTTGGAACATGGGTTACATCTTGAATATAGTAGATTTGAAGATCTGGAGCACAGATCTGTAGAGTTCGGCCAATAATAGACGGAGGCAAACCCTAAAATGAAACATCATAACAATCCACCACCGCCTTCAAATCCATTATCAAGTTACAGATCTGGGTTTTCCAATCATCAACCACCACCGCCTTCAACAACCACCGTTAACTCAGAGATCCGTACCTTACAGACTCGACATTACCGCCACTCTCAAAACGCTACAGCATTAGGCGCAGGCAAGAAAGACGGTGGACCAGAGACAGAGAGAGAGAGCGGGTGTTGTAAAAAGAGGCGGACCAAACCTAATTCTTTAACACTATCATATAAACTATTTATATGATCCATATATGATCCATATAATATGGATAGTCCATTCAGACCCGTGTGTTTTACAGCCCAAGAGGCAATTTCAGCTGCAATATAGAGTTGTAAGGTGGGTTTTAAGACTGGTACCATGTATGCATTATTGACTTGTACAACATATTTTAGAGTTTGTACTCCAAGTTGTGTTATGTTAGTTGTTTTGGTCAAAAATTCACTTAGGAATCCTGTATTCCAAACTTAGATTGTGAGGTAGTGTGCTTAACGATCAAATAAATAAATGGTTCAAGCTATGATGAGAACAAAAGGATTTTAGCGAGGAAAACTCCAGAATCCTTTGAGTTGCCTCTTGGAATCCTGGATAAAAACCTCGGGTGCCGGCTGGAAAACCGCCACCAAGTCAATATTATTGATGAACAAGTAATCCGTTACAACGGGTTGGAGGATTGATCGATCAAGACTAAGTGTTACAGAGTTTTTCTATCAGCTAGTGTGAATACGAGAGCTTGTGTGTGTTCCTATTGATCGAGTCCTCAATTATATAACAAACAATTATCAACTAACTATCCGAGATTCTCGGGATCCTCTTTCTCCACTCCTCTTGACCGTTGAGGAAGTTACGACCCACTTCTCCTCGTGCCAGTTAGTTGTAGACCGAGTCTTCAGGCGGTAGTTAGATTCTACAACGTCCCTGAAAACAAATAAAACATGTGCCAAAAATGAGGGTTAGTTAACAATAAACTTTCAGGATACCTGACTGGATAGGATTCCCAAACAATTTCGAGATTCCAGATTGATTGAGCTTCCTGACGAGCACCCTGAAAATCAACTCCTAACAATTGCCCCCGAATCTCGTGGCTGTGGATAAGATTTACAGATGTCGAGATTCGAAAACCCTCTTTTTCACGGCGTTAGAAACGGTAATTTAAGTTGGATGGGACGTTTTTTTCGGCATCCGATTGATGGGATAGCCATCATGATCACTTCTTCTTTAAATACAAGATTCCGAAATCATAATTTCATCATCTTCTCCCCAAAAACCCTTTCGAGCTTCTTCACCATCTCAGGTCAGTTCTTCATCTTCCTCTCCGATTTCTTTTCTTTTACGTTCATTCTCGTCATGGCGAAGAAGAATACGCGTTCCGCCACTCCTTCTTCCTCGGTGGGCATTGAGGATTTCGTTGATCAGGGGATTCTCCCCTCCAACGAAGAAGAAACCTGCAACTTCTCCGACAATGACATCCGTCAGTTGAGGGAGTCTGGTCTCTTTCCGTCGTCGGCCGTCATTCGTCGTTTCGATCCTCGATTGAAGGCCGACTGCATGTCCAATACCTGGGTCTGTTTCCTCTATTATCCCTTCCTCCTCGGAATGTCTTACCCCTTTCCGGCCATCGTTAATGAATTCTTCAAAATCACCGGCCTCTGCTATTCCCAAACAATGCCGATGGTGTGGAGGATTCTGTTTTCACTCGATAACCTGATCAATTCCCGGAAGCTTGAGATGGGGATTCCTGAAGTTTGTGCTGCTTACAACCTGAGAACCCACGGGTTCAGTCGTTTTGTTCTTCAAGCCCGCTCTTCTTACTCCCAACTGATTCCTCGTGCGTCACACAATGACCATGATTGGAAGAGGAAGTTCTTTTTTTGTGAAGCGTGAATCCATTGTTGGGGGTGATTCATTGCCGATGAAATGGGTTTTGAAGGGTAGGAAACTGAATTAGGCTTTATATTTGGTGTTTCTCTGAATTTTGCTAATGATACTTTATTGTTTCTTGCAGCTCCCAAGTTTTCTGATCTTGTTGAAGTAACTGAAGAAGCTGTGGAGAGAACTGCTACCTTCCTGGAGATCCCACCTATTGACAGGACCTTTGCTATCGAGAGCGCCAACAGCGAACAGAGCTTCTCAATCGACCACTCAGAAGCCATCATGTCTAGTAAGTAATTAAGCTTCTCGAACATGTGTTTTGAACTAGGCTTCCCAATCCTGACTGCTTTCTTTATTTCAAACCAACAGCTCCCAAGCCTGCTACTGGATTCTCCCTAGACGACCTGACTTCCTACCTGGAGATAAAGGAAGAGAAGCCTGAGCCCCTGACCAGCATCCGGCCTCCCACAACCAGGGCTAAAACAGCTTCCTCCAGTAAGAAGAGGAAAGGTTCTGAGGGCACCGTGTTCCTGGAGAGTTTTGATGGTCTGAGCCCCGCGGAGACTGGCAACAAGCTTCTAAGCCTGCACACAATGACAAAACTGGTAAGTGTAAACATAGGATTCTCATACCTTAGCGGCATCCGGCAAATGGCTGAGATTCCTAATTGCCCCCATTATCTCTCTGTTGCAGGGCATTGAGCAGCTTAGCACCGCATGCATTGAGGCTGAGACCAAACTGGCCATGGTCCAGAAGAAGCTTGACGAGGCTAACAACACCATCAGGATCCAGGGCGAGTTAGCTGAATGCAAAACCCGGGACTATGAGCATAAGCTGAGAGAGCAGGAGCTGAAGTTCCAAGTTGCTGCACAGGTGGAGGATGTTGTCTCCAAGCAATCAGCTGCTCGCAGCGTGCTCCAGGCAATGCTAAGAATGGCAGCAGAAGCTCAAGCTGATGGGTTTACTTGCTCGAAATGGACTGTGGAGGCCTGGAAGCTATCCCTGGAGAAGCTGGAGAAGGCTGGGAAGCCGGCCGGCGAGGGTGAGTCCACTGTGGTTGAAGCTGCCGGTGCTGATGCGGGTGATAAGGGGAAGTCTGTGGTGAAGGCAGACGAAAAAGATGCTGGCGGGAATCTGGAGATCCCCGAGAAGGCGATGGGCGATGAGGATATTGCAACGGTCTGAGCCCTCTTTTTTAGTCTGTAGTTTGTTTTGATGTGGTGTCCTTAAACAATTTCCTTTTCTTGTCTTTGGCTGAAACAATGTTAGAACAAACAACAACAATATTTGGGGATCCTGGTGGAGGGATCTTGCAGTTTGCAAGACGAAACCAGGGTTCCCAATAATCTTTTGACCTGTGAGCTTCCCAAGGGGAGGGATCCTGAGGTTTTCAGGACGAACCTTGGGGAGCTTAAATCCCACCTTATGTTAATAATATCATCGTACTTTGACTATTTTGAGATGTGTTTTGATATTTACTTTGCATATTCTTACAAGTCTGAAATATAATTGGTGATAAAAATCTACCTCACTTGATTATCAATTTGATTGGTGAAATTTGAAATTTTTATAGGATTAAGGCCAATTGATTAAATATACCATTCTATCCTTTAGAATGTTACTCTGATAATAACTTGTATAAAATCGAGAGTCCTGTCAGGAAACCTTACCAGGATCCCAACAGGTTACCTTATAAAATTTCAGACCGTTGAGTTCCAGGATTCCGACGAGAATCTCATTTTCACCCACACTTGTAATCTTGAGTAGACCCTTCGTCATATTCTGACAGGAATTAGAAATCCTGAATACACTTCCTTCAGCATTTGTCTTAACTTATTCCAGGTCCTGAAACAATCACAAGAAGCTTCTTGGCCTCCGGCCGAAGCTTAGGCTTCCGAGAATATGTTAAGTTTAATAATAAGCCAGGAATAGATCCGTGTATTTCTGGGGACAAGCCCGTGCAATTCTGGGGACAAGCCCGATAAACTTGGGACTAAGCCAAAACTGGGGACAAGCCCGATAAACTTGGGACTAAGCCAAAACTGGGGACAAGCCCATACGTATGTGACATGAAAATGCCAAAACCTTAGATAACACGTCAGTGTTATAAACCTTGAGAATCCGCCCAGCAGCCCTTCAGCGACAAGATTGTCAGCCACCCCTGGAGTGGACTGGTCCGGCCACCTCGAGCATACTGGTGGACAACGTGCGCTCCTGGCGAGGGTCGTGCACTACTGGCGATTACCCAAACGTAGAAGAGGTGAATTCCCCTTAAACCTTAGAAGGTATGCAGGACACCTTAAACGGAGGAGAGGTGATCAGCCTCTAACTGGGGTTATACCCAATTTACTTAGGATTCTCAAAATCTGCAAAATACTCAATGCTTGGTGAGGGGTGGGTGTTAGCCTAGCTAACACCACTCCGATGCTTAAGTCAGTAATCTGAGTTATAGGAATAATAGGAATAAATTGAAATAGGATTAGTATACGTACCTTGGGTTATTTATTTAGTGAGGACCCTTGGGACTCCGCCTGAGACTCTAGATGGGATTCTCACATAAAATAAGCTTTGAGGTGTATAGCATTCCAAGCTCTTGGTAGAGGTTCTCCTTCCATATTTACCAAACGGTATGCCCCTTTACCTTCTTCAGAATCTATAAGGTAAGGGCCTTCCCATTTGGGTGCTAACTTCCCGTCAGCTGGATTGGTGGTATTCTGAAAAGCTTTCCTCAAAACCAAATCACCTACCTGGAATCTTCTTAGTCTGGTGTTCTTGTTAT
>JBCNJP010000060.1:478299-501384 GCA_039602395.1 Deinandra increscens subsp. villosa | reverse complement strand
TAGTCACAAAAATACTTCGGAATATATGCAAACCAGTCGATCGAGAACATGTTTCCAGAATCGAAAACCTGTAAACTTCAAGAAAACGATTAGAACAACTTGACTAGATATCGTGTGAGCCACGAAACACGAGTTTCTTGGCTCTGATACCAATTATAAGTCCAGAATCCTTGAACGTTACACGATATCGTCACACTAAACCGTGCGGAATCCGGTTTAGTATGTGTCAAGTAGAAGAAAACGATGTAAAGAATAATAATCAAACAAACACCAAAGAAAATACTTACTATTGATTCAAGTGATTGTATGATTACATGCAATAGACAACCAAAATCGTAATCCTCTAGCCACACCTCCAATATCTCGATCAAAAGTCTAACCGAATCACATCAAGTGATTCGGTTTATATACATAACAAAACCCAACTAGATTAGTTTACCTAGGCCCAATCATAAACCTTACTAAAACCCACAAACAAGGCCAAAGCTAATAACTAAACTAAATAAGTCTAATATACAAGCCTCAAAATATTTCCCTACAGTATGTCCGAGTTATCTCATGATCGTAAAGTTCCAAGGATTGATATAGTCAAGAAAAACTTGTCATTTAAGTACACGAGTGAAACGATATCCCTTCAGGACTAGCATTAATAATATGTTTCAAAAGAGTTCTCGAAGAGATTATGATCCTTATATAGGAGAGATAAGATCATGTGCGATCACGTTTACAAAGATAAATGACTTCGATCATCTAGTTGAGCTCAACATGTTCCATAATCAATGCCACGAAGAAAAAAATTTCAGGAATTTGGTCTCAATACGACCATTGGCTTGCCTAGTAGGATTCTCCAGGATTCCCATATACTGCAAATTACATTTACGTATTCACCCCTAACTATGATATACTTTATATGATTACCCTAGTTCCTATTATATTAACTACCAGGTATGGTGTGGTCACTAACCCATGGTTATCTTGACCAAAATTTGTTAAGTTGACAAGTTTAGAGAATAAAATATTCACTTTAAGTGGAATGAACCATCTGAAGCGAGCCAGCCAGAAATTTAGCTCAATAGGATCTGAATAGCGTTTATCACGCATACTGACTTGATCACAATCGGGTACACAAAGAGAAACATGTAGTCGGCCCACATCAGGTATGGTTGAGGTTATAAGAGTTGTACCCAACTTGCATTATTTCAACGCACAACTCAAAAAGGGAAATATTTTAAAAGATCAAGGCATTTGTGAAAACAATTAGGATAACGAAAGCAGATACAAGTGCCCCATAAGCAACCACTTGAATCCTGCCTCTACTGAAGCTGAATGGTCGCGTTACTAGCACATTATAATAACATTTCCTGAACAGGGGAGTTTAGAGGTATATGTGGGGCAGGTATAACAAAAACCTCCTAAGTTATGGGAAAGTTTTACGAATAGGAAGAGGTATCACACGACCTTCCTAAGTAAGCACTCGTCCAATGTCTGGGTGTTATGCCCAATCCTTCAGTGCACAATAATCCCAGGAGCAAACGACTCATCAATAATGAATATGTGATCCTCTGGTCTGATTCGACGTCTCGTCGTCCATGGATGTTATGCAAGAGGTACACGACTCTCAGAGGTTAAGGAAAATGACTCACGAATTAGCGGATCCTCACCGAGAGTTTAAGGGGGTGGATGATGTAAAAGGCATATCGTAAACCAGGTGCGTGTAGGAGTGAGTATCACGATGCATGAGAGAAATGTTTAAGTGCAACTAATGCAAAACACTTACAGTCTAAGACGAATCTTAGTTCGCTGCACCCAGTGGCTCTGATACCAATCTGTCACATCCCTAAAAATCCATGCGCGGAATACCACCGCGGGGAGCGTGAGAAACCAGGAGCGTCGTCCATTAGTTACACCAAACGACCAATAATTAATAAAAAAGGTTTTATATTTCATTAAAATATAAATATAGAGTTTTACAAATACGGAAGCGTAAGTACAATAAAAGTATTCAAGTAAAAACATCGTCACCCAAGGTGACGTGACTTGACCAAAGACACTAAAAGTGCTTCTAGACTCATGCATGCGTACTCATGATACTCAAACATCTGCAACCTGATAAATAACATGCTATAAAAGTGTCAACACAAAGGTTGGTAAGTTCACAGGTTTATCAGTTCATAAACATTTCCAGTTTAATGTAAATAGACTGTGCATCGACAGTTCAAGTTCATGTTCAAATTCAGTTTAAAATGCAGATAATGCATATACAATAGCTAGCTAGACTATTTTAAAGAATCTAGGCACGTTCATGTTAAACAGTTACTGAAGCTTGACTGATATGTTGCGTCTCAAAAGACTAGTTGTGCCTCGTTCTAAGAGGTATATAACACCCGTTCGATATCCAATCGTAATTAATCTCCCGCTACTCCCCGTAATTAATCAGTACCCATGCACTACCATTCAGGCGATATGTTTATCAAAATAGTTTAAGTTCATGCATGTTAATCTTCCCCATCAGGATTTAAAATAGTAAAATGGGACTGTGAAACTCACCTTAGGTTGCACAGCATAAATTCCAGTTAAACAATACAGCAAATAGCAAGTTATGTGTAATCCATCAAATACCTAACGAGCATATATACATAAGTGTGTGTTCAATAGAAAGTGACTAAGTCGACCAACGATGAAAGGTAACCAATATTACAAAATACAAAGACCAAAATCTATTTATAGTCACGCTGATCTACCCGAACTGGAGCTCATCCGAAGTGACAGTTCGGGTCACTTCGGAAGCTCACGAAGTGGCGCTTCAGATCCAGTTTGTGTTACTTTGGGTAAATGCCTTTTTGGCCTCTTCGTCTTGTTCAGATACTTCACACGATGAACCGATCATGCACTAACAAACTCCCGCTCGACGTGTGCAGTATCTATTTCATCTTATAAACTTTTATCTTCAATCAAACTCCCTTTCATTTTGATGGTTAGTCTGATCTTGAATACTTGATGGTGCACATTGTGTTTTCTTCTCTATCAAAAGCTTCAGAAGACTTGAAGTTGTGACATTCTCTTTCACTTAGTACATGTTCAATAATAAAAAATCTTGACGCAAAACGTCTTCGAGACTCCCAGATATTGATTTTTGAAAATTTAATTTGTATCCCATGTCAATCAGATTGAAAATAAAAAAGAAACAAAATCTTTTTGGCTTTTAGAAAGATTATATTAAAACAAACAGAAAATCTTTTTGATATTTCAAACTTATGCTAAAACACACCGAGAATCTTTTTGTATTTTCTGAAATGATATGAAATTGCAATACAAAATCAAACTCTATTTTTGGTTTCTTAAAGATCACTATCTGGGATTATATTGAACATAACGCACTGAACTACACTTCGATTTCAACTAATTGAAGCACACAAGCCATGTTGATTGCTGGTATAGGTTCTCCTAGGTGGTAGATGGCCTGAAATGGTGATGGCTAAGGCAGTCGATGAGCTGGCACGAAAGACACCTGGCAAAGAATCTCATGCCATTGAAGCTTTTTCTGGTGTGCCCTCATTGCAATTCCAACAACTATTGCCGACAATGCTGGTTTGGACAGTGCCGAGTTAGTAGCCCAACTTCGTGGTTAGCACCACAAAGAAGATAGCAATGTAGGGATTGATGTGATTACTGGCGTTGTTGGAGATATGTCAAAGCTTGGAATATCGGAGGCATTTAAGGTGAAGCAGGCTGTATTGCTCTCTGCAACTGAAGATGTAGAAATGATTCTGAGAGTCAATGAAACCATTACCTGCGCACCAAGGAGGAGAGAAGATAGAATGTGAACACATTGTAGTAACCGGGTTTTGTTTGTTTTAGCAGGGTGTAGTACCTGCAACTTAAGTTTTGTTTGGTGGTTTGCTGTAGCAAAATGTTTCTAATTTTTGTTGTTCTCTTCTACTTTGAATGGAGACTAAATCTTGAAACATTGTCATGTGTCTGATTTGTGTTTCTTCTTAAAAAAATATAATAATAATAATTTAAAAGCACACAAAATTAGAGGAGACATCATCAGACGTTTATTTTATATTTTATATCTTCCCCTTGCTTTTAAACTTTTTTTAGAACACAAACTGACAATAAAAAAAACACTATTTTTTATATTTTTATTTTTTTTTAAAATAGATAACAGTTGTCAGATTACTCATCAAAGGCTATCATTCGGAGGCCTTTGAGACACATTTCAAAATTAGCACTAGGGAGGGGTTTTGTGAACATGTCCGCCACATTGTCATCCGACTGCACCCGTTCTAAGTGAATAAGCCTGCGTTCATAGCAGTCCCGAATGAAATGCGTTTTTATGTCAATGTGCTTGGTTTTAGAGTGCTGCACAGGATTTTTGACAATTTATAGCGCATCATTATTATCACAGTAAATTGGAGTGTCAAAGAAATTCAAACCGTAATCTCCCAGTTGATGTTGCAATCATACCACCTGTGAGCAGCATGCAGAGGCAGCCACATATTCTGCTTCGGCTGTCAATTGTGACACCGTGTTCTGCTTCTTGCTTTGCCATGCCACCAACCTGTCACCTAAGAATTGAGCTCCAGCAGATGTAGATTTCATGTCAAGCTCATTGCCACCATAATCGCTGTCAGTAAAAGCATACAGATTAAAGGCTGACTCTTTAGGGTACCAGAGGCCCAACCGTGGCCGACCCTTCAAATATTTAAAAATACGTTTAACTGCAGATAAATGAGAGAGTTCAGGCTGTCAAGTACATTAGTGAGCCGATCAATGACCGGTACATGTGCTCGCTCACTTTCTGACCATCTGGATCTTTGGTAAGAGCAGGCATGGCCGCCATAGGTGTGGAGACAGGCTTTGAATCTGCCATTTGTATTTTTCAAGAATCTCTGTGGCATATTTGGCTTGGTGAATGAGGATCCCGCTGTCACTCTACTTCACTTGCAATGCTAGGAAGAATTCCATTTCCCCCATTTGACTCATCTCAAATTTAGTCCGCATTACCTTCTCAAACTCTTTACACAAATCTTCGTTTGCGGACCCGTAGATGATGTCGTCCACATATACTTGTACCATGATTATATCATTTTCCACCTACTTTCTGAATAGCGTCTGATCCACTATTCCTCTCGTGTACCCATGTGCTAGAAGATGATCAGTCAAAGTTTTGTACCACGACCGAGGGCCCTGGTGTGAGCCATACAAGGCTTTGTCTAGCTTGTACACATGATAACGGTATTCTTCGTCAATGAACCCAGGAGGTTGAGTAACATACACCTCTTCATCCATCTAAGCATATAGAAAAGCAGTTTTCACATCCAATTGGTAGACTGTAAAATTCATGTAGGATTTATAATCCAAGAAAACTCTTATTGCCTCAAGTCGAGCAACGGGCGCGTATACTTCGTCATAATCAATCCCTTAGATCTGATTATGCCCTTGAACCACCACCCTGGCCTTGTTTATGATAATAATGCCATTGTCATCCTTTTTATTCTTGTAAAGCCATCGAGTGGTGATGACCTTTTTGTCAGCAGGCCTCTCCACTAGCCTCCAAACTTGAAGCCTTGAGAATTGATTCAGCTCCTTATGCATGCATTCTACCCAGCTGGGATCTGTTAAAGCCATTATGATATTTGGGGGCTCAATTTGCGAGATAAAGCAAGAATACATGCAGTAATTAATGTCCCCAGATTGACTTCTTGTTACCACCCCTGAACCTAAAGGACCTATGATGTTGTCTAAGGGGTGGTATTTGTGGATCCTTGTTTCAGCAACAGCTTGAACAGGGATTTCTGGAGGTAGGTTTATTTGGTCTGGCTCTTCATTTGTGTTAGCTTCTCCTTCTGCATCAGCTACCTGAGATTGAACAGTGTCTGTGTCGGGGTTGTTGTTTGCCTCATCATCAATACCAGCATCAACATTTTCCTGTACTGGTGTTGTATCTGCATCGGAGGCAGTAACCGGAGATCTTGTAATGGAATGAGTTATTGATGGTCCTGAGATTGTGTCATCAAAAAGTTTTTCAGCAAGGACCGGGTCCAATCCAAACGGAAGAAAGAATTGATTGTAGTCAAAAGCTTGCACGGGACCCACTCCACCATATGAGGGATTTTCTTCAAGCCAATCCACATTGGTAGACTCCATTAAAATACCGGTCATTTTGCTGAACACCTTGTAGGCTGAGCTGGCAGAGTAACCTACAAAATAACACTCATCAGATTTAGCAGCAAATTCTTGTAAATCAGTATTTAGTAAAACAGTGCAAAGACATCCAAAATCCCGAAGATGCCCAATTCTAGGCTTATCATGGTAGTTCAACTCATAAGGGGTCTTCTGGTGTCACTTGTTGATGTGAACCCTGTTTTGGACGTAACAAGCCGTATTAACTGCCTCTGCCCAAAACATGGTAGGCAGCTTAGAATCACACAACATAGTACGGGCAGCTTCAATTAGAGTTTAGTTGCGTCGTTCTGCTACGCCGTTCTGCTGAGGAGTGTAGGGAGCACTATACTGATGTTCAATTCCTTTCTCAGTGCAGAATTCATCAATGATACGATTCTTGAATTCCGTCCCGTTGTCACTCCTGGTGGACTTCACCTCCAGGTTTAACTTGTTTTCAATAAGCTTGAGGAATGCAATCAATATACCTACAACGTCACTTTTCCTTGGAAAAAAGAACACCCACATGAAATGAGAAAAATCGTCAGTAATAACTAAGCAAAATGCACACCGGTTAAGGCTTAACATACTGACTGGACCAAAGAGGTCCATGTGAAGCAGCTCCAATACAGATGAGATTCTATAGAACACCTTTGGCTTATGTGGGCGTTTATGATGCTTCCCTTTAGCACATGCCACACATTTCTCCTTGAGCACAAATTCTTTGATTGGAAGGTCTTTAACAAGCCCTCCTCTTGCGAGTCGATTCAGATTCTTCAGATTCATGTGCCCCAACCGCCTATGCCACAATTGAGCATGATTCTCAGCTGTTTTGGAGAGGAGACATGCCACCTCAGTTGTGGGGGGTTTCTGCATGTTGAGAACATAGGAATTGTCGTATCTTTGTGTGCGCATTAACACCCAATCGTCAGGGATAGAATACCCAGGTTTGAGAATCAGACATTCCTTGTTATTGAAAAGCACTGGGTACTCCATTTCACAGATTTGTGAAACACTTAACAAGCTGTGTTTCAACTGCTCTACATAGTTGACGTCATGGAAGCTGAGACATCCGTTTCTGAATGTTCCTTTCTGATTGATATATCCCCTAACTCCTCCTGCGAACGATACATATCCTCCATCAATTTGCTCCAAGTCTTGTAGTAGAGATATGTCGCCCGTCATATGTCGGGAACAACCACTGTCAACATACCAAAGGTTGTTAACAGTCCTCCTTGGCTGTCCCTGCATTCAAAGGAGATTAGTTAGTTTTGGGTACCCAGGCCTTAATAGGTCTGGGTGAAGGTTGGTCATTTTTGGCTGGACTGAAAATGTCCTTTGTGTTGACCTGTCTGGGATGGTGATTTTCCTTCCCAAGCTCCTGAGGCCCTTTTGGTGGATTTTTATTTTTGTTTTGTTTTTGAAAATTCACCTCTTGGAAATAAGTGGAGTATTTTTTGTACACCCCAGTAGGCTTGAAGGACAGGTATACCACTTTTGGAATGTTCCACCTGTCATCCTTCCTCCAACCATTTGACTTAGACAGACCAACTGGTTTTGGATGGATGGGTGATTTAGAAACCCGGTTTAAAGATGAAACAGATTTTAAAATAGGTTTTGAGGATTCAACAGATTTTGGTCTCCAAACTGGTTTAAGGACTGCTTTTACTAATTTCTGGGGCACTTTATTTTCTTTAAAAACAGTCTTTGGCTGTTGCTTACGAGCCTTGGGTTTCTGATGTACTCTGTTTCTCTGAGGTGCCGGTTTCTGCACCTTGGATTTTGAAGGACCAGGCCTTGGAGTTGGGTCACTTTGTATGTGGTCCTTCGGAATGGGCCTCTGATGAACCCTTTTGGGATAGAAAGGTTCATATGGTCGGTATAAACAGTTTATTGCCACGTGTCCTGGTCCACCGCAGACATGGAAAGACTGTTTCTTTGGATATGCGGGAGCCTGTTGTTGGTTACGCCCAGTGGATATCCAAGTTGGTTTTGAACAATTTTTGTGGATCCAATGGGTTTTACCATGGGGCTTTGTGGTTAAAATGTACTCCCGCTGAACCGGCTTAAACTGGTCATATGAAAAATTAACTTCTGGGTAAGGGACAAAATCATAAGGTCTAATGTCCCGCACTTTCTGCACATTTTGGTCACCACTGTTATTCTTATTTTCAGAAAGTTTCACACCACACAAACCATCACTTGTGGGTTTGGGACCAGCAACCTGTGGTCCTTTACCCCTTCTTAAAATCTTAACAGTTCTTAAGGGTTTCACAGGTTTAGCATCACATTTACCAAAAGTAAACACACCACAAACAGAAGTCTTATCACACAAAACAGACTCGGAGGTTTTTGACTCAGACTTAACAGAAGATTCAAGTTTCTCAAAATTAAAGTTTTTATAAAAATCATCATAATTAGACTTCATTGGACTCTTAGGAACCTCCTTGCCATTCACTACCCCTGCTTCTTTATTACCTTTATCTGCACAACAAGTAGAATTGTTAGTAATGTTAGAAACAGGAGCAGATATCTTAATAGGAGAAGCAAAAAGTTTTCTGTCAATTTCGGCCTTAACTTCTAAAATAGTATTAGAGATTTCATGATCAGGAATCATTTCATGATCAGGAATCATTTCATGCATTAAAGGCATTGGGACAGAGTGCATGGATTTTTCATTGTTATCATCAACATCAAAACCTAGTCCCGAGTTCCCTTTAACATGCCGCATTCTAGCATCAGTATTGTAAAACAGAGAACTCGCCTTCAACATTTCAGACATAATTTTGTCATTTCGTTCAATTTTGTTTTGTGAGGTTCCTAATTTGGCTTTAAGCTCCTCTACTTCCTTGGTTAGACTTTCAACCTTAGTGTTAGCAATTTTAAGACATGCAGTTTTATCACTCACTTGAGATTGAAGATTTTTAATGTCTAACTTAGCAGCTTCTAGTTTTTCTCTAAATATCCTGCTCTGACTTTTATATTCCCTAAGATCTCTAGCAGTTGACTCATGGTTTAGGGTTACATTGACAAACTTACGTTCCCAGTCGTTACATTCAGTAAACACAGATTGACATTTAGAGTTCGAGCATACCTCATTACTGCTGGCTTGAGAACCTGGAGTGATGTCTTCCATGAAAGCATGGTGAAATACTTCAACAGTTTCCTTCTGTGCTCCTTCTTCTGCAAGGAGGGCCACATGATCAAGTGTCAGACTCAAATCTTCCACTTATGTAGTCCAATCGTATCCTGGTGTGCGCTGAATCACCAGTACCCTATCATTCTTCCTTGTCTCCTTTCTCACACTTTCATTTCTATCCTCAGTTCTGACATCTCTCTCAACCTTTGGCTTGGTGCACTCTCTTGCATAGTGTCCATACTCATTACAGTTGTAGCACCGCAAGTTCGCCTTGTTGAAACTGAGCTTTATCCCTTTTCCGCCATTCTAATCCTTTTTCCCTGTCTTGGCCATAAACTGCTTAGCTCTAAAAACTGACATTCCCATATGCTACAGGTCTTCTGGGTTGACTTGATTCACATCATCTGGAGTTAAATCAGCGGGTAGAAGAGAACCTGCAACGAGAGCCTAATAGCAACTCATAATACCTACACCAAGAGCAAAGCTGGGGTCTCTGGTTAGATTATTTATACCTAATGAAATAAAGTTGGATGTTCCAGATGAGCTAGACCCAGTAGCTTGTGAGATAAACCTTGTCTGATTGGAGTGTGAGTTGGTAGGGACTGCAGCTGGTTGTGAGATGAAAGCTTGATTGACTTGGTTCAGTAACGCTCCATTGCCCAACTTTCTAGCCCTCTTATGCTTCTTCTCTTCGTAAGCTCTAATAGTTGACATGAGCTCACTTAATGGTGAAGTGGTCATTTGTACCGTCTTCTCGATCAACTCAATTGTGCTATCCCAATTTGGTGGAAGAGAATTCACCAACTTCTTGTTTACTTCCACCTGTGTGTCGGTGACACCAACATCTTTCATTCCTGTCACAATTTTGATGAACCGCTGAAGTTGAGTCTCAATGTTTTCACCAGGTACATAGTTAAATTCATTGAATTGATCCCTTAGGTTTTCCCTTCGAGACTCTTTTATGTCGTCATTTCCTTCATAAGCCGCAACAAGAGCATCCTAAAGTGTCTTGGCCGATTTGTACTCTTTGAAGGCTTCAGCTACCTCTGGGGATAGAGCCATGGTCAAAGCGGCCAGGGCCTTTCTATCACGTTCTACCTTTTCCCATTCTTCCTCAGTCCATTAAGATTTTACTTTGGCTTGAGGTTCCTAACCAGCTGCAGGAGTTATCGTCGGAACATAATCTCCCACTTTAACAAAACGCATGATCTTGGGATCATTGTAGTTCACATAGTTTAGAAACCGGTATTTCCAGCTCATAAAATCTTTTCCAGACATCAGGCGAGAAGGTCTGGTGTTGGTTCCAATCTTCGCGTCCATCTCCAGAGTTGCACTGGACAGGTTTGACATGTCGAAAGCCATTGAAAAATAAGCTGAAGTCGGGAAAAAAGGATTTTTGATCGAAAAGTGGTTTTCGGTCGGAAAGGCTTGGTCGAAAAGTACTTTTCGATCGGATAGGGGTCAGTCGAAAATCAGGCTTCTCGATCGAAAAGTGTGAGTGAATCGAAAAGTCTTAGAGGGGACTTTCCGATCGAACAGAGAAGCTGATCGAAAAGTCACAGGGGAACTTTCCGATCGAATGAAGGCTGATCGAAAAGTCATAGGGGAACTTTCCGATCGAATGAAGGCTGATCGAAAAGTCACAAGGGGACTTTCCGATCGAATGAAGGCTGATCGAAAAGTCTCAGAGAGACTTTCCGATCGAAATGGTTGATCGAAAAGTCACAAAGGGGACTTTTCAATTGAGTGAAGGCTGGTCGAAAAGTCTCAGAGGGGACTTTCTGATTAGAGGAAGCTGATCAAAAAGTCTTAAGGGGACTTTCTCAATCGAAACAGTGCGACAAAATGAGCTTTTCGATCAAGAGCATGATCGAAAAGCCTTGAACAGGGTCGAAAAGTCACCAAATCATGATCAAAACACCACCAAAGCTTCTTTCTTGAATCGAAACCTGCAAAAATACTTCCGAACTATGCTAAAAACTGAAAAACACCACAAACACTCAAATCGTTAGTTACCAAAGACTTGAATCGGATATCGTGAGAGCCTCGAAACTTGCATTTTTGGCTCTGATACCAACTGTAAGGATCGATTTAACCCCTCACGCGATATCAAAGTCTACTAATCACTGTGCGGAATCTGGTTATTATAGATGATTCAAGGATAAACAGTTAATGCAATAATGAATGTATAGAAAACATTAATGAAACACAAACCATAATGAGAATGCTTGTAGAATTCGATTGCCAATCACCTTATCAAAAGTCAAAATTCTCAAGAAGAATTGCGATACACTTGAACACCAAAACACACAGAAGCAACCCTAAACTAGTAGTCTACCTATTCCTTAAATAGGCAAAACCTAACCTTGGAAAACAAGCAAGAAAATTCGGCCTACATGGCCCTAATTCGACCGGACCCAAAACCCATATCAACCCACACACTAATTAGCCCATTAACAATATACACACTAGCCCACTAGAATATCTAATGCAAAAGCCTTACAAAATTAGGGTCTCTACAATTTGTCCATCTTAAACTCAGGCAGAACCATACTCATAACATCTGGATATGTTAAGGTATTATTTATTTGCTTTGACCAGTGTACCACACAATAAGATATATTCAAACATTTTACTTTTTCTCGTGTGATTACACTTGTGATTATCACATAGTGATTTGTATCCATGATATCATCAACTGTGTTCCATGCAAAAAGAGATAAGAACGTTAAATCGTCTACCTTAAGGTCGATCTTTCGATACACAGATTTAACAAAATAAGAAATAAAAAACAAGTTGAAATTGTATAACCCAACAATGATCAGGTCGGTACTTCCGTACACGCAGAGAAAGTCCGATGACTTATACGAAACACCAAAGAATATAAAGCAGAACCTAAAACAAACAACAATCAGGTCGATCTTTCGATACGCAGAGAAATTCCGATCGTTTGTGAAAATAAAGAAAATCAAACAAGTTTAAATCTTTGCAAAATGAACACATGTATACATAGTGACTTCTCATTTTCTTTTTCACACATTATTCTATATTTGTTATGAAATACGCTTCAAGATGTTGTTCACTTGGTCAAGCATAATATTTAGTGTATATCACATTTGAATACTTTTAGATTAGCCGAGCCTACCAAGCACATCAAACAATGATCTTATGTCTTTTTCATCTACTCTATCCTTGAGTCAGATACTTAAGCCAAGGTACCATCATTTCCCAATGATCAATTTCTCAAAATTTTATATATTTTGCATGTATTCACCTTTATGATATGCCTTTTGTCCCCCTAAAATGAAAAACTCTATTTTTGGATTTTTAATTTTATAAAAACAAGACACTATTTTTGGCGTTTTCAATTTTCTCCCCCTAAACTACAAACAAAATGTGAAGAAAGAAAATTGATCAACCGACACGGATACCTGTCAGTTTTAGTATTCAGTGAACTTTCAGGTTAGAAAGATGAATCATGAAATTTAAATTAAGATCAGCTGAATACGTCTCCATCAGCAACTTTTCAATCACCTATAAGTCTTCTAGAAGTACCCGCACACTAGTCAAACACATCAGTTTATAAATGACCCGAAGCGAAGTGCTTCTGGTCGACCAGTGTCCTGATTTTGCTTTAAAACCATCTTAGGTTTCCATTGTTGTTGTTTTGGTAAAGCAACGTTTAATGAATCAATCACCTTTGACTGTGACGAACAACCTACAATTGGTACTTTGGAAAACTTTGGAATAAATCTTTCTTGATTTTTGTAAAATGTAGATTGAAATTCATCAAACACTCTGCCATGTTCATCAAAGAACTTTGGTTTGACAGTTTTACCAACAAATGGAACATTTCCTTGTGTATGGGTAGAAGCAGTAGAAACTGGAAAATCTTGTGCCATATGCCCCTTTTGTCGGCAATTGTAACACAAACGATTGTTTATATTATTCCTTTTTGTAACCTGCATAGCTTCACAAAACATAGCATCTCCAAAATGATCATAAAAAGTATCATATACCTGATGTCTGTGATTATGAACCCATTTTATTGTTGGACTTTTAGGAGTAGAACCTGATCCTCCAGAAGAAAATTTTGCATGTTGCTTTGGCTTGTGCTTCTAATCAGCAGCTTTCACAAAAACTTCAAATATCTTCTGAGCATCCATGCAATGAAGTGAAAATTCTTTGTCTGAAAATATTTGTTCCGAACCCTTGAGCTTATAAAACCTCTTGGTCTTTTTCAGCTCTAAAAACATCCTTCTTAACTTGTTTCAAGTTAACCTTCTTTAGATTTTGTAGTTTTGAAGCTTGAAAACCACCACCTTCAACAATTTTTGATTTAAAACCCAAACCAACACTTTTTCCAGAAATCTTTTCTTCAGAACTTGATGATTTATGCCCATTCTTCGCCAATAATTCATCTTTAACTTCTTGAACACCCTTCTTTGCATAGAAAATCGTCTCATTAATATCAGTATGAGTATGAATCTTCTCGGTAGAAGTAGTTGATCGTCATTCTCAGTTGATGATGAACCAGACACAAATTGTGAAAATTTAGGAACTTCAAATTTCTTTTCATTCTTCTTAACTTTCTATTTATTCTTCTTTTTCTTCACAACCTTTTCTTTTTCTGAAGTTGATGATGAAAACTTTGAATAATCACATTTTTCAACTTTTTCTTTGATAATACTGAAAGCTTCTTTGATAATAGTCGGGGGTGTAAGTGTCATATCAAATACTCTTTCAAAATTTTCATCTTTGCCAAAAAAAACTTGTAAATGATTGTGAACTGGTGACATTGTTCAGAAGCCGATTTGTACCGATCACTTAGATCTTCAAATCTGAAATCTTTTGTTGTGCTTCTGCTAATTCATTTTCTGTTGCAATCAACTTCTTTGCAACCCGATTTGTTTCAAATTTTTGCATCCTCAAATTATCCAATTCACCAAACAATTCATTTTTCAACTTATCCTCATTTCGTTTCTGGATGTCAATATTTGTATTCAACAACTTATTCACCCTTGCCAACTCCTTCTTTTCCTCCAACAATATTTTATTATCATTCTGATAAGCCACTGCGTTGGCAGTAAGTTCATCAGAACTCTTGTTAAGCACATCAAGCTTAATCTTGGATTTCTCAAAAAGATCGTTGAAATCAACTTCAACATCTTTTGCTTCAGCTTTCCATTTTTCAGCTTCTTTAACTAACTCGGCATTTTCTTTAGATAACTCTGCAACTTCCTGTTCAGATTCTTGGCATTCTTTTTCTAGAAACCTCCAATTCTTCTTTTACCAATTGAAGTCCAGCAGTAAGAAGATCAATTTCTTTCAACAATGAAACATTCTCTTTGAACAAACTATCAATCTTAGCTTCATAATTTTCATTTTCAGCTGATTCATAGAAACTTGTGTCTGAATAATAATCATTTTGTTCAGCTGTGACAATCAATGCTGACTTATCAAACACTTTACCCCAATCATAAGTTCTCTCATTTTGAACAGCCAACGCTTTTGTACTTGATGAAGCTTGAGAACCATTGGTAGTTTTTTAATCAGATTTGTTTGCTTGAGATGCTGACACTCTCTAGCAAAATGTCCAAGATTAGAACATTTGTAACACTTCACCTTAGATTTGTCTAATCCCAACTTTCCATATGTATTAATAGATCTTTTTCCAGTTTTATTAAGGAATCGTCTTGCTCTTTGAGTTAACATAGCCAATTTCCATGCAATATCCATTTCATCCAAATGATTATCATCAATTTCATCGAAATATTCTCTACTTATTTTAGCCTCACCAACATTGTTGATAATAAACCCAAGAGAAGATGAGTTGAAAGCATATATCAAAGTAGCACACTCATCGGTCTGATTTGTTAGACCTGGAATTGTAAAATTGTAACCCCTTGAAGAATCAGTATTCTCAGTAACTCCAGACACATTTCCAATAAATGCAGTACTTGGTGCCAAACTAATACCGATAGGTTTAGCTTTTGCATTAATACATGCTGCATTCTGACCATGATACAACTCTAAATTTTGCCATTGAGCAGTTGATTTTTGTGAATTCATCATTTCCATTTCCCGTGCATGAAGCTTTCTTGTTAAATCATGAAACGATAATGATGAATATTCTTTTTATGTGTAAGCAGAAAAACATAATTTTCTCAGTTCTCCGGTAATGCTTCCATGATTTTCTCTTTCAATTCTTCATTTGTTTTTTCAATTCCAACAACTTTCAATTCACTAATAAGATGCGAAAATCTTGATACAAGAGCCGTGATGTTTTGATTATCATAATGCTGAAAGTTATCAAATTATTTTTTCAACACCTTTCATTGACTCTTTTTGTATTGATTGTTTCCTTCACATCTTGCAGATAAAACATCCCACAATTGTTTTGTCTTTTTGCAAGTACTGAATTGATGTAACAATTCGGTAGGTAGAGCCATTGTAAGATAACCAAAACCCTTTTGTTCGAGTTAATAACTTTTTCTTTCATCAGATGAAAAATCTTTGCTTTCCTTATACTCTCCTCCATCAATTGGACGAGAATACAATTTCTCAATCGGAATCCATATATCAATGTCATTTGTACTGAGATAGATGGAAAATCTTTGCATCCAATTGTGATAATCCTCCAATTTTAATAACTTGGAAACTTTCTAACTTGTTCCAACTTCTTTATCAAAGTTAATCAAGGTTTGCATCGCGTTTTGCATGATGGAAAATGCTTGAAAATTAGACATCTTTTTCCGAAATATGATACCTCAAAAACTTCAAACTCAAAAACGGATGTCTTAAAAGTGGATTTGGGTATCGAAACGGAGTGTACTAGCCATTAGGTGAGTAAAAGTGTATATCTCGTCGAGACGATCGTTTTGGCTGGTATTGGGTTCCGTAACTCTTAATGGAACTCAAGTTACGTCAGTTTTAGTGAAACCACCCAAAAATCTCGATCTAAGAATTTAATTGCAAGCTAATGCACGAACTCAACCGAACTGATGCGAACTGGCCCGAACTGAAATATTGAAAGGAACTGGTCCGAACTAATCTGAGTTGTATGTGAACCAAACTACAGCGAACCAAAACAATCCGAACAGGATAATTGAACCGAACTGAACCGAACCAGAAATTAAGCGAACTGGAGCTAACCGAACTGATCCGAACTAATCCGAACTGAAGCGAGGTGTCACTTCAGGTGACGGTTATTTTTCGAACTGAAAGATCTTCACCCGAACTGAGACGAACTGGACATGTTTTTTTATCAAAAATCACGATTCTAGACAGATTTTAACAGGATTTGCAGCAGTACATCAGAAAAAATGACAAGTAATGATTTAGGAGTATATTTTCCACAACAAACACCACTGAACTAATAAAAAACTAGCAAAAACTCTCCAAGTTCTTCAAAAACGACACTTTTGGTTTCAAAAAGTCCAAAAATAGCAACCACAAATCAGTAGAGTGAACCAGAACACACACTTAAGACTCAGAATTCTCTCAACTCTTACAAAATACAAAGACCAAAATCTATTTATAATCAAGCTTATCTACCCGAACTGGAGCTCATCTGAAGTGACAGTTCGGGTCACTTCGGAAGCTCACAAAGTGGCACTTCGGATCAACTTTGTGTTACTTCGGGTGACTTCGGGTGACTTCGGGTAAATGCCTTTTTGGCCTCTTTGTCTTGTTCAAATACTTCACACGACGAACCGATCATGCACTAACATTAACGTGTACTCAAATGTACTTATATGTTTATACGTATTTTTATATGTATCTATAATTATATAATTCTAACGTTTGGAGGGTTTGTATCGCATAATTCAACAAAATACATTATTCGTATACACAGATTTTTATATATATAAGGGTTATTAAAACATTTATTTTATAATTTATAAATACGTATATTTTTATATATTTACCAAATGTGTATTCTTTTATACTAGCCATGTGCCCGCGTGTAGAGTCTAAAATTTGTGAGGCTTTTGCATTAGAATTACTTTTGGGCTAGTTTATTTGTAAATGGGTTAAAACAAGTTAGTGGGTTATGTGGGCTTGTGGGTTGGTCGAATATAGGCCCTAGAGTCCGAATTTTGTAGCTTGTTTAACAAGCATAAGCTTTCCAATATAAGGATAGCTAGATTAGGTGATGAGGGTTGGTTGCTGTTTTGGTGTTTGTTCCCAATTGGTGTTTACGAAATTCTCTAAAGAGAATTTTGATCCTTTTGTTGCAATCGTAAGGTGGTTATTCAAGTGTTCTCTTCTTGTGGTTTGTGTTTTAATCTTGTTCTTATTTTCTTATTCATATTATTTTCGATTTGTCTTGAATCACTTATAATCACCGGATTCCGCACGGTGATTATAGACTTTGATATTGCGTGTGGGTTTGATTTGATCCTTACAATTGGTATCAGAGCCAAGAAACGCAAGTTTCGAGGCTCTCGCGATATCCGATTCAAGTGTTTGGCAACTAACAGTTTGAGTTTTGTGGTGATTTTCAGCATTTAGCACGATTCAGAAGTCTTTTGCAGGTTTAAACTCAAAACAGAAGCTTTCGAGACCATTCGTTCGTGAATCAGAGACTTTTCGAGCCAAGTGAAGACTTTTCGATTAGGCATTCTGATCGAAAACCCTTTCATGTCGCTTTCCTGTGATCGAGAAAGACCCTCTGTGTCTTTTCCATCAGGCGTTTTTTAGTCAAAAAGTCCCATTTTTGAGACTTTTCGATCAGCTGCGTTTAATCGAGAAGTCCCTCTGTGACTTCTCGATCAGTTTTTTTAATCGGAAGTCCTCTTCAGCGACTTTTCGATCAATCATCCTTCAGTCGAGAAGTCCCCTTTGTGACTTCTCGATCTGCCATTTTGATCGGAAAGTCCCCTGTGACTTTTCGATCCACTGCTCTTTTCAATCGAAAAGTCCCATCCGAGACTTTTCGATCCAGCTTCACCTTTTCGATCGTAAATCACACTTTTCGACCACTTTCCTTTCCGATCGAAAAGCACTTTTTGATCAGCCCTGTCCGACCGAAAACCCCTTTTTGACCCACCTTTTCTTGATCGAAAAACCTTGTTTCTTGTCTCACTGTGTTTGCAATGGCCTTTGACATGTCAAGTCTGTCGAGTACAACTCTCGAGATGGATGCAAAGATCGGAACAAATGCCAGACCACCTCGTCTGCTGTCGGGAAAAGACTTTATGAGCTGGAAGTACCGGTTTGTAAACTACGCAAATTATCATGATCCCAAGATCATGAGATCTGTTGAGGTGGGAGACTATGTTCCAAAGGCAGATCCTGTAGCTGGTCAGGAAACTCAACCCAAGCTAAAGTCTGACTGGCTTGAAGATGATTGGGAGAAAGTAGAATATGATCGAAAGGCCTTGGCTGCATTGACCATGGCCTTATCCCCCGAAGTGGCCGAAGCCTTCAAAGAATACAAATCAGCCAAGACCCTCTAGGATGCTCTTGTGGCCGCATATGAAGGAAATGACGATATGAAGGAATCTAGAAGAGAAAACCTAAGAGAGTAGTTTAATGAATTCAATTACATCCCTGGTGAAAATATTGAGACTCAGCTTCAACGATTCATTAAAATTGTGACGGGAATGAAAGATGCTGGAGTCACATACACACAGGTCGAAGTAAACAAGAAGCTGGTTAATTCTCTCCCGCCAAATTGGGATAGCACTATTGAGTTGATAGAAAAGACAGTGCAGATGTCTACTTCACCGCTGAGCGAGCTTATGTCCACCATTAGAGCGTATGAAGAAAAGAAGCAAAAGAGGGCCAAAAAGCTTGGCAATGGAGCCTTAATGAACCAAGTTAATCAAGCTTTCATCTCTCAACCAGCTCCTGCTCCTAACAACCCTCAGTCTAATCCTATGGGATTTATTGCTCTAGCCACTGGGTCAAGCACTTCTGGAACATCAAACCTTGTTACTTTAGATGTTAATGCTCTTACCAAAGACCCCAGTTTTACTCTTGGTGTAGGAATCATGAGTTGCTATTAGGCACTCGTTGCAGGTTCCCTTCTACCCACTGACTTAACCCTAGATGACGTTAATCACGTCAAACCAGAAGACCTGGAGCACATGGACATATCGTATCAGATGGGAATGTCAGCTTTACGGGCTAAGCAGTTTATGGCAAAGACAGGGAAGAAGGATTGGAATGAAGGAAAAGGGATCAAGCTCAGTTTCAACAAAGCTAACCTTCGGTGCTACAACTGTAATGAGTATGGGCAATATGTAAGAGAGTGCACCAAGCCAAAGGTTGAAAGAAATTCCAAAGCTGAGCATAGAGATGAAGGAGTGAAGAAGGAGACAGGGAATAATGATAGGGCACTGGTGGTTCGGCACACACCAGGATATGACTGGACTTCACAAGTGGAAGACTTGAGTCTGACACTTGATCATGTGGCACTCCTTGCAGAAGAAGAAGCACAGAAAGATGCTGCTGAAGTCTTTCACCATGCATTCATGGCAAATATCACTCCAGGGTCTCAAGCCAGCAGCAATGAGGTATGTTCAAATTCAAAATGTTTATCTGTATTTAATGAATGCAGAGACTGGGAACGTAAGTTCACCAATGAGACACTGAATCATGAGTCAACTTCAAGAGAGTTTAGGGAATGCAAAAATCAGAGTAGAATATTTAGAGAAAAATTAGAAGCAGCTAAGTTAGATATAAAAAATCTTCAACGTGATGTCAGTAATAAGAATACATATCTTAATGCGGCTAACGCAAAAGTTGAATCTTTAACAAAGGAGGTAGAGGAACTTAAAGCCAAATTAGGATCATCACAAAGTAAAATTGAACGTAACGATAAAATTGTGTCTGAAATGATGAAGGCTAGTTCTCTCTTTTACAACACAGATGCCCGAATGCGGCATCTCAAAGCCAACTCTGGTCTAGGTCTTGGTACTGAGGTAAAGGATGAAACATCCACTCACACAGTACCAATGCCATTAATGCATGAAATGATTTCTGATCCTGAAATCTCAAAGACCACATTAGAGAGTCTGGCTGACATTGATAGAAAGCTCGCTGCTTGTCCCATTAAAATTTCTGCTCTTGTTTCTAACATTGCTAACACTTCTACTTCTTGTGCAGATAAAGGTTATAAAGAAGCAGGGGTAGTGAATTGCAAGGAGTCCCCTAAAAGTCCCATGAAGTCTAATTATGACTCTTGTTTTAAAAACTTTGATTTTGAGAAACCTGAAATTTCTGTTA
This sequence comes from Deinandra increscens subsp. villosa, assembly GCA_039602395.1. Lineage (NCBI taxonomy): Eukaryota > Viridiplantae > Streptophyta > Magnoliopsida > Asterales > Asteraceae > Deinandra > Deinandra increscens. The sequence continues at coordinate 480,839 of JBCNJP010000060.1, read as the reverse complement.
AGTCTGAGTCAAAAACTTCAGCGTCTGATTTGTGTGATAAACTTTCTGAATGTGGTGTGTTTACTTTTGGAAAATGTGATGATAAACTTGTGAAACCCTTAAGAACTGTTAAAATTTTAAGAAGGGGTAAGGGACCACAGGTTGCTGGTCCCGACTCCACAAGTGATGTGAAAGTTTCTCAGGATAAGATTAATCATCCTGTCAAAAATGTGAAGAAAGTACGAGAAACTAGACCCCATGACTTTGTCCCGTACCCAGAAGTTAACTCTGCATATGACCAATTTAAGCCGATACAACGGGAGTATATTTTGACCACAAAGCCATATGGTAAGGCCCTTTGGATCCATAAAAACTCTTCAAAGCCAACATGGATATCCACTGGGCATAACCAATAACAGGCTCCCGTGTATCCAAAGAAACAGTGTTGCCATGTGTGTGGTAGGCCAGGACACATGGCAAGAAACTGCTTGCACCGCCCTTATGAACCTTATTATCCGAAGAAGGTCCAGCCAAAGACTGTCCCATTGGGCCAAACACATGTTAGCCCAAAATCAAAATCTGGATCTTCAGACATCAAGGTGCATAAGTTGGCACCACAACCTCCACAAACAAAGGTGCATGCTAGATCAACAGCAAGGGCTGCACCTTCAAACCAAAAGGTGCAGTAGGTCATACCCCAACACTCCAAGGTGCACAGAGGGATTCCAAAGCCTAAATCACCTAAAAAAGAACCAAAATCTATGAAAAGTAAAGTGAGTCAAAATGCTAAGAAATCTCCAAAGCCTTCAAGGACATTGACTAAGCCTGCTTGGGTTCCAAAAATTGTTGAACCCTCAAAATCTGTCTCTCAAGCAGGACATTTTTTTCGAAACCACCTGTTCATTCAAAATCAATTTTAAAATCTACCTTTAAATAGTTTTCAAAAACACCTTTCCATCCAAGTGTAGTTGTTTCAGCTAAATCAAATGATTGGAGGAAGGATGACAGGTGGAACATTCCAAAGCAGGTGAATTTATCATTCAAGCCAACTCGAGTGTATAAAAAACACTCCACGTCTTTCCAAGAGGTCAAAAGTTCAAAATCGAATAAAAATAAACAACATGGGTTTGGCAAGGAAAATCACCAACCCAGAAATGTCAACAAGAAAGACATTCTCAGTCCAAACAAGGACAGACCAACATCACCTAGACCAATTAAGGCCTGGGTACCAAAATCTAATTAATCTCCTTTGAATGCAGGAACAGCCAAGGAGGACTGTCAGCAACCTATGGTATGTTGATAGTGGTTGTTCCGGGCATATGACGGGTGACATATCTCTACTGCAAGATCTGGAGAAATTTGATGGAGGATATGTGTCGTTCGCCGGAAGAGTTGGAGGATATATCAGTCAGAAAGGCACAGTACGCAATGGTTGTCTCAGCTTCCACGATGTCAATTATGTCGAGCAGTTGAAGCACAACTTGTTAAGTGTTTCACAAATATGTGATCGGGAGTATCCAGTCCTCTTCAACAATAAAGAATGTCTCATTCTCAAACCTGGATACTCCATCCCTGACGATTGTGTGTTAATGAGAACACCAAGATATGGTAACTCCTATGTGCTCAACATGCAGAAACCCCCCACATCTGAGGTGGCCTGTCTCCTCTCTAAAAATGCTGAGAACCACGCTTAGTTGTGGCACAGACGATTGGGGCACATGAATCTGAAGAACTTAAATCGACTTGCTAGAGGAGGGCTTGTTAAAGACCTTCCAATCAAAGAATTTGTGCTTGATGAGAAATGTGTGGCTTGTGCTAAGGGGAACAGCACAAACGTTCACATAAACCAAAGGTGTTCAACAGAATTTCATCTGCTCTGGAGCTGCTTCACATGGACCTATATGGTCCAGTCAGTATGTTAAGCCTTAACCAATGTGCATTTTGTTTAGTTATTATTGACGATTTTTCCCGTTTCACATGGGTGTTTTTCTTGTCAAAGAAAAGTGATGTTGCAGGTATACTGATTGCTTTCATCAAGCTCATCGAAAACAAATTAAAGCTGAAAGTGAAGGCCATCAGGAGTCATAATGGGACGGAGTTTAAGAATCACATTATTGATGATTTCTGTGCTGAAAAGGGAATTGAGCATCAATATAGTGCCCCCTACACCCCTCAGCAGAATGGTGTAGCAGAATGTCGCAACAGGACGTTAATTGAAGTTGCTCGTACTATGTTGTGTGATTCAAAGCTACCTACCATGTTTTGGGCAGAGGCAGTTAACACTACGTGTTATGTCCAGAACATAGTGCTCATCAATAAGCGGCAGCAGACGACCCCTTATGAGCTAATCTACCATGACAAGCCCAGAATTGGGCACCTTCGGGCTTTTGGGTGTCTTTTCACAGTTTTAGTAAATACAGAAGTACCTAAATTTGCTGCTAAATCTGATGAATGTTATTTTGTAGGTTACTCTGCCAGCTCTGCTTACAGGGTGTTCAACACAACAAGCGGGATCGTGACGGAGTCCACCAATGTGGATTGGCTAGAAGAAAATCCATCAG
>JBCNJP010000060.1:454764-477799 GCA_039602395.1 Deinandra increscens subsp. villosa | reverse complement strand
TATTTGATCTAAGGGCTTAAAATAAATCAGCCAATTTTATGGCTATTATTGATTAGAGGGTATAATAGTAACTTCCTCCATTTTGTCTCTTCTTTAGTACCTTGTACAATCCCCCATCTCATCCTCATCTTCTTCTCTGCAACCTCCGACCCACTTCAATATTGATCTGTATCATCGGAATCCATCATCTGAGATTTACTTCTGCTCATCCACGAATCCATCCTCGAAATCCATACTAGAAATCCATCATCTGAAATAGAAGAGTTGACGGAAACTCGACGGAAGCGGAACGGATACGTCCCCAAAATCAACCTCCTGTCTCCGGCGAACCGGAAGCGGAACAGAAACGTTTCGCCGGTGTTTCGTTCCCGTTTCCGTCCCCATGGCGTTTCCGGTACGGGAGACGGCGGCGACGAGCCGTTTCCGTGCATCAGAGGCGGTAGTTCATGGCATAGCATCGGCGGCTCAGGTGGTTGTGGTGGGTTGTGCCGTAAAAAGAAAAAAAGAAGAGGAGGTTGGTTGGCTTGTTGCTTAATCAAGACAGAAGAAAAAAAAATGTTTGGTGTTTCACGAGAGCAAGGAAAAAGGGGGGAAGGAGGGTGGCTACTAGAGGCGGTGGTGGTGGTTTGTTTTTCCGGTAGAAAATAAAGGAGCAAGGGGTGGTTGAGATTGCTTGTTCATGATGAAAAGTAAGATTTGAAATCTTGTTTTGTTGTTGCTTCACGTTTAAAAAAAATGAATGGGAGAGGTGATGCTTGGGTGCTTGCTGATGTTCGACCGGAATGAAAAAGGGAAAAAGGTGAAGTTGGTAAAGTTTGTGGTAAAAGAAAGTGTTGTGTCATGCCATCCCTATTGAGTGATGATGGCTCTATGTTTAGATAGGTAGGTGAAGACGTGGTCTTCTCAATCACCACACTAAACCACTAACACACGTATATACTTCCATGTGTGGAGGAGATTTTATAAAAAAAAAAGAAAAAACTTGTCATTCTTTTATATAAATTGTTATGTAGAGTGTGTAACAAAATAAAATGAAGTTGATGGATCCTTTGGTCATAATTTTTATTAAAACTAGTTTGGTTAACTTTTTATAACATTAATGCAAAGGTGGTAACCAAACAATAATATATAAAAAAAATGGTAACACTTTTTATAAAAATGCAAAGTTGAGGGGAGAATATTATAAAAATTTACCCATTGGGTTTGGGCTTTATAATGGGCCTACATCATTAAAAGAAAAATGAATTTGGGTCGGTTTGTCGGCTTTGGGCCGTACGGGTCCAAACAGGGCACAGGTTCGAGGCCCCGGCCCGTTGTGCATTGGTTGGGTTTACGGATCGCCACGATCATTCGGTTTATCAAGATTGTGCAATGGGTTAAGATTTCGGGTTCGGTTTCATTGTTTTTGGCTTGTTGGGCCTATTGGGCCTAGTTAGGCCCGACAGAGTCAACGATTTAGGTTTGGCTTAAGTCTTGATAACGGTTAAAGTTTGTGATGTTTTTATTTCATAAAAACAATTGTTCGAGTCGGTTACATCAGTTTTCAGAAATCAGATATAGTTTTCAGTTTTTCACACGTGTTACGGTTTACGTTCTCAGTTTTCTCAGTTCGTGACAGTTTTAAGCTCGACCGTCCAGATTGTTTAAAACTGAATAGTTTTAAACATACGATCGCTTATCAGTTTGCCGTGTCGGCTATTCAAGCGTACGACACCAGTTTCGGATAAAATATAAAAGTACATTTCATATCTATTTTTCTTGTTATTGAAATTTCCGGGTATACGCTTCTAATACAAACCCGGGATTAGGTTTACGTCATCAGTTAACAGTCAGGCACAGTAATTAATAGTTTAAATAGTAATCAGATCGGTTAATGCACATTAAAACTTAATTAAAAGTCAAAGTAAAGAGGTTTGACCTAGGGTTTTTGGACGAGGTGTCACACAATGCCTTCTTCCTGTGTGTAGCCTTGAGCTACAAGTCTGGCCTTGTTTTTGATCACTATTCCTCTATCATCCTTCTTGTTTCTGAATACCCATTTGGTTCCAATTGGTCTTTCACCTTCAGGTAAGTCTACCAATTCCCAAACCTTCTGTTTATTAATTTGAAACAATTCCTCTTGCATTGCCTCTACCCAGCTTTCATCTTCCAATGCATCATTGATCTTTTTGGGTACTTCTTGAGACAGAAATGCAGCATGCAGGCAAATGTTTGCATCAATAGACTTGCTTCTTGTCAGCACAGGAGCTGACAAGTCTCCTATAATGTTCTCTCTTGGATGATTCTTACCAACTCTCCTATCAGTAAACAGTGGGAATTCATGGCTTCTCCCATTGTGAGGAATATTGAGTTGAGGTAATAACTCAATATTGTTGGTTTGTGATACAGGTTCTGAACTTTCAGTTTCTTCATGAGAACTGGGGACTGAATCTGAAATTAGATGCTCAAAACTATAATCATTTGAACCAGCATCAGTTGAGTCATTAGATTCATTGTTTTCAGAATTTACTGAAAAATTGTTTTCCGGTTGAGTTTCAACCGGAGATTCTACTACTACAGGATCCGCTTGAACTTCAACCGGAAGTTCAACCGGATGAACTTCTGCATCAGCAAGAACAATTTTAGAGGTTTTCTTTGAGTTATTGGGTTTCACAGGCTTGGTGCTGATGGATGAAAAGAAGGTAGGTTGCATTTGCAGTCCCTTGGTGTTCATCTGCCAGATATCATCAGCTGACCTTATGTGATTTTGCTTATGTTCCTGTTCCTGCACTGTTGAACTCAATGGCTTCTCAATGGTAAAATTGAAAGCAGTGGTTAGTGCATCTATATCAAATAACCAGTCTGGTTGAGATACAAAATTGTTAAGAGATTTCTCATTAAAAGTCACATTAATGGTTTCCTCAACAATTTTAGTACTTTTATTGTATACCCTGAATGCTTTTGACACACCAGAATATCCAACAAAATATCCTTCGTCTGCCTTTTCAGCAAACTTAGGCAACAACCTATTAGTTATCAAAATAGTAACAGGACAGCCAAATGATTTAAAGAAGTAAATGTTAGGTTTTCTACCTCTCCAAAGCTCATAAGCAGTTTTATTTTTACCCTTAACAATCAAAGTTCTATTTTGAACATAGCAGGCAGTGTTCACTGCTTCTGCCCAAAATATCACAGGTAACTTAGAATCTGCTAGCATTGCTCTAGTAGCCTCAATCAATGTCCAAGGATTCACTGCTCTAGCAACACCATTTTGCCGTGGAGTTCTAGGAGCACTAAATTGTCTAAGGATTCCCTTTTCCTCACAAAATTAGTTCAAAACATGATTTTTAAACTCAGTGCCATTGTCACTTCTGATTGTCTTAACTTTCAGTTTTGCTTGATTTTCTAAAGATACAATTAGTGTTTTCAACAATTCAGCAGTTTCATCTTTTGTTTTTAAGAAAAACACTCATGTATATCTAGTGAAATCATCTATTATGACAAAGCAGTATGACCTTTTCCCTATGCTCATCACTCTAGTTGGACCAAACAAATCCATATGCAAAAGTTCTAGAGGTTGAGTGATAGAAGACTCAGTTTTGGGCTTGAAAGAGGTCTTGTGTTGCTTACCCTTGAGGCAAGAAACACAGTGTTCAGAACAGTTGAACTGCTTGTTAGGAAGACCCTTTACCAAGCCAAGATTCACTATTCTGTTCATGTTCTTGTAGTTAACATGACATAACCTCCTATGCCACAAATCAGATTCATCCACAGAGGCTTTGGATATAAAGCATGCAATTCCACTGGCTGGAGTGGCAGCAGACAGATCCAAAATATATAGTCCTTCTCTCCTAGGTGCTCTGAGCAACACAAGTTCCTCAGGGATTTTAACACCAGGTTTCAAGACTATGGCCTCTCTCTCAGTAAACATCAAATTCAAATTCTTGTCACACATTTGTGAGACACTAAGTAAATTGAAATTTAATGTATTAACAAAATTTACCTTGTCAAAGGTAAGCATCTCATTACTAACAGCACCTTGTGCAGTAATGTGTCCTTTTGCACTCCCAAAGGCTACAAGACCTCCATTTATGTTTTTGGGGTTTTCCAATACATGCTTATTTCCTGTAATGTGGCAAGTGCATCAACTATCAACAACCCATAGGCTCTGTTGGCCTTTATTATGCACCTACACACAAAGGAAATTGATTAATTTCTAAAGGGAACCCAAGCCTTTGAGGTCTTGGGCTTGCCAGAAGCATCATAACTTGTATTCTTTAAGTACTAAAGTATTTAGTATTGGATCCTCATTCAACAGATCATCTTGGTCAATGTTCAAGTGTTCAGGCTGTGCACTTGATTGACATTTCCTGTCAGTTTTGCTAAGCCTTCTCTCAGCAATCTTCCTCTCTCTATATTCCCTATACTTCCTTTGTTTGTTGGTCAAAACCTTTGGCAGCTCATTGGATGAGGTGTAGGTCTGATCAACTCTAGTCACTGGTGAGATTCTAGCATTAAAGTTTGAAAATTTGTTGGTCTGGCTAGATCTCTCACTGTGGAATGCAGCAGTGGCATTTCCACTTGAGCTAGAAGGAATTTCCGGTTGAGAGTTGTGCTTGTTTTTTCACAAAATTTTCTCTAGAGAAGGTCTTGCCTCTAGATGGGTTTCTCCTTTCTTGACCTTCAAAATGGTCGTATTCATCAGTGAACTGAACCCTGGGTCGTTGTCTAGGTGCAGTAACTGATCTGAGTGTTTTGGAGATTTCCGGTTGAGCTTCACTTCCGGTTGAAAATTTTTCCGGTTGAAGTTCAGCCGGAACCCTGTTTGATTTTAAGACTGAAAAACTTCCATTTTTGTTATTCCCAATTAAAATTTTGTTTGACTCAGTATCAAAATACTTCATTTTGTTACTTCTTACAGGTGAGGTTCTACCTGTAGATCTTTTCTAAGTAGAAACATTTTTGGGTTTTAACAAGTTTTGACCTTTGCTCAATGGATTGAATTTGCACTTTGCAGCCATGTGCCCTTTTTCACCACAGAAAACACATTCAAACGTTTTTCTTTGATAAGTATCTGTGTTTTTGGTTGTCTCTTCATTAGTGACCTGGAGGTAAGTAAGCTTACCCATTCTCTCAGTTTCACTTGGTTTTGGCTCCTCAGGTAGTTTACCTCCAACTTTTGAGTCTTTTGGCTCATAAATAGTTGGTGGTGGAAAAGCAACTTTTGGTTTTAAAAACTTGGATTGGTCAACAGATGCTGATGTGCTAGCATCTTTGACTTCACAGTTTGAAGATGATTCAACAGATTTTGATTCAGATGAGGAAGATGCAGTGCTGTCAACAATTAGACTTACACTGCACTCCTTCTGAAGTGCTTGGATTGGAGCAATAACAGGTGAGTATTCCTTGGGTGGTTCAACATTGTTGCACCTAATACATGTTTTCCCATGCATTGCTCCATTCCAAAGTTTTTCAGCTTTCTTGTTAGCTGTTTGGAATTTGTCACCGGTGAACAAGGCATCTTTTAGCTTAATTTCAAGAACATCATTTTCTGCTTTTGCATCTTTTGTTTCTTGTCTTGAAATAGTTAGTTTGTTCAACAAATCCTCTAATTGTGTTTCCAAAATGGAGTTAGTTTGCTTCAAAACATCAAATTCTTTGTTTAAATTTTCAATTTTGGTGATGTATGCAGTTTCAGTTTTCTTAAAGCAATTCTTTAACTCATTAAAGTTAGAAACTTCATCAATCAGATCAGTGTTATGTTTCCTGTATTTTGACACTTGTTCTATGCAGGCAGGGCTGCACAGATTTTCCAAAACTTTTTCAGGAATCTCATTTACCTGTTCAGTTGAATCTTCTTTAGCCATCAAACCATGGTTGATTGGCTCAAACTCAGTGATAAAGTCATCCCACTCATAGCATTCAGTCTGGTTAGCTACAGCTGCCACCACATTTTGATTTCCAAGTGGTTTTGGTTGAGTTGGCTGCTGGTTGTTGTTGTTGTTGTTGTGTTGACTGCTGCTGTTGTTGCTTGCATGATTTAATCTCTGTTGGACATTGTTGTTATTGTTCTGTCCATCTCTCCTTGGTTGCTTGCATTCCCTGGCAAAATGGCCAAGTTTGTTACAATTATAACATTTAGCTTTAGATTTATCCAACCCAATTGATGATCCCTTTGACCCTTTATAAGTTCTTCCAGTTCTCTTATAAAATCTTTGGGCCCTTACAGAAACCATAGCTAATTGAGTTAAAATGTCCATCTCTTCTAGATCATCTGTCCCTATGCATTCCAAGTCTTCACGTGTGAAGCCTTGAGATGAGTCAATTGCCACATAGGCTGAGTGAAAGTTGTCAAACTGTGTTGAAGAACTTTCTGAGCATCTGGGTGACTCAATGAAACTGACTAAGGGTGAGTGATATTGAGAAGTGTTTGAGATCTTTTGAAAATCAGTTGTAACCAAGGCAGTGGTTTGCAACTGTGGTGATGCTTCAGGAAAGTTGTTCTGCTTAAGATTAAGCTCCATTTCATAAGCACTAAGGACTCCATGGAGTTCACTTAGTTTAAGATTTTTGAGGTCCTTGCACTCCCTGATGCTGACTGTGTAGACAGTCCACACTGGAGGTAAGGATCTCAAGAACTTCCTGTTGGCATCAGCCTGTTCAGTTTTTACTTCTACCTTTTGCAATTCATCAAGAAGTGAAACAAATCTAAGGTACTGGTTGGTCATAGATTCACCAGTTTTGTAAGTGAAGTTTTCATATCTTTGTTTCAAAACATCTTTCTTGTTTTCCTTAACTTCACTAGACCCTTCATACATCTCACTGAGAGCATTCCACAAGCCATGTGCTGTCTTATATCCCTTGAACCCTACCAGTATAGAGTTGGGTAATGCAGCCTGGAGTGTCCAGTAGGCCTTGTGATCATATTCAAGCTCAGTATAATCAGCTTCAACATATTTGTCTAGTGGTTTTGGTATTTGTACTTGGGCATCATCAGCAGATTGAACAGTTGGACTGTAAGGACCTACAGTCAAGCTGTTCCAAATGCGTCTGTCTAGGATTCTAACAAAACCTTCCATCCTGAGTTTCCAAGTATCAAAGTCATCAGGAGTGAAAATTGGTGGTTTGTTAGAGCTACCATTAAGTGAACCAAGAGTTAAGTCAGTCATTGTGAAAAACAGTTTTGTAAAACAGAAAAAGCTTGTAAAAATCAAGTAAGCAAGTAAAGTATCAACTTTGAAGCACTAGAAGTCTTCAAAGTAGAGAGCCAAGGCTCTGATACCACTTGTAGGACCGTTGATTACTCAGAGAAAATAATCAGAACAAGAACTCTTTACTTGTGGATCACAACCATGCGGAATAAAGTTGTATCACACTTGTTTTTACTTAAGCTTTGTTTTACTTATACTTGTAGTTTGATTATGTTGATTGCATAAACTAGTAAGCACAAGATAATAAATTTCTTGGTACTATTTGCATTAACTCAAGTTCAAACTGTTACAAGTGTAAGCACTAAATCTGGTACTTGTGAATGAACTAGCTAACAACTATATATAGTACTAAGGAGATCAACCACAGCCGTTGATCTCATACGGACTAATCTAACCGTACATGAAAGTCAAACAATAAACTTACTAAAAGAACATTAGTAAACATACATATGAGGAAATGTGCAAAATGCAATTATCTATAAGTAGGAGACGGCTAGGATCTGAATCTGGAGAAGAAAAGTAGTTGCAGGCCTGATTTCTGCAAAAGTGAACTTTTAGTACTTTTCCGGTTGAACTCTTTATACTGTTGGATAAAAGAGTTCACCCGGAAATGTTCTCCGCTTGAGCTTTTCCGGTTGACAAGTCTTCCGCTTGAGTGTTTTCCGCTTGAACATATCTTCAACCGGAAATCTTCATCTTGAACCGGTTGACTCAGATTTTCATTTCCTTACAATATGATTGGAGTGATCAATCGAAGGAAGTGAGACTGGCTCCTCATGCTTTTCAAGTCCAGGTGGAAGATGGAGGCAAAAATCATGCTTTTATGGTAGAAACTGATGATAAAAATACTCAGGTTTGCTCTAATCCTTCTTGTGCTCGATTAATTAAAAACTTGAGAGAAATTCGTACAGATCATGAATTGTTATTGTTTGATGCTGAGTGTGCTAAGAGTTCGTTCAAAGGTAGATTAGCTAAGAGTGAGGAAAAAGTGAAAGCCTAATCTGAGGACATTAAGAAATATCATGGCCTTGCTACTGAAAAGTCTATTTTATATGATCGAGCTAAAATTGAAATAGGTAAAATAAAAGGTGAATTAGATGATCTTCAGCATAAGTATGATGAACTAATGGTTAAGTATGAAACCAACAAAGGAAGTAGCAAGCGAATGATGGAACAAAGTAAAGGTCTGTCCTTAGCTATTGCTGAAGGTAGGCTAGAAAGGGATAAGTCAGGTCTTGGATCAGATAATTATAGTTTAATAAGAACAGGTGTTCCTCCTCCTATGCCCAGAGACATTGTGAGAAATTTGTTTGAGGAAGAATATGTTGAAAGATCAGACCAATCTTATAATGAAGTTGCCCCTTCTCTCGATAGCATGCTGATAGGTGTGTCCCCAAGAACTCAGGAAGAAATAGATAGAATGAATTCTTCTAATATAGGATCTATGGCTGAGAGCTCTAATCTAGAAGCTGAATCAAAACCTACTGAAAATAAAGTTGAAATTCCTTGTTCTAACATTTCTGTTTCTCACGAGTGCCAATGGGTTGAAGCTTGTCATAAGTCTATACCTTTTGAAGTCTGTTTAACTAAGAACAATGTTTTTGAGTCTGTTTCTGTTTCAAAACCCTCAGTGTTAGTGTCAAATAAGTCAGATAAAACTAAATCTGACAAGTTGAATGCTAAAACTTTGAATGGTTTGTGTGGTGATGCATTTAATGGTTCTAGATTGCGTGTGATGAATGTTAAAAATATGCGTGAAACTCGACCAAATGATTTTGTAACTTATCCTCAGGTTGTAACTGCTTTTAATCGACCAAAAGGGACGAATGGTGATCAATTTTGTTTGATAACTCAACCTGAGGAAAACAAAGTCAAAATTCACAAACGGGATGACAAGCCCTCATGGAAATCGTCCTAACCAAGACGATCATTACATGGTCCAAAAAAATTAAATTGTTATAATTGTGGTAAACCAGAACATTTTGCTGCTACATGTCTAACAGACCTTATGAACCATACTTTCCTCAATCACATCAAAGAGGTCAAAACTTGAGTGTTGGAAATGTCAGGTACACCAAGAACTCTTAGAGAGTTTTTTCTAAGGGGAAGCATGACTCAACGCCAATGAAGTTTCAAAACTCTAAGGCCAAGATTAATGGTTCACCTAAGAAAAAAAAGGGCTGAACAACCGTGGAATGTTGACAAATCTAAAAACCACAGGTTTGTCCAAAGGGGAATTTTCAACAAGAAACAGAGTTTTGCAAAAGAACTTTTTGATCTAAATCAGGCCAAAGCAGATTTTAAAAAATGATAAGAGGCCAAAAATATTTCAATTGTCCCCATTTCAAAATAACATTCCACTTGAAAAAAACAAGTTGCTGTTTGGAGACAAAAATTAGTCCAAAAGATGAACATGTTTCAGGAAAGAAAATCGAAAGCAAGTTAGTACCCAGAAATGATAAAACCTGTGTACGAGTTTCTAACTAATCTCGCATGTTGGTGCAAGTACAATCAGGGAGGACTGTCAACAATCTCTGGTATGTTGATAGTGGTTGTACCAGGCACATAACCGGAGACATATCCTTGCTACAAGATATTCATGAATTTAATGGAGGATATGTATCGTTTGCGGGTGTTAATGGAGGTCAGATTATGAAGAAAGGAACGGTGAAGAATGGCTGTCTCAGTTTCTTGGACGTTTATTACGTGCAGAACTCAATCATAGTCTTCTCAGCGTGTCACAAATTTGTGATAGAAGATTTCCGGTGCTGTTTTATGAAAAGGAGTGTATTATTTTGAAACCAGGTTTTGAGGTCCCAGATGAATGGGTGTTGCTACGAACCCCTAGAAAAGGAAATTCATATGTTCTAAATATGAACGATCCTCCAGCTTCTGATGCCACTTGTCTAATTTCCAAGGCAAATGAGCAGTTGGCACTGTTGTGGCACAAAAGCTTGGGGCATGCGAACTTAAAGAACCTGAACAAATTGGCCAAAGGAGATTTTGTAATAAATCTACCTATTAGTGAGTTCACATCAGTGGAGAAATGCAGATCATGTGCCAATGGGAAACGACACAAGCGTTCCCACAAACCAAAGAGATGTTTAACTCAATTTCTTCAATTCTCCAACTCTTACACATGGATCTGTTCGGGCCAATGTCTCTCAAGAGCGTTAGCATGTTTTCCTATTTGTCAGGACCAGATTTGAGCAACATTGTTCTCATATGATTCATCACACAAGTGTGGAAATCATGTGTGATGGTCGATTCCTGATGGATCAGCATCAATGCTCACTCATTGATGATTCCTAAAGCTCAAGAACACACACTAACACCAAGAACACACACACAAAGGCTCTCTGTAGGAATAATACTCCTTCAAGCGTTGCCAATAGTGTTTTCTCAATGGTATTTATACTACTAGAGAACCTGGGACAAAAGGAATGTTTGACACAACACAATCATTACCTAGAATTCAGCAAAATATTCTAACAGGAGAACAAGTTCGCTAAGACTTAAATGAAGTTCGCTAGCACTTAAAAAGTCCGCTAACAAGTACGCTAAGTAGTAACAAGTCCGCTAACAAGTACGCTAATTAAGTAGCAACAAGTCCGCTAACAAGTACGCTAAGCATAATCAAGTTCGCTAACATGAACAAGTACGCTAACATGAACAAGTACGCTAACAAGTTCGTTAAGAACAAATTAAGTACGCTAGGAACAAAACAAGTCTGCTAAGCAAACAAGTTCGCTAGGAATAAACAAGTCCGCTGAGATAACATCCAAACAAGTATGCTAAGAGTAAATCAAGTCCGTTAAGAACATAAGTCACAAGTCCGCTAAGAAGCATAACAAGTACGCTAACATATACACAAAGTTCACCAAGTACATATCAAAAGAGAATTACAAAATAAAGTATCAATTACAAGACAAGAAAACAATAAGTTTGTGTTGCTAACAAATAGGTTCTAACAATTCCACCCTTGTTGGCAATGCAAACTCTCGAGCTTCAAGCATCTTGACCGGTCAGCTTCAGCAGGAATCTCCAGTTCTCTCTAGCTGCAGGTTTGTCTTTATCAGAAAGTACGTGAATACCCATATCATACAGCCTAAAGAGATCTTGCTAAACTAGCTTCTTCAGGTCATTATAATTGTTCAGCTCGACCAATCGTCTTGACTTATCCAAAATGACACTTGAACCATGTTCTTCAATCAACCAACAAGTTGTTGTTCTCAGAAGTTCTGAATCAAGAGTGAGTCTACCTAATCCTGCTAGCCTTTGACACCACCAGTTTAAGAATATCAAAATATAGTTGGCATCATAGCATTCATAGGGTCTCAACTGAACAGGTATTATCCGCATCTTCTCATAATACATTATCTTTAAGTAGGATCAAGAGAGAAGACGGAGTTCTATTGCAGCAAATAATATGATAGCATCAGCACCATTTCTCTCAATTACCAACTCATGAGTCATCCCGTTATAGTACCAACTGATCATCGGAGCATTCTTCTGGTTTCCAGGGATAGTCTTTGCTTTCACTTCCTTTCCTCTATCCTTTAACATACCTCGGTGAGGAGCACGGTGTCTTCTTTTCTCTTCTGCCAACTGAGCTTTCCTCTCTGCTTCTGGATATTGACTGAATCTTTTATCATTATAAGCAGACTGGATCAACGCAGCAGCCCTTATACCCTTTGGATGATTTGTGTGGTTCACCAAGTCCAGGTACTTGAGATGTTTGAGTTCCTAAGAGAATAAGCTAGTAAGAGCTTTGAAGTCTCCAAATATTTGGACATAGCCATTTCTCCTCTTCACCATGAAAGCATCAAAGGCTTCATCATACTTCCAACCCAAGATTTTCATCCCATGATTGACGTTAGGGTTGCTAGGCATTTTTCTCAAGTTCTTGGCAGCAAATAATTGCATGGCCTTCAAGTTAGGAGTTAGCTTTTCCCATTCGTCATAGATTTGGGGATTATCTTTTCTCTTGAGAGCCTCAGCCCGTTCCTCTTCAATGATTCTGATTTGTTCCAACTTAGCCAACCGCTCTTTCTTCCGGTACTCACACACAAACTTCCGGAGACCAGTAAGTCTCTTCTTGTAGTAAGCCTTCTTATAAATGTTCTTGAATTTACAGAAGTTGCGGAGTGCTTCAGAGTTCATACTGTTGGTGGTGGATTCAATGTAAGCTTCAGAGTCAGGAGGGTCAATAGACGAGTTCTCTGGAGGAGGAATGAACGTGTTTCCGATGTCAAGGGTGAGATCAGAGAGATGATCACGGATAGGAAGGAAGTCCACAGTCTTGTTTGTGTCGGCAAAGATATCAGCTAGGAGATCAGATTGTGCTTCAACAGTTTGATTATGAGGTAGGTGAGAATTCAACCTTTCCTCATCAGTGTATAACTTGGTCAACTCAGTGTCAGTTAGACTCATCAGATATTTCAAAGAGAAGTTGTCTTTCATCAGAGTTCTAACCATGTTGGCTGTAACAGAGTTGTCATCAGCATCCACATCGGTTCCTTCTAAGTTAGTGACAATGCGGATCAACGGTTCATCTGTTCTGATTGATTCTAAACGTTCTGGCAAAGTGCTCGACCCTTTTGCATACATGACAGCTGGAGGATGGTTAGATTCATATCTCTTGAGTGCTTCAGCCTTTTCCTCGAGAAGTATATTTTGTTCACTGAGAGTTTCATCAATAAGCGCTCTGCGGGTTCTTTCTTTCTCAGCTTCCCTTTTACGATGCTCTTCAGCAATTTCTTCAGGAGTTAAAATCCTTTTTCCTCTATCCTCAGTAGAAGGACCCAACTGTTCTGTAACCGCTGGCTCTTGAGTTGCAGTCTCATTTGGTTCATCTTCAGTGTTAGACTCAGAGGAGAAGTGCATAAAGGAGGCTTCAAAGATCTGATCACGGAAGCTTTGCACAGTCGATACTATAGGAACATATTGACTCTCAGAATCTCGAGCAGCACTTGATTCAAGGTCGATGATATTTGCATCTGCAGGAATAGAACCTGGAACATGGGGAGCAATGTCTAAAGCAGAAGCCTTAGCTGAAGTCTTCATAAGCTCAGAAAGTGAAACCTGTACATATATATCATCCACCTCCTTCTTCACTTGAATAGGAGTAGGTAACTGTGACACCTCGTCCAAAAACCCTAGGTCAAACCTCTTTGCTTTGACTTTTTAATTAAGTTTTAATGTGCATTAACCGATCTGATTTCTGATTAAACTGTTAATTTCTGTACCTGACCGTTAACTGATGACGTAAACCTAATCCCGTGTTTGTACTTGAAGCGTATACCCGTAAACTTCATAAAGATTCTATGGGTAATCTTGGAATTTCAATAACAAGAAAAATAAATATAAAATGTATTTTTATATTTTATCCGGAACTGGTGTCGTACACTTTATAACCGACACGACAAACTGATAAGCGATCGTATGTTAAAAACTATTCGGTTTTAAACAATCTGGACGGTCGAGCTTAAAACTGTTAGGAACTGACAAAACTGAAAACGTAAACCGTAAAACGTGTGAAAAACTGAATACTATATCTGATTTCTGAAAAACTGATGTAAACGACTCGAACTATTGTTTTTACGAAATAAAAAGATCACAAACTGAAATCGTTGTCAAGACTTAAGCCAAACCCCAACCGATCACCCAATTGGGCCCGACTCGGCCCAATAGGCCCAATAAGCCTAAAACAATAAAACCGAGCCCGAAACCTTGACCCATTACTCAAACGTAATATTCCCAATGATCGTGGCTATCCGTAACCTCAACCGATGCACAACGGGCCCAGGCCTCGAACGAACGCCCCGTTTGGACCCGTACGGCCCATTACTGACAAACGAGTCCAAGAACATTTTTCTTTTGAATGTTTTGGCCCAATATCAAGCCCAAACCTAATGAGTTATTTTTATAATTTAAGCCCATCAACTTGTATAAACTTTTATAAAAGTTTCTACCACTTATTCTTTTCATAAGAATTGTCATGAAATTGGAAAATATCTATACAACATTTATTTATAAGAGTTGTAGGTTATTTTCACCACAAATATTTATAAGTTTTATGAACTTTCACTTAGCCTACTATGTATTATAAACCATGGCGACTTTAATAAACAAAGACTCCTATTTATAAAAAGTCACCTACTTGTTGGTAGTTTTTATAAAAAAGAATTAGGAGATTTATTTATAAAAAAAAAGAAAAGAAAAAGAATAATTTGTGAAGATTACTTGGCCACCTCTCCCCTCTATCACCCTACTTGCCTACATCTTCCATCTAACTTCTCCACCACATCATTCACCAACCCAACCTACTCTCTTCTCCTCTCTCTTTCTTTTTCTGTCGAGCATCATCAAAAAGCCGACCATCCAACTCTTCTCTTCTTCTTTGTGATGTAAGAAAAAAAGGACAACAACAAACACTCTTGTCCCCTTCTTTCTTTTTTTTCCGGTGAAACACACCCCCACCACCACCCAAACCAACCATCACCCTTGGTCCTCTTCTCGGCAGCCACACCTTTCCCTCTCTTCTCTTTTCTGCCGTAAACAACCACCAAACACCCCCACTCTCTCCTTTCCTTTTCCGGTGAAACATCAACCACGCACCACCACCTTCGCCGCGGTTGCAAAGTGGCCACTGAGCCATTGCCGTGCTCTGGATGCTGCTGCTGATCGGAGATGCAGCTATGCGCCGGCTGCAGCTGCACGGAACCACCGCCTTTATCCTCCTTCCTCTTTCTTTTTTTTCTGTTTCACGGCAACACAGCCACCACCTTCGCGGTGCTGCTACTGTTTCCCTGTTTCACGTCGCCACAGCCACTGCCAGCTGCTGCAACCACCATGTTCGGTCACTGCTGCTGCCGGAGCAACACTGCATCGCTGGAAACTGCTGTCGCTGCTCCGTCATTTTGTTGCTACCGGAGGGCTGCAGTGAACCACCATCACAGCCCGCCACCACCCTCCATCACGAAACTGCTGCTGGGCCGTCGTTGCTGCTGCTGCCTCTCCTTTTCTTCGGCCGTGAAAAGCCACCACCATCACCGCCGGAGCAACTGCTGCTCTACCAGAGGCTGCTGTGACGCCAAGGACCACCACCGCCACCCGACACCTTTCTTCTTTTATCTCGGTTTCTAATCCCTTCCATTGTGAGTTTTTTAACCGTTATCGTTTACGTTTTTAACACGTTATTAACGTCCCAAACGATCCCCCGAGTCTTGACAATCGATCCTTGAAAACCCGAGTTTCTAACCGA
Source organism: Deinandra increscens subsp. villosa (assembly GCA_039602395.1). Classification (NCBI taxonomy): domain Eukaryota; kingdom Viridiplantae; phylum Streptophyta; class Magnoliopsida; order Asterales; family Asteraceae; genus Deinandra; species Deinandra increscens. Next base: position 462,343 of record JBCNJP010000060.1, on the reverse strand, counting down.
CTCATATTGGTTTTCTTTTATTTTCCCTTAAACCTTAACGTTGTAAGGTTTGAAAATGTGATTTTTATTGATAACTTAGTTTATATAAAAACCCATATTGTATGTTGCTAGATAATGATTTATAGTGATCATTTGGTTAGTTTATGAGATTATATAGGTTGCCTAGTTCATTTGAGTTATTATCATATGCAAAATGTTATAAAAATGGTTTGTATGTTACTAGAATTATTAATTGTAATATTAGTGGCTAATCATCTTATTTATAAGCAAATATATACTAATGATGAATTATCATGAACTAACTTGGTATTATGGACCTATCATGGACTAAATATAGTGTTTAGTGACACATTTGGACTAGTTGGGCATTAGAATGAATTTATAAAAAGGTTGGACATAAAATGATAACATAAAACCCTATGAATGAATGTTATGGATTAATATTAAAACTAGTAATTTTATATAAATTACTTGGATATTTAAACCATAAAAATATCACCATAATCATTTTTATATAAAATGGTCACGTTTTATAAAAATATAATTTCTAAAATAAAAGACTTAAAAGTCTTGTTTAGATTTTATAAAAGAAATAAAAATGGATAAAATATATATAGATGTATTTTATGTTCAAAAATGATAGAATATCAAATTTTTGAACAATTGACAAAAAGTATAAAACATTTGGATTTTATACAAATGGAAATATTTTATGTGAGTGAATTTCTATAAAAAGTCTTTTATTTAAAACCCTAACTTTGTTTAATAAATAAAGTTATTTAAAATGATTTTATAAAAAAAAAATCAAAAGACTTATAGAAACTATGAAAAACATATTTTTTTTGATCATATTAAATAAATCAAAATAATCAAAACGTTTTAACCTGACCAAATGTTTTATTTTTAAACGTTTGGAACTGAAATGAAATCTTTAAACGTTTTAAAAACGTTTTGCGACGTATCGAAACGTAAATAATTATTTTCAACAAATAATTATCCTTATGAATTTTAGAAACCCTAATTTGAGTTAAAAATCATTTTGGTTTGTAATTATAATTACTTTAATGATAATTATATTTATATTAACTCAAAACCCTAATTTTCATAACATGAGTTTAATATTAAAATAACCTTTAATATTAACCTACTTGTGTTCATTCATTAAATCCCTAACTTGTAATAATTTAATAAAATTATTTCGACAAGTTATAATAATTATTTCGATAATAATTATCAACCCTAGTTATATATATTATAACTCAAAGCGATTATTTATTCAATCGATCGAGCGAACATAAAAATAAAAATAAATATTATTATTTAAAACGATGTTTAATACTTGATTGAACTGATCTTCATGATACGTTATCGCATGTTCATCCTTTGTATTTATTTACATAAAAGCCTTAATACGTGAACATTCGTATCTGCTGATTTTGTAAACTGATTAACTAACGGGTTTTCAAAACGCTACAAACGGGATTATACGTCAAGACTTGACCGGTATCATTTGGGTAACGTTCGTTACTCAAATGATTATGTGGACCCTTATGCATGTTGTCTTATGTTTTATTAGGACTTTACTTGCTAGTTGCCACTCGGCAATTCATCATTACCGCTGAATCAAGTGAGTTTCACGGCCCCTTTTCTTTACAACTGTTTTACACTTTTGGGGGAGAAATCATGAACTGATAAACTGCTTTTTACTTAATGTTATGGTTTACTTGTTAGCCGTATGACTACATGTTCCATTCTGTATCCCAAACAAATGGTACTTTATCGTTATCAACGTTAGTACAACTGAATCCCACTATTAATTGAATTCGATTAGTTCTGCTCGAAACGATAACTAGTGAATAGATCTATTTGGGTTGACAACCCTGCCCGGTTTGGTAGCTCCAATCCTGACTTCGTATATTGTCAAGGGGTACACGTCAGTTATTCTTGCCTGTTCGGTATTCTTGGGATAGAATGCTATGAGTGGGTAATCCGTTAGTATTCGAATTTGAGGTTCATGGTAGGATCTTACAACCACGACAGTAAACCAACATAACATTTAAGTATGCCGTAAACTGTTATCCCAACATGTCGTAAACTGTTATTCCATCATACCGTAAACTGTTATTCCAACACACTGTAAACTGTTTTTACAAACTTACCATAGAATCATAAACCTGTGAACCTCACCAACTTTATGTTGACCTTTTAAAACTCATGATTTCTCAGGTATCTAAGCTTATCATGGAAGACGTGCAAATGGGGCTTCACTGTAACTTTCGACACTGCTTCACTGGAGTCGTAGTCCCGACCTATCTTAAATAAACTGATTTATGATTTTAATATCAATCCAAGACTTTTATTCAAATGTAATACATTATCATTTCACCACAACTTTCCGCTGCAACATAAATGGTATTATGTTTTAAATGACGTTTGAATTTAGTAGAAGTTGTTCTGTATATCTGCGACTATGATTCTGTCTCGCTCACACCCAAATCCGTTGACCGGGGTGTGACAGTAACAGAGGTTCCATTTCTTCATCTTCACTCTCAATCAGATCCAAATCAATGTAATTCAGTGGATTGGCTTCATTCATGAGCACATGCGTATGTTCTTGTAGCTCATTCATGTCTTCTTCATCACTGAAATCTACAGTATATGAATGTTCCTCATATGAGACTTCACCAGTGTCATCTTCGATAGACTCGATCAATATACCATAAGAGTTTCTTCTCGAGTAGATCTTTTCTACGTAGTATTCCCTGAAGTTGGCCATTGCAAAATCTAGGAAGGCCGGGTCAACGTGCATGTGACAGACTCCTTCAGTCAAGGGAACTAAAGCAGTGGATGTGTCAGTTGAAGTCTGAAAAGAGGGCACTAGAGAGAGTTGAAGATTTGAGTTAGATACATCAGCAGCTTCTTCATTTGAAGTTCCCTCAATAGCAAGTGCCTTGGCTTCCTGTGAAAATCTTGGAAGTTTCAGATTCTCTGGCACAGGAGCAAGCTTCTTGATTGAATCCAAGGTTTCATCTACAGGCTCGTCATGAAGGAGAATGTTGACGAAAGATTCATCGTCGTCTGAGGAGTTCAGCCCATCTCCTTCTGTGAACGTATCTTCATGAAACTCGAAATCACTGTCATGCAGGGGGCTTGAGGAGTCTTGAGCACCAGTAGAATCTTTACCAGCAGGCATGGTTGTTGAAGAATTTGGATCTTTAGAATTGTCACCATCAGTTCCTTGATTAGTTTGGGGCTGGTCATCAGGCAGCTCACTTTTTTTATTACAACCATCATCACCATCTGGTTTGTCACTAAGTTGTTTGTCTTCACCTGATTTGCTTAATAAATCCTTCAGTCTTTGAATCTCAGCTGCCTGTTCAGCAATTACAAGTGACTGTTCATTGATCTTCTGGTTAGCCACTTGCAGAGAACAATTGAGATGATCGTTCTGACTTTGAAGATTAACAACTTCAGCTTGTAGTTCCATCATCTTCTCAGATTCAGAAACTGTTGGGCTTGTAGTCATAGTACCAGAGGGGTCAGTGGTAACAACAGCATCTTCAGCTATGATCTCCAAAGGTCTCATATCCATATCAATCCTATCACTGTGATCAACAGGAGATGGAGAAACAGGTGCTGTAGCCAAAGTCGTATCCAGTTGAGTGCTCGATGAACCAACAACTTCATACTCATCAGTGGAACCGGGTTTTCTTCTGACTTGGAGTTTTTCTGTGCAGGACTTGCTTCTTACAGCTCTTACCGTGAGTAACTCAGACGATTGATTACCATCATCAGCAGTAATTGTAAGTTTGTCTAAAGTTAACTTAGGAGGAGACTTAGGAGGACTTTCAGTCTCAGCTGCAAGATCATGTGTAGAATCCTCTTGATCGAGAGACACCGAAGAGTCGTCCTCATCTAAGTCATCCTTGGACGGTTTATAGCTTTCATCTGATGATGATTGTGGTGTCAGATTCGTCGAGGCCCTGGAAGATTCTCCAGTCCTTTGCCTTTTCTGAGGGTGAACATCTGTAGTATGAGCAGGGCTGTCATCTGAGCTTGAGGAGTTAGTTTCATCATCATTGGTGTCATCACCTTCCTCAGCTTCTGAAGATATCACATTCACTGGACTCAATGAGTGTTCAACATGCTCAGACTCATCAACATTTTCACCTTGGAGATTCCCAAGGTCTTCAGCAGCAGTAACAGGATCTGAGATAACTGGGGCATTCAAGTCCAATTCATGGTGGACTTGAGCCGCATCAGTGGGTTCAATTTGTCCTTCATCTGCAGCTTCGTTCATGTGAACATCTCCTCTAGCATCAACGGGAGCTAGTCGAGCTATCATCTCGGGAAAGAAATTAAAGGCACCTCATTCCCTTGATACTTACCTTTGTGGTACTTGCTATACGAGCCAGTATTCATAGAACTTGTAGAGAAAGTCTCTCCTTGCTTCACCAAAGTTGGGTAGTAAAGGTCTAGAAGGGCTTGAACAACGCGAGGGTACATCAGGAACTTCTTTTGCCTTCCAGTGGGGTGCAGGTTGGAAATCATCCACTTCAGTAGTTGGTGGGAAAGATTGAAACCATCACCTGAGACGAACCCATGGATAGCACATGCAGTATCGTCAATGAAATAATCTGGAGCTGCCTTGGGGTGTCCAAACGCCGCAATGAAGAAACTGATAATGAATTTACAATTTGTCGGGAATAGAGTCTTCTGAACTTTGTTGCTGACATCAGGAAGAAAGACACCCGAATATCCCATTCTTGTGATAGTTGACTGCCACACAGCCTTAGTGAGAGTCTTGGGCCTGCCAGCATCTTGTAGATTCAGGACAGTTCTGATCTTTTCTTCAGTATTCTCAACATCAATATTCTAAATTCTAGATCTTATCACGCTTGTTCCATCATCCAGTTCTGCAGATTCAACATTGTACCAGAATGCTTCAATGATACCCTTGTAGATAACAGGGTTAATCTGCATGGCCGTTGCCCAGTTTGATTGTAGCATAAGATCAAGGGCTTGCTCGTTAGCACCTTCCCAATTTTTGTTAAATATGCACCTTCCGTTGTGCAGGCGACCATACTCTAAAGCTTCTGCAGCTTGTCTGGGAGGCATCTGCACATATAGAATTAAAAGATTACATCTCTTTCAATACTAGATGAATGTCATGTCACACTAAACCCATGATAGTGACAGAGCTTTTCATTTGAGTATTGACGACATAAACTAACTCATATAGTGCATATACTTCAAAATGATCACAAGCAACCGGAATGTCATGATTAACAAATGTAAGTATTTCAGGAAAAAATAACTGTATAGTGTGAAGTAATAAAATCTGGAAAACAAGGAGCCAGATCTAAATCTCCATAAACATTGACTTAATTGAATGTTTTGCATGAAAATTGAAAAATGACCCAAATAAAGATTAAGCTAACTATATTCTGATTAGTTGGAGGGTCAAGGAGAATTTCAAAGAGAATTCTACTACTTGGTCTCAACAACAGTCATAGATATCAAGCAAAGGAGGACTTGGCACACTGGGATCAACATCTAGAAGTTTAGGTTGTCCCAATTTGTCAAGTCAGTTCAGGGAAAGTCACATAGGGACTTGGTTCCACCCGAACTTGTGAAATCCTTGATTTTTGATATAATATGATTATAACAAGAAAGAACTTTGTTAAAAACAGTGCTTTTAAATGTAAGACAGGAAAGTAGGAATATAAACAAACTAAAATTCAAAGATCAATTAGATGCAGGTAATAATTGTAACACTTATAAGCAAGTAAGAGATCCAAACGGGTCAAATGTTCCAATTTTTATCATTTAAAGGACATGATGAGATTATGTAAGCTTAACAGATTAGATGGAACCATTTACAAGTCACATTTAATCTCAACACACAAACATAAGCATGTATGGATCAAATAACACATACCCAAATCACCAAATTCACATTTAAGCTAATACAATCACATAAGTCACATAAAAACAAATTCATGCAAGATTTGACTTATTAAAGTCAAAATGACCAAATGAGTGTTCATACAGAGCTTGAATACCTAAGATGGTTCATATGAACCTTAGAGGCATCATAGATCACATCCTATGTATAAATGCTCTCAATTAGTCACAAAGATGGTCAAATCAACTTAGTTAGGTCAAGACATTCAATTATGTCTATCTTAGTGTTAACTGTGTCCAAGATCCTTCCACCTGAGTTATTGACCTGCTTCAGACCCATGTGGATCTTAACCAGTCTAAACCACCAATGTTAGGCTCAATTGGATATCAATTTACACAGAGAAAGACATACAAGTACATAAAAATAAAGATAAGGTGATGCACTACCTGATTAATAACATGATTGCTTGTATTGAGAAACACATACCTTTCTGAAGATCTAATGATGACTAAGATCTAATATAAGATGAATAGAATTTCTCAATGACTCAGTGAGTTATCTGCTGGGATCAAGCAAGTTGTATTAGAAATCAAGTAAGCATCAGATTAACTAAAATAAGATAAGTATTGCCCCTGTGTAGCCAAAATTGAGTCTTAACTCATATTGCCATTTGATAGAACAACATACCTTTTTGATAATCTATGGTTTGCTAAGATCAATGAAAAAGACGCAATGCTCTTGATCAATCTCTCAATAGTAAGAAGTTATGTTTTTGTGATTAGACAAGTTATGTTAGACTTCAAACTTTTGGACAAACACATAAAGATATAGGCAATTTGAACCTAAAGGCATAACTTGAGAAACTTTAACCTTAATCTATCAATGTGATGAGTGACTAGACTAATCGCCAGTTATCAGCAGATTCTCAAGTTTAAGTCTCAATCAATTTAAAGTTATGGACAATAAAGAATAGTAAATTTTGATTGGAGACTATATAAATTCAACACAATGTGGAATTCATTAAGCCAAGCCAATCCTGAGAGAAAAATAAAATTGAAACTTCAAAGTTGTTAGAATTAAACTCATAGGCATATTTAAACAATCAGATTTGAGTTAACTAAACTGAATCGACAGTAGCCACATTGAGTTCTATCATGCCAATTAAAGTTCCAAAAATTGACAATTTAACATAGAAAATTAAATTCAAGATTCCTAAGTATTCATATAACAGAGGATTACTACTTATAAAGCTCATAGTTAATCTATTCAAACAAACTTTCAAGGTTCAAACTAATTAACTAGAAAAACAAAAGCAACCAACTGTCATAGAACATAAAGGAATTTTTCATGTTCAAACCACATTCAAACACAACCCATAACACAATGTTCTCGGATTCAAACTTGTAAATGAGAATTTAGATTCACATACCTTTGACTTGAGCACAAGTGTATTAGGATCAAGTAAAGATGAAAAGAAATCTGTAATTTACATTAAATTAGAAGCATTAGAACTCTAAAAATTTGAGAACCGAACCTACGGCTCAACAAAAACACCAAGACCAAAACCAACCAAAATACTCGTGAAAACAAACCTGTGATTGCAAGGAGAGTGTGCTAATCAACCTAATCGCAATGAGATCAACAGATTTGAGAGAGATTCGAGAGATTTCG
>JBCNJP010000060.1:437264-454264 GCA_039602395.1 Deinandra increscens subsp. villosa | reverse complement strand
AACTTATATTTGCAATAAAAAGAAGATAGTGACTCCTCATGGTCACCAAGGAACATGGGCGTCTCAGTCACTTTGTAGTCTCAAAACGAGCTAAAACTTCGGGACCTTATTAAAACATGTATATGGTTGTTAAATTATGTAATGTCCGAACCATATAAACATATATAAATTCTTTTTTTCAAAGCCCTAACTTCATTTAAATTACACTTACGCCGTTCATGCCAAGACCACACGTTCCATCAACGAAAGTTTTGTAACTTGATATATATGGTGCATAAATAATACTAACCAACTTTTACTACTAGTTACACATCATTTACATAAATTTGACCCGGATTGATTATATAAATTTACATATATGGCCACACTTTCGGGTATTGGCGGGTGATTTTTGTTAAAACAAGAAAATATTTTGATTGAGACGGATTGATCGGATCAGCAAGATTGGTTGACAATCACATCATTTCCATATGTCTAGTGGGGAAATTACACAGCTCTCAAATTGACAGCTACAAGCCAGTTCATTTTTCCTTATTTAGAATCATTGTAAAATATTATAAACAAGCCGGATACCCCCCGCGCGTTGCGGCGGGGAGCTTGTTTTTAAACATGTAATTGCTTAAACTCCGATCGAGCGAAAAGAATTACTTGCAGTGGACTTCCATCTTTACTTGAATAACATAATACTTAATAACAAAGCTAATAAGATAAAGATTGTTGCTATTGTATCATCGTAATCATTTCGACCCGTTACACAACCCAATTCTTCATTAACCAAACAGTATTTGTAGAAATGGGCCGTCTACCTCTAGTCTCTTTATTGAACTTGATGTCAGAGATAATAAGTCATCGGATTACCTTGCACTTAACATCGATGGCCGCACTGCTGCACAGTACAAACGACAGCTTCATAAATTTACTAATGGTAAGTAGTGTGACAGTTAATTTAAGTAATATGATTAGAAATGAAGTAATCTGAATGGGATGAAAATTTTTCTTTACTATTTTTTTTCTTCCATCAAATAGTAGTTGTTACCAACTCTTGCGTTCAGTTTTAGAAATAGAACTTTATAAATTCATTTAAACTAGAGATCGATCGCGCGTTGCTGCGATAACTCAAGAAAGTATAACAAACGTGTTAATAAAACAAATAAGATATCGGTTTTTTAAGAAGATCTTCAACCATCATGATTTAATCAACAGTATATCTACCACAAATTTTAATAAGAAATTCCAAACAAATGCATGATAAAACACTTGAAAATCAGAATGTAATTGTACTTGAGTAGAATGTTTTGGTGATTCTAAACGACAACTAACCGAGACCCAATATAGTTTCAGCACCAGTGTGTTATATCTCCGATTAGCCGATCGTTCACAACTCACAACCCACACAGCTTCCTCAAAATTTCCCAACCGTGTTCTTCCTTTCTTCCCCGGTAAGCCATAGATCTTTATATATTTCTTCTTATTATTAACCTTTCGTTCTTTTCGAGTTCATCAACAATATCTGTTAAAGATCGATCATATTTTATGGATTCTTGTTATGATTTAGAACCCGTTTGATTCGCCGAATATTTTAATGGAATTGGAATTAAATTTTTTTTTGAAATAATAAAAAAACTGATACTAAAAATGGAATTTAAATTTTATCAATTCCTTTGAAAACTCGTATCTCGTTTGACAAAATCGCAAACAAAAATTGGGAATTAATCCATTTGGATGATAACTAAAATAACAAAATTGCCCCTCTAACCCCAATCTTCCATATTTGTTCCTTTTTACCACACTTTATCTTCCCTACTTTTCCACCGCCACCATCGATTTGTTCCAGCGGACCACCAAAGCTTCGCCTTCACCACATAATCGCATCTTTTTTTCATTTTCTACCTGATTAGTGGGCTTCGCTGATTCAAACGACTTTACCTTAATCGAAGGATCGAACAAAAGAGCGGCAGCGACGAAGATGGAGAGACCTTCGCTGGAAAAACGACGGGGAACTGTGTTGAACGAATGGAGGTGCGAAGTTGCTGTGTTAAAGGAATGGAGCAGGGGAAGGTTCGCCATTGTCGCATGTTGATCGGAGGAGGGCTAGGTTCGCCGGGAATGGTGGGGGGACGGATGTTGGTCGCCGATTTGGAGAATGGATAGATTGGTGTAGCCGGAAAATCGATCGGAAGAATTTTTAGACGGAAAATGGGGGAGGGGGGAGCGGCGCCTCTCTTTCTCTCCCTCTTCTCTTTTCTAAAAAATAATTGTTTTTTTTAAGCAGACAAAATAGGCACGATATCATAAACTCTCTTTCTCTATTGTATATATATACAATATCCTAAACAGCATGATGCATGCAACCTAAACAAACTTTTAGTGCTAAATATAAATAAACTTTATACATGACTAAAAAAATAAATTTACATGGAGATCATGACAATGCAAGATAAACTAACATACCTAGAAATAGCCACTTCCAGATGCTGTCTGCAAACAAAAATACATAACTGAAAACAAAAAGAGGCCACGAAAAGTTAGGCACTAAACTAAAGGGTAAAGTTCAATGGAAAACCAAGTTTTAGATGGAAAACTGGAAAACCAAGTTTAATGAAGGGTAACATGGTAAAATTACACTTTTATATTAATAATCCTTTTTTTTTTCTTTCTTTCTTATGTTCCGTCGTTCATGCCATTCACGCTAGGGAGCTAGGGTTTCTTCTTGCGACACTCACGCATCCATCTTTCTGCCATCTCACGCATCCATCCTTCTGATACGATAATAACTTGATTCAACTTCTCAATCTGTTAACACGATCGTCGTATCAACATATCTGAATTCGCATAATCATAAGGTAATCGATGTTCATCTTTTTGTATATAATGATCAAATCAATCGGTTACGTTTCATATTTTTGAGTTTGTTTACTTATGCTCTGATTTTTTTCTTTGTTTTTTTCCGTTCTGATGATCTATACCTACCAACATTGTAATCGCGAACTCGCATCTCGTATCAATCAAGATATGTATAGTATTAATACAACAAAAAAAACACAAATCGAAGAATCTGTGTTAGAATCCGCAAGTTTAACGAGTAATATGGAATTGGTGCCCGTCTTAACTGAAGATACACATTCTTCTAATCATACATTTACACACGATTTGACGTTTGATGATATTGATAATGGAGGTAAGTTTTAACTCTATGTTGCATATATGCAATATAATTTGACTGTTAAACATTTGTGTACTTCTGACGACTAACATCAATGAGTTACTGTGCTTGTTTATGAATCAGGATATGAAATTATCGATGTTTGTGCTTTACCGTCTCAATTTAGCACATCCCAATCACGTGTTCGTGTTGATGATGATCCTATCATGCTTCCTTTGGTTAATGTCCATTCATCATGTGACTTGCAACATGTTGTGCCTGTTAACGATTATAATGTTTCTGGAAATATTGATTTAACTGGCTTACCTTCATCTGATGTTGATATTCGTCCGTCCGTGCCAACCTTTCATAATGTTCAAACACATGATGGTGAAGATGTTCCACTCGAAGATTGTGTACAAACTGTCACGTCCACTCATGTTCAATCTTCTGCTCATACCAATGTTACACCTCAATTACGGTTGATTGATGTTGTAGAACGTGGTAATTTATGATTATTTCTACTGATAGGTGTACATTTACATACATGTGTATATGTTTGAAAATGGTTGGATCAACTGTGTTGCATATATGCAACTTAGTTATATTACATTGCATATACGCAACATATTTATGTTACATGTATGCAACATAACGTGATACATTTATACATTCTATCTTTATACAATATTTGCATCACAACATGTTTCACATATACAATCCAATATAATGCATCCTTACTTCATTTTTTTTTTTTTTTAATTTTTATTTTTTATTTTTTTATTAATGTTACTAATCTTTACAATACAAATGTAGGTCATGTATCGAGCCATGTTTATGCTTCCCCAAACGGAACGATGTTTTGGAAACCTGACGTATCTGATGAATTCAAACCTTCTCTTGACGTTGTTTATGATACGTGGGAAGATGTTGTTAAGATGTACCGTTTATATGCTGAGAAGGCTGGTTTTACCACACGTTTGGGAACTGCTAAAAAAACAAAGACTGATAAAACTATATCACATAGACACATCATGTGCAACAGGGCTAGTAAACCTTTATTTCGTTCTTCTAACACGGGTGCGACATCATCTCTTATTAAGCGACGCCGCCGCACCAAATCCAAACGTGTTAATTGTAAGGCATGCATCCGGGTTTCACCTATACCGGGAACGACGAAGTTCCAGATATATGCTTTTTATGAATCACACAACCATTCTCTCGTCGACAAAGATAATGTGGATCTTACGCGTAAACGTAGGAATTTGGGCTTCTATGAACAAAATTTCATTCATAAGCTCAGTCTTAACAAAATTGGCGCTACCAAAGCTCACAAGTTACAATGTGCGATAAAGGGTGGTCCACAAAATGTTCGTGGTACCGCAACTGATTTTAAGAATTTTGCTAGGGATGTCAGAATATATATTGCTGATAGAGATGCTGAATTGGTTGTTGAAAACTTGTCGTCCCGTGTGTTGACATTGAATAATTTTTACTTTTACCACGAGGTTGTTGATGGGGAATTACGATTTCTATTTTGGGCTGATGGGGTATCGAGATGCAATTATGAAGCTTTTGGTGATGTATTAGCATTTGACGCAACATACAAAACCAATCAGTAAGTGTTATTTATGAATATTTGCTTATAAATAATGTTTACACACACAAACTTATTGTTTTGCCTATATGCAAGATAACTATGCTGTATGATTTCAATTATGACATTAAATTATTTTAACTGTATGTGTTTGATAATCTAATTTGTCTATATTTAGGTATGGCATGATTTTTGTACCTTTCACTGGCGTTGACCACCACACGAGATCTGTTACCTTTGGTGCCGCCTTACTAGTCGACGAAACGATTGATTCATACAAGTTATTACTCCAAACTTTCTTGAAAGCCCATACTAAGCAGCCATTATTAGTGTTAACTGATCAGGATTCGTCGATGAAAAGTGCTATTAAAAGTGTTTTTACCGAATCCAAACATCGCTTGTGTATGTGGCATATAATGGATAAGTTACCATCAAAGGTACATACATTATATATATATATATATATATTTTTATTATTATTATTATTATTATTATTATTATTATTATATATTGACACGGTCTATTTTTTTTTTTTTTAGATTTCAAGTGAAGAATTAGAAAACACTGATGATTTGCGTGCATCTATCCATGAATTGGTTTGGGACTTGATTATTGAACCTTCTACCTTTGAGGAGCGTTGGCATACATTAATTGCTTCATACAAATTGGAAAATCATACGTGGTTGAAAAATATGTATGCTATTAGAGAGGATTGGGTTCCTGCATATTTTAAAGACCTGTCAATGTCATGTCTGATGAAGACCACATCGAGGTGCGAAAGCTCAAATGCTATGTTTAAGGTGAATTCTAGCGCGTCGAACACACTTGTTCAATTTTTGATGTGTTTTGATACGGCTATCGATTGGCAACGTTATCACCAACGTGAAGCTGAATTTGCAAGTGATATGTCGACGCATTCTTTCAAAACTGATGCCCCTATTGAAATTCATGCATCAGTTTTATACACTAGCGCTTTGTTTTTGAAAGTTCAACATGAGATTGATAGATCAACAAATCGTTGTATTATTTCCGGTACATCAATTGTGAATGGTATTACACATTACAAAGTTACACATTTCAATCCGAAACGTGAAATTATTGGAGATTTTCAGGTATGTGTAAATATATATATATATATATATATATATATATATATATTATTTTGAACACGTGTAATCTAATATACGATACTGTCATTATTTATGTTGCACATACGCAATATAATTAATTTGCACACATGTAATCTAAAATATGAGACTGCCATTGTTTATGTTGCATATATGCAACTTAATTATTTTGCACATGTGTAACATAATAACACTGTTACAAATTGTGTTTCATTTTAATCCTTTTTTTTTTTTTTGTACACATTCAATTAATTAATGTGTAAACTTGGATATTTTCAGGTTGATTTCAACCCAAATGACAACTCCGCTTCTTGTACCTGTATGTTGTTCGGACGACTTGGATATTTGTGTCGTCACATTTTTATTGTCTTCCACTTTAACAAAGTTGACAGAATTCCAGAGCAGTATGTTCTTAAACGCTGGAAACGTGATGCGTTGCCAAAATGGGTACATAGCATAGATCATAGGTATTCGGCAGATAACGATGAGGAGTCTAAATTGAGAAACGATATTATTGATATGGTTGTATGTTGTGCTGACCGTCTAAGATCCCGGCCCGACAAACTTATATCGCTTCGTGATGAAATATCAGCTATTAAAGACCGCGTGTTTGAAGATATACCGAACGATCCTCCTTGTAACAAAAAAGATGCTGTTATTAGTGGATTTTATGGTAAAGTTCGTAGTGGGCCTGATAATGTTCCATTTGTACCACCAAATGCTCGTCACAAAGGCAGCCGTAGTGATAAACGGCTAGTTGGGGCACGTGAGAAAGCGGTCAAACAGCATAGAAAAGGTCCAAGAAGATGTAATGAATGTGGGAAAATTGTATACGATCACGACTCGCGCAATTGTAAAAAGGTTGCCGCTGCGAAGGCTGCCGCTGTTGCTGCTGCTGCTGTTGAATCCGCCGCTTCTGCCGCTGCATCTACGATTATTTATGCGAGTATCAACAATCCCAATCCTACTAATATTGATGGTGATCGTTCGATTGTTGATGGTGATGTGTCACCTTCGTATCAACCTATCAATGAAAATGATGACATTCAACATGCTGTTACCGGACTTAGAAGATCAGCTAGAAAGAATAAAAATAAGCGTATTTAGATTGTCATGTTTTTTTCTGGACCATTTATGTTGCGTATATGCTAACCAATTATATTGCATACATGCTAAACAATTATATCGCATATGTGCAATACAAATATTAATGACATTTACGTTTTACACGTCATTAATTAATTCAACTTACGTCTACGTGATGTGTAAATTATATAAATTGCTCGTGTTGTATAATTCGGTTTGTGATGCAAATATGCAACATTACGCGGTGTGTAAAACATATTTTTTTATTTTATTACCTTTATTTGTTTTGTTGCCTTATACAATAACGTCATTTCCAACTAATTCATTTTTTTTTTATTTTTTAAGTACAATTTGCAACTAATACCTTGTCATATTTAAACTAACAGTACATATGTAATCGGTATATGTTAAACAATAACATATACATTTTTTTTTTTAATGATTGTGTTGTATATATGCATCTTAATTGTTATGCATATATGCAATGTAACTTTGTTGCATATATGCAACATAATTGCTTTATGTACTCGATACATACTTCTCGTTAATTATTTCAACATTGTTGCATGTTAATTTATACATTTACAACATCAGCATATTACCTTCTACATATACAACACTTTGATTTAGAAAAAAAAAAAATGAAACATGCCACAATCAAATTTAAACATAAATGACGCCATATTGAACATTTAAACCAAAGACAACTTCAACATTCGAACACATAATGTTTTAGTTTTAACAACCTGCCAGTATCATGTTTAACCAACCTTTACATCAGTAACAAAACATATCATTCTTTCCAAGCATTTTGTGATTCAAATTCTTCAACTTCTTTCAACATCTTTTGATGATTCTCTAAATCTTTTGTAATATCATCATACCTTCCGTTTGCTTTCATCTCTGCGTCTGATTTTGTTACTTCCTCCATCAAATGAGATTTAAATATGTTATTTTCTGCCATCATGATCTCAACTGCATACTTCATCCTGAGGTTATCAATTTGTGTGTTAACATGAAACTCACTATAAACAAATCCACAATCTAGTGGATGTGACGCCCCCATATACATTTCCATGTGACGCATCACAAAAACACCACAATCTGTTGAATTGTGTTCTGTGGCCCAAGATATATGCTTTCTTATAACCTTTGCCCTTTTCATCGCATCTGCCTTCGGGTGATTATGCTTGGCCATATACATTGCAATCACATGTTTCTGTTACATTAAATAACAACTATATATATCAGCAGTAAAAAAAAAAAAAAAAACAAAAACAAAACAAAACAAACATCAAAATAATAAAATATTCTGATGCGTACTTGACATAATAAACTGTATTGCATATATGCAACACAACTGTATTGCATATATGCTACACAACTGTATTGCATACAGAAAACACAACTGTATTTCATATATGCAACACAGCTGTGTTGCATACATCCGATATAAATTTATGATCAACATACCTATAATTCAAATTGTTAAAAAATAAATTATACTTACCACTTTACATGAAATGCTTTTCTTCACAAAGTTACTGTCGTCTTTGATAGCTATAATGGACCTTTTCATATTGTCAAACAATGCTATTGAATTATCTTCCAAATCAAAGCACATAATGTAGTAGTGGTTATTTTCGACAATTGGAACGACCAATACATCATAATCCTCAAGCGTCAGTTTTTCTTCACGTCCTTCTACCACTAACATCAAGTTTGACCTGAATTTTTCTAATAGAACTTCCTTCTTCATATTCCTCTTTATCATCCAGAATGGCTTTTAATTGTATAATTACAACACAAATTATTGTTAGTATATATATATATATATATAGTGTGTGTGTGTGTGTGTGTGCGTTTTATGTAACATGTATATGGTAATGTAAGTAAACGATTTGTGATCACTTACAATTGTGGTGGCGTACAAAAATAGTCTCCGAGGTCTACTTGAATTCCTTTTAGTTTCTTTATGATTCAGCACGGCGGCCCAACAATCAATAACTTCTGCAGATACTTCATTTTCCGGCATTAAGCTTTGCATTATAAATGCTTTTGTTTCTAATCCATATGGGGTTGAAAAGAAATTTTGTCTGCATTTAAAACATCATACGCGTGTTAAATTGACTTATGTAACATTCATAATATATGTATACATGTTGCATATATGCAATTTTGTTATATTGCATATATGCAACATTCTGACAATAATAATAACAACAAAGACACTTACAAAAATGTCTTTTCAACATCTGCTAGCTCAGCTTCTTCTTGTGTTGATTTTTTTTGCTCAAACATTTTTTTGTTGTCCACAACATGCAAAAAGTACTTCCATACCATTTCCTCTACTTCATTTAATCCTGTTTTTATGTCAACCGGAAGGAATGGTCCAACTGTTTCCTCTACTTTTTTCTTCATTTTAGGCCTACTTTTCAATGGGCCTGGACTTGAAATATGTTCTGCATCTTTTGTTGGGGATGTGGGGTTATTCATATTATCTTCTGCCGTGACATCATCACCCAAACTTGTAGCATGCTGATCATCTAATACACCGCCTTCAAACAATGTATCTAATGGTTCATTTATCTTGATTTGCTCATTTTCGGATACACTTTTTTGAACTTCAACTGCATCTTTCTTTTTCTCTACAGCATCCACTGTTTCCCCAATTTCAATTATGTTTTTTTCAAAGAATTGTGTCCACTCCTGCGGTGATGCATTTTCTTCAATACCACAGCTATAAAGTTTGCCATATCTCTTTGTAATCATGGCTACCCCTTCATCGTTCGGCATTTTAGTTAGGGCCTCCAACAACGCACGCTCAAATTCTTTCTTATTGTTTTCCAACCTTTCAAGCATGCCGACAAGCCTTTCCATAATATTCTGTTATATATATAAAAAAAAAATGGTTAAATACATGAAATATGTATAAACTGATTAAGTTGCATATGTGCAATATAGTCATAAATATTACATGACTAATTTGCATATGTGCAAATTAATCAACTATTAAACGTTACTAGTGTTACATATGACCTCGCCAATTATTTCCTTAACCAGTTGTTTTGCAGCCTCGATCTGATCATCAGTTCCATCTATTTGTAACGTCCTTTCAGTTGACGAATCACTGTGAGGCATTTGTGTAGGTATCACCTGACAAATGTACATTATTTTCAGTTGTGTTTTGAACATGTTATATTGATAGTTGACAGAGAAAAAAAAAAAAAAAAAAATTATATAAACCTGAATACGAGCTCCAGAATTTATTTGCATGCTCTTTATGGTTTCACCATTTTTACCAATTATAATATCAACCTGGTAGCATAAAGTAAAATATCATTATTAATACATATCACAGGGTACCCACATATCACATTTATAACATTTATGTATTTTAACATTAACCACAAGCAATCACAAACTACCTTGTTGTTTGGTATTTGCATCACGAATTGTTTATCTCTACCTTGCATACCATCATCCATCCCAATAACTCGTGCATCAGCCTGAATATAAAAAATAAATAAATAAAAAAATAATAAATAAATAAACATCTAAATAAATAAACAACATTAATTGTTATATTGCACATATGCAATATAAAAAAAAAAATATGTGATTTAATACTTATTTATTATATCACATGCCATATTTTGTTATGTTTATTTGTACTGTTACTAACCATCAATTCACTTTCTTCTTCATTAACATCATCTTCCTTGCTGTTTAACTCGTAGTTTGTAGAATCGATGTGTAAATCTTGTAACACACCACTTCCAAATCCACCACCGAGTATTTCTGCATCCTCTCTATTACTCAACTTTTCTGATGTCCAAAACTTCAAAGGGCTTATTTTTCTATCAGAACTGAAACCCGGGTATGCAATTCTGTCCACGTATAAAAGCTGCATTTTTTATTTTAGAATACAAAAAAAAAAAAAAAAAATGTTAGCATATGATGATTAAACAAATCGCGAAATTGGTATGAAAATCATGTTTTTTTTTACGTACCAATAGAATCGTTACAGCCCCATTGAATTTTGAAGTTTTGTCGCATCGTCTCCAGCCATTTTTGCATTCTTTCATGTATTGTGTGATCACATGACACCAATTGATATCTTTGATATCGACATCCTCAACGAGTCTGTGCAAAACATTAAGTTTACACTTTCCGTTTCCTAGTATGGCAACAATCGTGTTCAAAAATAAGATCACGAAATCTATCTGGAACATTATTCCGTCATCATCTGGATTATCTTTTATTTTGTCGACTATTTCTGCTGGTGACATCTGGTCGTCTGTGTATCTGTCAAGCCACACTTTTTGTATGCCCTCAAATGATTTTGTCGTTTTCTCTATTTGCAACTCAACACCGGCATTGGGCACTCCAAGTAGTTGATGAACGACATCATCATCGACTTCGATTTTTTTATCATCTCCCATGTCAATAGCCATTATTTCTTGGTCGAAATTATCAACCACGAAATGACCTAGCTTTGCGGGAATTTTATCAACTTTTAGTGTCAAAATCTTCCCAAATCCAATATTTTTTACGGCCTCCCTTTGTTTTTTGCTTAGTGCCCCTATGGCTTCAATCAACTGATTAGGGACAGCCCTTGGCCTTAATCCCGGAAGACTATCTTTTAGCTTTTTAAGTTTGCTTTCCACTTTTCCAACCTTTTTCGGTTTTGAAGGCCTCTTTCTTTTAGATAAGGATTTTTTTCTCCCTGATGCATAATATGAAATTATTGCGTTAATAAACGCTAGTGATAATGTTGCATATATGCAACATACTTATGTTGCATATATGTAACATAGTTATGTTGCACATATGCAACATAGTTATGTTGCACATAAGCAACATTATATATTTACATACGCCTATGATGTGTTATAATGGATCTGTGTAACATAAATAATTTTGTGTTACATGTACGCAACATAAATATAAAAAAAAAAATGTGTTACATATACTAAATATAGTTATGTTGCATATATGCAAAATAGTTATGTTGCACATAGGCAACATAACTATGTTGCACATAGGCAACATAATTATGTTGCACATAGGCAACATAATTATGCTGATTTCTAATACATATATGCAATATAAATAATTATACAGTAACGTGCTGACCTGCATGTGATGACTCGTCATACCCATCTTCTTCAGAACCGGTATCGTCAATCAGGTTCATGTTTTCAGATTCTTGGTTGACTTTCTGCTTTTTCCCTATTGGCGATCCTCTTTTTTTCTTTTCAGCTTCTGGATTTAGTTTAGGTTTTTTAATCTGTGTTGGTTTTCTGGATGACTTCCTTAATTCTGCAACATTTCAGCGATATCGTTCAAACCATTTGTGTGTATATGCAATTTTTAAGATTAAGGATGAACCGTATATATATATATATATATATATATATATATATATATATTTTTTTTACATACCTGTTTCTTCATCATTCACAGCCTTATCTGATACTTTAGTATTTCCTTCTTGATTCCTTTTCAGCTTATCTTCATTCTGTATCTTCCTTTTTCTATTCTCAGCACTCGTTGCCTTTTCTATGTTCTTATTGCCTTCTGTTTATATTAAAGGCATGTCATTCTTTGTATATTTATGTTCATTATTCATATATGCAATACATATTGAAAGTGTTTTAAACATTATACATACCTTCGGTTTCCTTGTCGTGTGGTGGATATACCATTTTTGTTAACCTCTTGAGCATACCTCTTTTTCCTGTTAATGTTAAATTATTGTATTTATGTTGTTATTTTTTGTATGATGTAATTATTTTGCATATGTGCAAAACAGAATTTTAAATCATAACCGAGTGTAAAACGTACCTTTAGCAGCGCCACCCTTCTTTGAAATGCTTCCATCAATCTCACCACCCACATTTGTATCACCCCCATCACTTTTTTTAGTGCCTGTCCAAGTTTATGTATAAATATTATTATTATGATATAACAATATTGCATATATGCAAAACAGAATTTTAAATCATAGATGATTGTAAAACACACCTTTAGCAGCCACGTCCTTATTTGAAATGCTTTCATCAACCTCAACACCCACATTTGCATCACCCCCAACACTTTTTTTAGTTCCTGTCCAAGTTTATGTATAAATATTATTATTATGATATAACTATCTTGCATATGTGCAAAACAGAATTTTAAAATCATAGATGATTGTAAAACATACCTTTAGCAACCCCGTCTTTCTTTGAAATGCTTACATCAACCTCACCATCCAAATCTGTATCACCCCCAGCACCCTTTTTAGTTCCTGTCCAAGTTTATGTATAAATATTATTATTATGATATAACTATCTTGCATATGTGCAAAACAAAATTTTAAAATCATAGATGATTGTAAAACGTACCTTTAGCAACACCGTCCTTCTTTGAAATTCTTTCATCAACCTCAACACCCATATTCGCATCACCCCTAACACCCTTTTTAGTTACTGTCCAAGTTCATGTATAAATATTATTATTATGATATAACTATCTTGCATATGTGCAAAACAAAATTTTAAAATCATAGATGATTGTAAAACATACCTTTAACAGCCCCGCCCTTCTTTGAAATGCTTACATCAACCTCAACACCAACAATTGTACTGTCCGCATTCACAGCTGTCATGTTGTGTTCTTTTTCTATCGAACTCACAACATTACTTACAACATTCTTCAATGATATTTGCTCATCCTTTTCCAATGCTGATGCGGAACACAACGTATCATGCTTTCCTAATTTTGCGGCTGCTACACCATCCACATCCACATGTTTGTTTGTCCCCTCAACAGTTGATTTGTTTTTATCATTCCCGGGCTTCACAGTGTCTTTAATTTCTAACGGCACATTCTGACCACCACCTCCAAATTTAGTCAGTTTGACTTTAAGATTTGGTTTAATTACCTCCTTCTTCCCTACATTCTCAACATCCTTACTTTTTAATGTTTCTGCCACTTTATTCCTATCACTTTCTTCTTTGTTTATATCATCCCCAACGGAGCTTAAAATACGCCTTAATTCCTCTTCTTTAGTTAATTTCTTAGAATCAGCAACAACTTCTTTCATATTTTTCTTTCTTTTATCGGCTTCACATCCATCTTTGTTTTTGATGCCCCCTTCGTTTATTTTAACATCGATGTTTTTTTCTTTTCTTTCTCTTCGAATATACTGCTTCTTGTACTCGTTTGTTGCTTTCTTTGTGTTTTCGCCCTCATCTACCATGATTGGGTTATCTTTGTTGCTTTCTAGCTTCTTGTAGAAAACCGTTGCAACCCTTGTGCTTTTTCTTACTGTAATTTACAATGTAGTGTTATATTAGAATTACCATAAAAGGATAGTAATAACATTAATTGAAACTTCACAGTCAACATTTCTTATAACTATGTTGCATATATGCAACATAACTATGTTACATATATGCAATATAATTGGTTTTGCGTATATGTACCATAACTGTTTTGCGTATATGTACCATGATAATGATACATGTATACAACATAATATGTGTTGCGTATACGCAACATAATTATGTTGCATATATGCAACATAACTATATTTAGTATATTCAACATAATTGATTTGCGTATATGTACCATAACTGTTTTGCGTATATGTACCATCATAATGAGACATAAATACAACATGATGTGTGTTGCGTATATGCAACATAATATACATATATAGTAATTGAATGGTTGAAGTTGATACTTACCTCTTTGCCTGTCCATCCTTTCTGTGTTGTTCTTTTGTAAGTTGCATATATGAAACAGAAATATGTATATAAGGATCCAAATTAACTGATACATGCTTAAGTCGGTCAAACAATATGTCTCATATTTATATTGCATATGTGCAATATAATTATTCACGTATACATCAATTTGAAAACTAATTTAAATACATTTCTACATTACAGTGTTTCATTATACTTATAACATCCACATACACTACAATGTAATTGTCACACTGTCACACTATGTCCATAAATTTCCTAATCCGCAATTTTCATGAAATATATAAAACAGAATGCAACATTATGTCGATGAACACAATACTAAGATCTATCGTGTATATGAACACAGGAAGAAAAAAAAATGTAGAAAAAAAAAACGGTTGAAAAAAAAAACCCTAGAATCGCGATTTTTTCGTGAATCTGAGATGGATTTGTTGTTTTCGAGTGATTACCTGGTGATTTCCGTGTCCTTGGTTACGGAAATAGTGTTTGATCGCCGGTTAATCGGCGTGTTGGTCGGAATTTTGGCCGCTCCTCCTTGATTCTCGATGGTGTCCCGCCGTATACTTAGAGAGAGACTGATCGGAACTGTTATTTTTGGGGGGGGGAGGGTTTATGTTTGATAAGTTTACAAATTTCCAAAAATGACCCTTCAAGTTGTATTTTTTAAAGTGACGTGAATTTTAAATTTTTATCATAACTTTCCAAATTTCATTTGGTTTTCCGGTTTTCCAAATAAGAGTGGTTTTCCAAGGAACCTCACCCCTAAACTAAATGATCAAGTTAATCAAGAAACAATCTATAAATCCACAAAAATCGACATCCTAAACAACATCATGCATGCAACCAAAACATTTTCTATTATAAATGATACGATTTGAAAAGCAGAAATAATTTTTAAAACGCATAAAAAAAATCTATTATAAAAACTAGTTAGTATTAGGATGAAACGCAAAATAATGAGTAAACCGGAGCCATAATTCTTATCAAAGAAATGAGAGGAAAGCTAAAGCCAACGGTGAATGAATCATCCCTGAAAATCCTGACCTCTTCATATTTTAGCAATCGATGACTTATTTTCCTCTCTAAATATTTTTTTTGCTTTATCCACACTTATATGTTGCCCTTAGATATCTTCCGGTAATCCCATCACTACTGAACGGTACTCTTGCTAAACTTGTATCTAAAGAAGACTGAAGCCTAAAAGCATATGCATTGTAAATGGGCTTGAATGATGTTGTTTTTTACCTGCCTGAGTAAAACTGACGAAGACCAGTTTTGAGTCCATCCCTATCACGCACATAACTAATGGAGCCTGAAATCTTATAGTAAGCTTCTAGCATCAATGGAAGCCACAACAGAGAATCTGCCAAAGCTGGAAATACGTCTCCAAACCATTTATTTGCTTCAACACGTGCTTCATGAACAACTCAACATTAATCAATCACTTGTCAATTTAGGGTATTCGATAATGTCTGTCTAGCAAATCCCCCAGCAGCCAATACTAAATTAACTGAATAACTAATAACAACACAAATACTTGAACATACCAACTAAATGCACATGTGTAAAACGACCGTGTAGGCAGGAAAGGTTAACACTACAATTATAAATCAGTAACTGACCTTTAAAAACAGCACTGCATAATCAAAGTCTATCTGCAGCAGAAAAATAATACATAAGTCACTCAAAACTTAAAGGAATTCAAAAACATTCTTAACATGAACAACTAAAGA
Source organism: Deinandra increscens subsp. villosa (assembly GCA_039602395.1). Lineage (NCBI taxonomy): Eukaryota > Viridiplantae > Streptophyta > Magnoliopsida > Asterales > Asteraceae > Deinandra > Deinandra increscens. The sequence goes on along the minus strand of JBCNJP010000060.1, from coordinate 437,816 downwards.
TAAGTACCTTGAGAATCCAAACCAAACTGAGTTCAGAGAGCTCTAGGTCAACTTTAAATTAAACTTTTTCTTAACAGATAATTCCATCATTAAGTAATAGGTGATAAGCCTGCAAATAAACTTAATCACTATCCAAAACCATGTCAAATAATAATTGGTTTCATACAGAAATAAGTAAATTACCAACACAATAAGCCACATAAAAGAACTGTCATTAAATATTTAGGCTCAGAAAATCATCGTCATAGCCATTCAAGCCTAAAAGAGAAATGATTTCATTTTAGAACATTTAGGCTCAGAAAAGTATCATCATAGCCATTCAAGCTCAACAGATAAATATCGTTTTGGAACATTAAGGCTCAGAAAATCATCATCATAGCCATTCAAGCTCAACAGATAATTTTTAGCGGCTATGCATCGTTTTGGAATATTAAGGCTCAGAAAATCATCATCATAGCCATTTCAAGCTCAACAGAAAATTAATGCTGCCATTTGAAGGCTCAGACCATCAATCGAAATCCAAAATCCAAAGAGAACATAAAATTTAGATGG
>JBCNJP010000060.1:396764-436764 GCA_039602395.1 Deinandra increscens subsp. villosa | reverse complement strand
ACCTCGTATCCTTGGCGATCTCGACTGAACACGGCATCTGGGTTTTTGTTCGAGTAATTTTCAGAAGTTTTTGTTCGTTTATATGTGTAAAGAATCGAAAGACGAGTTCAACGGTGTAAATTTCGTCTAAAGCGGACAAGAAATAAGGGAGTTATGGACTTTTCACGCTTTTCTGGTGAGGTCCCGTATTTCCGATGTATGTCCGGTCGGATTTTATTATTTCGGTTGATGGGGTGAAGATGACAGGCTGGATGATGTGGCGTAATTCCATTGGTCCAGACGGAATGTCTCTCTCCTCTCAACCGGGTCAACTCATTACCTTCTCTCTCCTGGTCCGACAAACCCTAGTAGTTGTCGATTGCTTAGTGGTGGACAGAAGTCGTGTGGGCCCCCATACTGCAAGAGATCTGTTAGACCTTTTTCGCTGTTGCCATGTGATTGGCTGGAAACACTAGTCGTGGGTCCCTGTTGCAACAATAAAGCCGTTAAGGCTGGACTGTCTCGCCCTCTGATTGGGCAGCTTATCTTCACACGGATTAAGAATTTCAGGCCGTTAGATCCATTGAATCAGAACCGTAGGATAGTGTAGTGTGCTTTCTTTGCTGGAATTCTGATTGGCCAGCCGCCAAGGCACACGGATTGCCTTTTCAACCCTTGGATCTCTCTATTTTCAGCCGTGGATCTGTTTGTAAAGCTCAATTCTGATTGGATAATTTTTAATCACTTGGATTATGGACTTTTTATGGAGATTTTTCAAAACTAAATAATTTTCTGCATTTTTCGTTAAGCGGGGCTTTTTCTTATCAGTTTTTTCAACGAGAATAACGAGATAACGCCGAAACGAAATTTTGAAAATATTGTAGTGGTCATGGATTTATTCCATTTATTCGACCGGGTTTCTAGTTTTTGTTGACGTCAAGGCCACGTTAGCTAACGACCACTGACGGACTGGTTTCGCTTCTCGGTTAAGTTTGTGACTGTTTCGTTATGTCTCACTCCAAGTTGTTTAGCTGATGCAGCACTGATGTCATCTAACCGAATTAACTGGAATCTCAGTTAATTATTGGAATATTCCGTTAAATCTCTAACGGAAGGCCGTTACTTGAATAAAATTTACGGACTTCTCAGATTCATTCCAAATTGCACCGTTTAACTCAGAATTCTTCACGGAATATTTTTCCGAGCTCGATTTTCTTCGCCCAAAATTACGAAGACTCCGGTTATGAATAAATTTTGCGTTTATGCTCGGGATCTCAGTTTTTCACCGATTTGACATTATTTTTGCATCTAACCCAATCACGTGGAACAAGTTTAGTATTTGTGGATCATTCACAACTGTCAGCACCCGACTTCCGGTTTTTCGTAAGATTGTCCGATTTCAGGATTTTAGTACCGTTTTCTCTTCGGAACTGAGCGGAACGGTTCCACTCTCTACATCTGATTTTCCGCTTCCGCATCGGATGTTTTCAAAGGGATCTAGAGAAAAGGAGGAACTTTTATGGATTTGGATTATCGGGTCGATTATCTGAAGTTGGAGTATTTTCAGTGATTGATTGGTTTGTCTAATTCGGTTTGTTGTGATTTTGTCTCCAACGTTCAGCATTCTTAGTATTGTCCCCGAGCGTGTGAACCGAGTGAACTGCAGCACTTGGATCTCAACTGGAGCAACAAGAACAGAAAAAGCTTATTCAAAGGGGGAATCTTTACAACAGAAAGATTCCGGTTTATCAGTTATTCTTTGAAGATGTACGACAGAGCGGTTCTTCACCAGTATGACAGATTTGACAGCGTCGGTCAAGGGGGAATTGTTGGAACTTTTAATAAGTGTGACTGACGCCATCAAATCTATTCTTGAATAATTCGGTTGAAGAATCCATTGTGATTTGATTCAGAGACGCGGGTTGTGATGCTCGAGGCTTACAGGTTTGGACCGAAGATGTTTTCTGGAAAAGTCAACCGTTCGGGTCAATGATCAACGTAAAAGTCAACGGAAGATTGGTTCGAGCGAGTCAAGCTTCATATTAATAAAATCAATTTTGATTTTATTAATAATTTACTTTAGTTGTTTATTTGTAATAAGCTCATTTTATTTGTGTTTTACTAGTTAGTGGGCTAGTGAGCACATGGGCTCTCTATATATAGGGTGTGTGTGCTCATTTGAGTATATGAGAGAATAATGAAAGAATAAGGAGCGAATAAAAGATGATTCTTAAAGTGAGTGAGCACCATTCTAGAGAGAGAGAGTCACACATTGGGTTTGAGCTCAACCCAATGTGACCATGGATTTCCTATGACGAGTTTGTAATCATTCGGTTCGTTGTAATCATTCAACAATAATCAATGAATCTGTTGAGGCTAGATTATGAGGCTTGTAATATTAAATAAGTTAGGCTGGGCTTAGAGGGTTTAATTAGAATCATATACTAGTTTAGTTATTGTATTTAGGCTTGTTTATGATTGGGCTTGGGTTTATTATTAGGTTTATGATCCAAAAAGGGCCCAATAGTAAACCCAATGGGGGTCTATATATAGACCACTTGACCTCCTTGTTTAGGGTTGCTGATTACGATTCTTAGAGAGGAGGAGCCAAGGTGTTTACGATCTCTAAGTGTTCACGATTGTAAACCTGGAAGAGAGGTGTTTACGACTTCCTGTTTTTGTACCCGACAAGTTCATCTTGTGTGCAAAGTTCAAGTTTTGATTGTGTTAATCATCGTATTCTTGTGTTTCTTCTCTTCTCTATCTTGAATCAATCATAAACGAGGATTCCGCACTCGTTTGTGATATCAATATCGTGTGTCGGGAGTTTTTCCGGACCTACAATTGGTATCAGAGCTAAGAATCACTGATTCGAGGTTCTCACGATATTGGATTCAAGCATTTTCTGGAAAAGGTTCGTGTTTTTGAAGGTTTTGAAGCTGCTGGAGCTGTTTACGATTCTGCTGCTGCTGTTCTTCATCGTTTACGATTGGTTTCTGGGTTGTTCGTGAGTTTACGATCGCTTGTACTTGAAGATCTGCATCGGAAACGGGTTTACGACATCAAGCAACGATTTTTAAGTGATTACGATCCGGAAGTTGGAGTTTACGACTTTACTTGGTCGGAAACCAGTGTTTACGATATTTTTTTGTCCGAATCGGTTATCGTAATCGAGTTTATGACTTTTTGGATCGTAATCAGGTGTTTACGATCGGAAACGGATTTACGATCGGAAACAGATTTACAATCGGAAACAGGGTTTACGATCGGAAACCCTTTTTGCGGCAAAAAGTCTCTTTTTCACACTTTTACGGAAACGGGCGTAACTTTTGACTCGTTTGGAGTTAGAGGCTCAAATTTGAACACGACGTTCGTGACATCAAGCCCCAGAATTACCCAAGACTAACGTCCAAGGGAGCTCGTTTGGACCCCCAAATTCCACTCCGAAGGCCTCCGTTTTTCAGTTTTAAGTTTCCGACACTATTCTTTGAATAGTGATTTTGCCAATTTTGCCATTTTTGCTGATTTTTCAAAATTTTCAGAAGCTGCATAATGAGTTCAGTGGTTGAAGAAAAGAATATGGTTGAGGACAAGGATGTTTTCTTAGATGAAGTTGACGAAACTAAGATATGCCCGAATCCTACATGTGCTCGATTAATTCCTGGACTTAGGCAAATCTGTAAAAATTTTCAGTCAGAACTGTTTGAGGTAAAATGCGAAAGGAGTTCATTCAAGGGTAGATGGCAAAAGAATGAGGAGAATGTAAAAGCTCAGAAATTAGACATAGTGAAATATAAGAAACTTGCAACTGAGAACGCTTATCTGTATGACAACGCTAAGTTAGAAATAGCTGAGCTTAGTAAGCAGATAGATGACCTTAAGCATAAAAACAATGAGTTGCAAGTTAAACTTGATATGAATCAAATGAGGAGCAAAAGAATGCTTGATGCTGGAAAGGAATTGTCACATGCTGTTGTGACTGGTCAAGTTGGGAAACACACACCTGGATTTGGATCCGAAAAGGCTGATAAGGCCTTGGCTACAAACAGCATTATTCCTCCACCAGTTCCCAGAGACATTATAGGAATACTTCTTAGTGAGGATCAAGTTGAACGAACCAAATCTGATTATAAAGAAGCTGCTCCTCCTATTGATAGTGTTTTGGTTGGAACTACACCAATGACTCAAAAAGAAATTGACAATGAGACAAAAATGACTTATGGTGAAGGGAGAGTAAAGGATATATCAGACAATGATGCTGAGTGCCAGAAATATGACAGGTGTCACAACTCTAAGTCTGATGAAGCTGGGATAGAGTTGAAACCATACCCTAAAATTGAAACCCCATGCTTCAAAGTAATTGACGAAGTCAAAAGGGAAAAGGTGATCTTGACGACACGGCCTGAGGGAAAGATCTTTATGACATCTGGATCAATGTTTGACCAAGAACCAGATGTAGGATATGAACTACCATCATTCTCCTCCAAGTTCAAGGGAATAACTGATGGCATGATAAGTGAACCTAAAGTTGAGAGGCCAAAGATCACCATCAAGCATCCAAGTATGAAACCAACAGCTGGAGTGAAGAATGAAAAGCTCAAGGGAGTAGCGGTGTCTCCCATCTCTTCAGTTGGATCATGCAATTGCCGCTGTAATTGTAAGAATGATGCATCAACATTAGAAAATCCAGAGAGCACAAAGACGATGAGGACATGTTCTACTCAGGCTTCCAGGAACCAGCAGAAAGTCAAATCTGGAGCTGCAGACAAGGCAACGAAGCAGACACAAGGCAAACCAGCTCCATATCAGCCACCAAACACGAATGGGTACACGTCTGACTTCTATCTAAAGAAGCAGACTTGCTTTAATTGTGGCTTCGCTGGTCATATTGCTAGAAACTGTCTTTATCGCCCCTATGAACCCTATTTTTCGAAAAGTCAAAGGTTTCATCTCAGGAGTCTGTGAAGTCTAAGCCGATGATGGTGCAGAAACCTAAGGCAATGAAGACTGTTACTCCTAAGGTTAAACCCTCTGATCAACATTGGGGCACTGCCAAAGCTGAAAGAAAATCTTTAAATCAAAAGAACAGCTTTCCAAGTTACCAAAATTTCCAAAAACAGGTGAAGAAACGGTTTTCAAAACAACCAAAGTCTGAAAAACCCAAGGTTACCCCTCCCAAGGTAACTAAAAATGTTTTGAAAAATGATTCTAAAATGCAGAAGGTTGAAATACCTAAAGTCACAACTCAAAAGGTGACTAAAACAAAAACTGTTTTAAAAAGTGAATCTAAAACGAAGAAGGTTGAAATACCTAAGGTCGCAACTCCAAAGGCGACTAAAACAAATGTTAAATCACCTGGAATTTGGAAACCAAAAATCAAGGCAGTTCCATCACAACTTCCTGATTTTTGAAAGGGGATGTTCTTACAAGAAGTATCCTTTATTGATTTCTCAGGTGTACCCAGAAAAACAATGGCCTGGGTACCAATGGCTAACTAATCTCTCACTCTGTGCAGGAACGATCATGGAGGATTATCATTTACGTTTTTAATTACTAATTTGTTTGTTGATAAGTGATTGTTCCAGGCACAGTTTAGGAGACGTATCTTCATGTCATGTCAAGTAATCTATAAATGGAAGGTATGTCTCATTGAGAGGTAAAAGGTCTGAATCAGCATAAAAGGTACTGCTCTTAACTTGGTTGTTTGAATGATGAGGCAGCAAAGGGTGTTTTGGGTCAAATATTTCTCTTAAAATTTTCACTTGATTGATTAAGTGTTTGACTTCAAATGCAATGAAGTGTGCATGTCATGAAACCCAATTTACTAAATTTTTCAAATCAATTCTTTGAAAGTTAGCTTGGCCAGATATCTTCAAATTTTGTGTTTTGTTCTTTTAAGTGTGTTTGTGTGTTTTGTTTTATTGTTTAAAAAAAAAAAAAAAAAAAAAACTAAAAAATGATGTTCACAAGATTGTGACATTAAAAATTAAAAAGCAAGGGGAAGAAATGTAAAGATGAAGAAAAAGTTGACCCCTCAAAAATAGTGTGCTTTTCAATTTTTAATTGTTTGTGTCTTGTTTTTGAGAAGTTTAGGGGAAGTAAAATGAATGTCTGGGTTGGAGATGGCTGACACGCGTAAGGCGGAAGTGAAAGGCAAGCTCCACGGTGATATGCTCGGTAGGCTCGACCTAATCGTATGACCACCAATGAAAGTGCAGTAAACTTAAAAGATATACATGTTTAGTTTCCCATCCCAGGTTGCATGGTTTAAAAGACTGAGTCCCGATAAAAACGGGTTGAGAGTGGTAATTACCTAGTATTCATTCTCTCACACGCCATGTCTCTGCTGTCATGACTACACCACATAATAAAAAAAAGAAAAAGAAATGAAAAAGAAAAGAAAATGAAAAATAATCACTCAGTTGGTCTTCTTTGCGTGCTTAGCGGCCGACCTGATCATCAATTGATGGTTAATGAAAATAAGTGGTAGTTATAGCCGTGGTGCATGGTTCCTCAAGTTGGGGGTTTGTGAATCCTCAATAAACTCTGAGGTTGGGTAGGTTTTGCTGTGTACGCTTGGGTGTGGGGACAATTAAACATGACGCATTCGGTTGGGATTAAACGGGTTTGAGTTTAAAGCGGACAAACATACCGGCAATCACCTGGACTAGTTGAGTAACTGAAGCTGAAAAGGGTTCCACAGTCAGATTCATACGGTTTGATCCCTTGTAAACTTTCTCATGTTTGGTTTGGTAAGTATTTGTTAATTTATATCTTTCGTGTGTGAGTCCTTAAGTTCTTTTTGGTGTGTTTTCGTCTTGGCCAGGTTGATTTGAGAAGTCAAAATATGTTTTTCAAGGGTTTTAATGCATGACAATATGCCCCCGACAGATCTTGCCAAATTTTTAGGGGAAGGAGTATGGGATAATAAGTATTATCCGAAGGGAACTCGAGGATGATACTTATTATCTAAAGGAAAAGACTTCCTCCGTCAAATCTTGACAAATTTTTAGGGGAAGGAGGGAGGATAATAAGTATTATCCGAAAAGACTTCCATAATACATAGTATCTGAAGGGAACTCGAAGATAATATGTATTATCTCAGGGGAAGTCCTTAGCTGAGGGGAAGTTATCAGTTAAGGGGAAGTCTTTAGAGGTCTTGGGTTCAGGGGAAGTTTTATAGAAAACCCGTAATCTATATTAGGGTTTTTGGTTAAAATTATGTTAATTTGAATCAACCGAACAGATGATAATTACCTTCTAACCCAAAGACCAGTCATCAAATGTCTCCTGGAGTATATTTTTTCAAATGTGTGTCAGACAGGTTGATGATAGAAAGATGTTGTGTCACACCCCCAAATTAACCACTACCGGAGTTTATACCGTTAAGGGGTGCGACCAGACCAGGACCACAACCATTAGTTACAAATACTAAACGAATCAGAGTTAGTCCAAAGATATATCATAAATAAAGTCTCAAATTACGCAGCGGAACAAAATATCATCTTAGCACTAACCACGTGCTTTACAAATCAGTGTTTTAAATTCCCAATTAAGTTTAACTAAAAATAAAAGCCTTCATGTGCCATGCCAACCCGCTCCGGACACTCCTCAGCGATCTGCAAAAGTTTAAACCACGCAAGTGTCAACCTAACGGTTGGTGAGTTCACAGTGGGCTTGTCACGCAGTGGCCCGGTCTAATAATCATAATCGTGTCAACATATACTTATGTAATATTTGTTTGTGAAAAGCAATGCTTAGTGATATCCATAATCATGGTTCTGTGGATTAGTCAAAGTATTGTCCGTAACATACGTTATCGGGTATGAACTAGTTTTGTATAGTTAAAGTGCTCAACCGATATCGCGGGTAGCTAATCCGTTGTTCCATGCACTAAGAAAGTTTGTACCAAAGCTGACTATTATTGTAGTGGCCGTGCCATCAGGTTTTGCGGACCTACGTCATCGCGGATTTGCCTCCCACGTGTCCTCTCGGGATCACGGTCAGATAGGCTGATATTGTACCTCCGTGCACTCCCCGTGCCACGGGGCGGAGTTTGTCAAACTCCAGTAGATCTACCCAACATCCCCTCGCTTTACAATTAATGGTACAATTTAGTTGAGGACTTTTAAGTTTCAAGGCATCCTTAGAAATCATGTGATATCATGTGGTTTAGACTTTAACCTACGCTAGCCATATTAAAAAGGTTTACCGGATTCTCATGAATCTCAAAAGTGTTTTCAGTTTCGTTTCAGAAATAGTTGTTTAAGTAATTCACAAGTGCTTCCCATAAAGCACTTCAAGTTCATCAAGTGGGTGTCGAGCACTCCAAGTTTTTCAAGTTCATCAGGGAGGTGCATAGCACTCTCGAAGTTGTCAGCATTGTTTTTCATTTAGTTATTCGGTGTGACCCAAACGGGTTCACGGTAATCGGGTTAGTGACACTCACCTTGGGTTGCACTGCTACACTTGCTATATAATCCAAGTTTGCTTAACGAAGACCTATGAACACGTTTAGGTCTTAAGTATTAGTTTGGTGTCTAATCTTTACTTAACGTCACTATGGCCCATAACATAGCACGTTGGAACTATGACTCGACATACAGACACACGACACCGATGGTTGATCATGAACAATGGTTTACAAAATACAGAAATCATAGCATGTTTCATCTTAGCATAATCATGTAGGTCATGGCATAACATTCAAGCAAATTGCACAAGTTTGGATTCTGGTCTCAGTTTCGCTAGCAGTTTCGCTAGTTAGTTTCGCTGTGTGCACGGACAGCACTTTCGCTAGGCAATACCCGATGACACAGTTTCGCTAGGCTAGTTTCGCTCGAAACTGCTGGCACAGTTTCGCTAGCCTAGTTTCGCCCGAAACTGGTTTGAACTTTCGTTCAGGGAATTTCGCTCGGTAGTTTCGTTCGGACAGGTCTGGCTGGTTTACCCGGCGACACTACAGTTTCGCTCCATAGTGTCGCTGGATGAAGATATACATACTTTTGCTAAGCAATTTCGCCCAGAGAACAGTACAGTTTCGCTGGTCGCGAAAAACACGTAAATCAGCCTAAAAATCAATCTAACAGCTTCCATATTTCATGTAATTCATTATCTAGCATACATAGACATTTACCAATCATCACAGAAGCAAGTTTAACACCTTAAACATGGATTTTTATCATCAAATCACCAAGAATGCATTTTAAACCTAAAATGACATAATCTAGCATAAATCTTCATTATGGTTTGAGTTTACACGTAAAGTTACTGACTTTATGATAGATCTAGCATCCCTAAGCAACATATCAGAAGATCAAGTGATTACATGAAGATTCAAGCATGCTTTTTAAGAAAACACATAGAAAAGCATAAATAAAGGTTTTTGAGACTCACCATTCGATCTAGGATCCAAATAGATGTTGTCTCGAGGCTGAGATGGTGTTTCTTTGGTGGTTTTCTTGGCTGACCAGATTCCAGGAGAGTGAGTGTGTGTGTTTGAGAGAAATGGTGCAACAAATGAGACAACTAGGGTTTTATGCCATTATATATCGGAGGCTAGTTTCGCTGGCTAGTTTCGCTGGCCAAGCGAAACTGTCTCTGATTTCATGAGATCCAATAGTTTAACCGACTACCGGGCGACACTATAGTTTCGCCCGTTAGTTTCGCTGGCAACCAAGAAAGGCAAATTTTCATTTTATTCCTAATACTAAATCATGCGTTTTCATCACGTTGCACATAATGACAATACATAAATAATCACATAACACATATGGACGGGTTCGGTGATCAACCAAAGGACGTGGACGTATTCGGCCTAGTTAAGCATTAGTTACTAAGTTAACACTTATAACGTAACTAACGGAATTGTCTAACGGAAGTTAACCTTGAAATTCTCGGATGTCACATGTTGCTGCTGCTCAAGTTAAAGAACCAACCGGACAAGACTTCCATCTGAAAAGCAACTGTTCAGGGGAAGTTGTTGATATCTTTACAAGTATCCAAAAGCTTCAAAAGTTTTTCAAAGAAAATGCTCACAAGTTTAAGGGAAGCTGAAGATTTCAAGTCAATCTTTGAAAAAGAAAATGATACAGAGAGCAGTCAGAGTTCATGAAGTTTGAAGTTCAACAATCAAGGTCTTCACAGTTAGAGGTTTTTCAAAATTTAACCTCTAATTATTTTAAAAATTCAAGACAGTTACCGAAGATTCAGCAAGAACCAGTTCTTTCAAGAAGCAAGTCAATGAGAGTCCTCCATTTCATAACTTGTTCATTTCAAGAAGTTCAAGCTGATGCTGATCAAGAGGAAGTCCCAAGTGCCCGTTATGAAACCCAATGAAGATTTATGCGGAAAGAATCTTCATCAGCATCTTTGCCAGCCAGTCAAGAAGAAGAATTTCAGATATTGAAGACATTTAATATCACAAGCCTAGGGGAAGATTGTTGAGGCTAGATTATGAGGCTTGTAATATTAAATAAGTTGGGCTGGGCTTAGAGGGTTTAATTAGAATCATAGACTAGTTTAGTTATTGTATTTAGGCTAGTTTATGATTGGGCTTGGGTTTATTATTAGGTTTATGATCCAAAAGGGGCCCAATAGTAAACCCAATGGGGGTCTATATATAGACCACTTGACCTCCTTGTTTAGGGTTGCTGATTACGATTCTTAGAGAGGAGGAGCCAAGGTGTTTACGATCTCTAAGTGTTCACGATCGTAAACCCGGAAGAGAGGTGTTTACGACTTCCTGTTTTTGTACCCGACAAGTTCATCTTGTGTGCAAAGTTCAAGTTTTGATTGTGTTAATCATTGTATTCTTGTGTTTCTTCTCTTCTCTATCTTGAATCAATCATAAACGAGGATTCCGCACTCGTTTGTGATATCAATATCGTGTGTCGGGAGTTTTTCCGGACCTACAGAATCGTTTGATTTATTATTTCTTGTCATTCATTATCCTAGATTCTCATCATCCCGTCTCCTTCATCTCATCTTTGTTCTTGCTCAAGATCGGGATTCTCGATGTGAAATCGGTCCTGACATAAAGCACAAGTAAAATCTCAAAATGTGATAAGCAAAGCATATCTGAGTATGTCTGATAGTCTGGGGTAAACTGGTTAATGCAAATCTAATCAATAATTTAACATATCCAGATGTTATGAGTATGATTCTGCCTGAGTTTAATGTTCGACAAATTATATCTGCAATCGACATGACTTATGTGCTACAACAATCGAAATTGAAGTGTGTTTTGCACCAAAAAGATTTTAGGTGTGTTTTGATATAAAGTTTCTAAAAATCAAAAGATTTTGTTTCTTATTTCTTTTCGATTGATCAACACAGAATACGAAATCAAATTTCAAATCAAAATATCTTGGAGTCTCGAAGAGACGTTTTGCACCAAGTTATTTATGTTGGCAGGTTTCTAAGTGGAAAGAGAACATCACAACTTCAAGTCTTCTGAAAATTGTTGATAAAAAGGTTGCACACGATGCAATATCAAGTATTCAAGATTGAACGCATCATCAAGTCGAGGGAGAGTTTGATTAAAGATACAAGATACAAGTTGTAAAGTAGAAATTGATACTGCACATGTCGAGGGGGAGTTCGTTTATACATGGTTCCTGATCGTCATGTGAAGTATCGAATAAAAGACAAAGACTTGCAAGATTGCTGGTGTCCGAAGCTATGGCGAACTCCAAGTTCGGACACGTCCGAACATCTCCGAACCTGAGGTTCGGACAATCGGGATTTCACATGTATAAATAGTTGTCTTGTATAGAGATTAATGACTTCTTGGCAAATCTTCTATGTGACTTCTTGGACAATCGGGATTTCACATGTATTTAGTCTCGTGTTATACGTTTAAACATTGATTTCGATACGACCGTGTAGACGATCCACCGCTCATGCACTTTCATGAAGCCCTATTATTCGTCCTCGGAACTTTAGATTAACCAATTTCATCATTCGTTTAGGAATCCCTCGAACTTGAATCATTCTCGTTACGTCAAGCTAGCAATCAACTATTTAGGGTGAGTTCATAGCCCCTTTTTTCTTTAAATTTTCCAAACCGTTTTGAGGTGGAAAACACACATAAACATTTTCGTTTATTATTACTTTATTTTCAAGCAAATCATATACTTTTTCATGATTAATATTATGAATCATTGCGAAACTTTAATCATTTACTTGTATATATCCTGGTGATGTCGTGTGAATGTATAATTTGGCATGCTTGATATTGTATGCTATTTGGGAAACTTTATTCTTAAGGCTCCGAGCATCAAGCGTGAGGTTCCTTGTGAAGAACTGAACATGATGATGTTGAGGTTCTTACAGGGGACTGAATGTGGTCCCAACACTGAGATTCCTGAGAGGAACCGAATAGTAATTGTAGAGGTTCCTGTCCGGACCAAATTTGCGCCTTTACTCATCCAATACACAGATTCAAGTGCGGAAATCATGAATCCATGATCAAATCATAGTGTTTGCTTGTTGAAATCCTTAGATTTCGTCTCTGAAACTCAAGAACTTGAGGGTTTTCACACACAAGTGCTCTCTCTCTTCAAACAGCCGTCCAGAAGGTTATTTAGGGTTATTCTAGTGTGGCTATTTATACTAGAGAGAGCACAGGTCGTGATTTCACTGAAATCAAGAGAATGTTATTGAAGTTAGTGAAATTTATGACATCAGACTGACGAGATCGTCAAGAACAACTACGCAGTTGCCAAGAGCAAATCTGAAGTCACCAAGACTGGTTGGTGACCTCGCCAAGGCTTGGTGAGGTCTCCAACCTTGGTGAGGTCGCCAAGAGTTGGCGAGGTCGCCAAGGAGTCTTGCCCAGATCGCCAAGAACAACTTGGTGAGGTCGCCAGCTTGGTGAGGTCGCCAAGGGCAAAGCCCAAGTCGCCAAGCACAACTCCAGATTGCCAAGAGTTAATCCCAAGTCGCCAAGAAAGTTCAGAAATCACTAAGTACGCTCCAGAAACGTCAATTATCATTATTGAATCATTAAGGGTTGTTATTACAAAGACACATTCAATTATTATTATTTGCCTAGCATGTTATCATGAAATGACCCAGAACTTGGAATCAGACATTCATACTGCAAATAAAATGTACAAGAGCAATTTCTTCAATATCAATAATCAACACAAGTTAAGACATTAAACGTGACATACAAAACATCAAACACTTGAATGATTAATATAAACATCAAGATAATTGTCCAAGTACAAGATACAAGCAAAGTGAAAGATATACAATTGAGCACAAAAGCAAAGGATGCTATGTTTGAGTTGCCACCAACCCTATAAAGTTCTTACAGTTCCTCGATAGGGGAATTGAACACGTGGACAAACATTCTCACCGATTGTTGGTTTGCGAACCTTCAATCAGGCGTACTGTTTATGTGATGAATATTTTTTATGTGATAAGTACGTGTGTAAAACACTTGTTCTCATTTGTATATTTAACAATGTGGGTTTGCAAAACATACCAAATGCTTTTCTATAACTGCTTTCTATTAAACCTATGACTCACCAACTATACAGATAGTTGACCCTTTTTTGTGTGTTTTTCAGGTTATGAGAAAGAAACGTATTTATAGTTGGGAAGCTTATGGATCTACTTCGGTTTATGTTATCTTGTAAGCATTTGCCTTGTAATATACTTTTAACTTTTAGACTATTAATAAAATATGGTTATCCCTTTTATATCCTTGTGCCTCTATACTCTTTTTGTGACACCTCGATGTTTCCACCATCGGTCGGGGTGTTACATTGTGTTGGTGGTTGAGCAACTGAACCCAACTCTGGTGGTTTAAATAGTTTAGGATCCTTTTGGATCTAGAACTTGTTCATAACCCAGGTGAAGGAATATTGAATCCACCAAACAAAAATTTACAAATTATTAACTGTTTTTTTATTTCTGAACAATGACTTGACTATTTTGATGATCAATAATGAGTACAAAATGCTAAGGATGTGATATATGACACATTTTGGTTCATATGAACTATCCTTGGTGATTAAACTCTGTATGAGCATAAATATGGTCATTTTGACTTTTATATGTCAAATTTTGCATGAAATCTGTTTTAGGAGACTCATGTTGTAAGGAATATCACATTTGATATTCTGGTTAAAGTCTTATTTTGTAACAGTTCCGGCTGAACTAGGTTCAAGCGGGGAAGATCAATTAAGCGGATGAAGCAATTTTGTCCAGACGCGAATAATCTGGGTGAACTCCTTTATCCACCAGATAAAGAGTTCAACCAAACTTTTCTTACATAGTCTTTTCAGTAGTCTAATCCCTGCAAAAAGCTTTCTGGTTGCTTCCTTTTGTATCAAAGACACTCTCCTAAAGTAGTATGTTGCTGATCACACGCCATCAAGTCCATCAATCGAAGATTATTCTTTTGGTAGTATAGTTTAATTTTTGTAATCAACAGTCTAGATGATCGTATGGAAATCAATGGCTATCATTGATTTCCCTTAGAACTATATATAGCATAGTCGGTTCTCAATATTTGAACGCATGAATGTATGCAAGACACTGTGCAATATGGTTGAGTTAATGCAAATAGTGCCGAGTAAAGTTTACTTCTTGTGTTACTATCTTTATGCAAACAACGTTTATTCACAAGTGTTAACTGGTTAAAGTAGAGTGGAGATTAACTTAATTCCGCAAGGTTAATCTTACAAGTAAATCTTGTAATCTAACTAAGTGTTAAATATCTTAATCCTACAAGTGGTATCAGAGCGTTGGCTCTCACTTTGAAGACTCTAAGTGCTTCAAAGTTGATATTTACTTTTTTACTCTACTGCTTTTAAGCTTTTCTCTTTCTGAAAAACTTTCAAAATGAAGGATCTTAGTCTAGTTTCTTAAAACGGTAGCACAAACAAACCACCCATGTTCACACCTGATGATTTTGATACATGGAAGCTCCGTATGGAGGGGTTTGTTTGAAGTTTAGAACACCGTATTTGGAAGTCACTAACTGTAGGTCCGATCATTGTAACTGTACCATCTGCTGATGATGAAAATGTTCAAATTCCAAAACCACTTGATAAATTCACTGACATTGACCACAAGCTGCTTGAGCCAGACTTCAAGGCCTACTGGACCTTGCAAGCAGCGCTACCCAACGCCATACTCGTTGGATTTAACGGGTACAAAACTGCATTTTACTTGTGGAATGCTCTTAATGAGATGTATGAAGGAACAAGTGAGGTTAAAGAGAACAAAGAGGATATTTTTAAACAAAAATATGAAAATTTCAATTACAAAACTGATGAAACTATGACAAACCAGTATCTTCGCTTTGTTTCTCTAACTGACGAGCTTCAAAAAGCATATGTAACTCTTGAACAAGCTGATGTTAATAGGAAATTTCTAAGGTCACTACCTGCAATAAGGACTGTTTATACATTAAGCATACGAGAGTGCAAAAACCTTAAGAAGATGAAACTGAGTGAACTTCATGGTATCTTATGTGCCTATGAAATGGAGATAAATCTCAAACAAAGCTCAATTCCTGAATCAACTCAGTCTCTGTCAACTGTTGTTATCACTGCTGACTTTCAAAGCCAAAGAAATGTGACTTTAACTTTTTCAAATCACTCACCTTGGAAAAATTTTCTGAAAATGTCTCTCATAAATTTGAGAACAATCACCATGCCTTTGTAGTCACTGGCTCACACTCTAACTTCACACGTGAAGATTTAGAATGTATTGGTGCAGATGATTTAGAGGAGATGGACATTCTTACATAACTTGCCGTGGTCTCAGTAAGAGCCCAACATTTCTATAAATGTACTGGGAGGACTTAAAAAGGAGCTAAAAATGCCCCTATTGGTCTTGACAAAAGCAAGGTCAAGTGTTATAATTGTCACCAACTTGGTCATTTTGCAAGAGAATGCCCAAGTCCAAGAAAAGAAAGTCAGTTTCAGAATCAAACTCAAGCTAAGATTCAAGGAAGCCCTCATCAAAACAACAACAGTAACAAGAACAACAACACTTATGGTTTTTGAAGCTCACAACCAACATCGCCAAAACCAAGCGGAAGTGGAAGCAACAACAGCAACAACTTAACATCAGCTGTAGCTAACCAAACGGAGTATGTTAACTGGGAGGAAGTCATCATGGAGTATGAACCAATCAACCATGCTTTTACGAGGAAGAATCATTATCTACTCAGGTAAACTCTATCCCTGAGAAAGTACTAGCACACCTGTGCTCTCCTGCTTGTGTTGAACAAGTGGAAAGATACAGGAATCACAACTCTGAGCTAATTGAAGAAGTTTCAAATTTAAAGGAGTTAAAGGAATGTTTTAGAAAAGCTGAAAGCTCATATATTTCAAAAGTTACTGTTTTAAATGAAGAAATTGAGCAACTAAAACAAAATAACTCAAATTTGGAAACTCAAATTGATGATTTAATTTCCAAGCTAAATGCTTCAAGAAAGGAAACCTAACATGCTAAGGCAGATGTTGGTGCACTTGAAGTAAAACCGACTGAAGCTCAGTTCACCTGTGATAAATTTCAAAAAGAAAATGAAAAAGCTGAAAAACTGTTGGAACTAGGAGGTTGTGATAACACGAACACACGAACCCAAGAACAAGATCAAAGGTAAAGCTGGAGAACCAACATATACTTTGCTATTTATGTATTTGAACATTTTGGTTTGTAATAACATTGTTAATGTTGAACCTTGAATATTTACTTTGAATGCTTGTTTATTATCTTATGTTGGTTCAGCTTGATTTACACTTGTGTTGATCTTGTGTTTGTATGTTTTTTTGGTTGTTCAACACTTAGAATATTTTCATGCTTGAGTTGTACTTAACGATCAGGCCCAACTACCCTTAACGATCTGACCCTAGTTGTGCTTAACGATCTGCCTGACAAAGGCCTTAACGATTTGGGTACATTGGACTTAATGACTTGCATATGAAATGTGTTTAACGATCTGACATTGTCATCTTAACGACCAGCCTCCTCAATGTCTTGTAATGATCTGCCCTTCTAACGACCTGCCTCACATGTCTTAACGACTTGACCTAGTCGTTTAGCTTTAACGACCTAAAGAACCAATCTATCGATCTGGTGAAACCTTAACGACTTACATATGGTGTGCTTAGCGACCTGGCTAGTCTGAAGGAACCTTAACGATCAGACACATTGTTCTTAACGACCTGGCTATGAGTTCACATGTGGCTAACGATCTGACATGTGCAACTTAACGATCAGCTTCTAGTAGTTAACGATCTGACAATAAGTGTTAGACGAATTTAATGATTCCTTGATGTGATGTG
The DNA here is from genome assembly GCA_039602395.1 of Deinandra increscens subsp. villosa. Classification (NCBI taxonomy): domain Eukaryota; kingdom Viridiplantae; phylum Streptophyta; class Magnoliopsida; order Asterales; family Asteraceae; genus Deinandra; species Deinandra increscens. The sequence goes on along the minus strand of JBCNJP010000060.1, from coordinate 419,470 downwards.
TGATTCTCCTTGTATTCTGTGCATAGACACTTGTGCTCCTCATAGGGTATAAATAGGAATTCTTAGGAAACCCTAGACAAGCCTTGAGAGAACCTCCTGAGGAGCACTGTGTGTTTATGTGTGTGTTCTTGGTGTGTTTTTGAGTTTTAGAGATTTCTTCAAACCATGGCAAGGAAATGTTACTGATCCAACCAAGGATGATCATCACACGTGATTTCCGCACTCGTGTGATGAATCAAATGATGATCTTTGGCTAGAAATCGGTCCTGACAATTGGTATCAGAGCCTAATCTTCAAGTTTGAGTTCTTGTCTCAAAATGAAGAAATCCATCATTTGAGTTATCAATCTTGGTTGTTTTGCTAGAACTTTGAGTTGATTCTTGGTAGAAATCACTCACTGATTCCATTGCCATGCTTGAATCTCTGTAAAAACTCCATTTAATGGGTTAAATTTCTGATTTTAGTCAAAACAGAGTTACGTTCTACGTAACCACTGTTGTATACTTTGAAAATCAAACTTGTTTTTGGGGTGTTTCTTTCATCAAGTTGATTCTAAAATTGTGTTAGACTAGTGAAACTAAAGCTGTTGCAACTGATTTCGCTCAAAAACATCAAGTTTTGAGGATCTTAGAGGCAAATTTTTAAGTCTTTAGTGTTCTTATCATATTCACGCAAATCCTTGGATTTGAGCTACTTAGAGTGATTTTTGGAGCTTGATCCAGTTATGTTTTTGGTTTCTCTACTGATTTCTAAACTAGTTGCACAAGCAATTTTGATTTCTACAAACTTTGATTTTTCTTGATCTTGAACCCCCCAAGAACATCCTAATGAAATTTTGACTAAGTGTTGAAAATTGACTTTTTCAATTTTGTGACTAATTATCAGTTGTATGTGGCTAATTGTGTTCCTTATTGATTATTTTGTAGGATTTGAGTGATTTCAAGCATTCTACAACTTTTCAAGCAAGTGAACCAATTTTTAACCCGTTTGACCCGTTAGCTCCGTTTTGTCTCGAAATTGACTAGTGTTGATCATTTCAACATGTCGGATCACTTCACTCCTGCCACACAAGGCAACAATAGGCCTCCCAAACTCATGGGGGCAAGTGACTTCGATGATTGGAAGGAGAAATTCTTATCTTACTTGGAATTCGTTGACTTTGACCTGTTGACTTCTGTAGTCGAAGGTCATGCTGTGTTTGAAGTGGAATAGGCCACCATTGCTGGAACTACTACTGTCGCTACTGGTGCTGATCCTCCACCTAAGAAGATGATTCCCAAACCACGAAACAAGTTGGATGCTGCTGAAAAGGTCCAATTGAAAACTGACATGCGTGCACTTGGGTGCATTAAAATGGCTATCAATGATGAGTTGCAATACCAATTTCGTGCTGCCACATCGGCTCATGAAATCTGGGAAGGCTTGGAAAGAAATATGAAGGCAGCCCGGCTACTAAGGAAAGAAGATTGGAAAAGATCAAGTTGGCGTTCAATACCTTCTCTCACAAGCAGGGCGAATCGTTTGAAACTCATGTCAATCGATTCTGTCGTATTATCACTGAGATGACGACAAAGAACGTCCGGCCTGAAAATAGTGCCATCGTCAAGAAGTTCCTTCACTCATTTCCTCAAGAGTTCGCTTCATATGTGACTTACTTGCTCGACAGTATTGATCTTTTTACTGCCGACTACATGGATTTGATCGACAAGGTTCGTGAGTATGAAGTTCGAGCCGTTAAGCGCAACGGAAAGTCTCTCATGGGTGTTGTAACTGTCAAGAGCTCTTCAACTGCTCCCAATGCTGCGTTCATTGCTCCCGACCTAGATGATGAGTTCCAATTCTCTGTTCCTGCAAGTCAAAGCCCACATGCCACTACTTCTATTCCAGCTGCTCCTCCAACTGAAGCTGCCATTGCTCCCATCACCGGTCAGAATTCAAATGTGACTTGTGTGCAACAATCTCCAACTGGTTACTTCGTTCAACAATCATCTCCAGAATCCCAACCGAACACAAGCATGGATTCCGACTTATGCAATGCTTTTCTAGCTTGCATGAATTCTCAGATGTCCGGAAGTCTTGAGTCCATGACCGTCTGTCAAGAAGACCTTGACCAAGTTTCTGCTGATGATCTCGAGGAGATCGATATCAAATGGCAAATGGGTATGATAGCTGCCCGAACTCGGAAGTTCTTCAAGAAGACTGGAAGAAAACTTTTTCAAGCTCCCTCAAACACAAACATCGGCTTTAACAAGTCAAAAGTTCAATGTTACAACTGTCAAGAAATGGGGCACTTTGCACGTGAATGTCCTAAGCCGAGGACATGGAACGGGCAATCCAATTCTGGTGGAAGTAACCAGACTCTTCAAAAGCAGGGTGGTGGCGGTACCCAATCTTATCAGAAACAAGGCAGCTCATCATACCAGAAGCCACAAGGCACCAGCTCAAATGTCTCTCAACGAGTATCGTCATCTTCTCAACAACCACAAAGATCTAATGATAGCAATAAAGTTTTGGTATGACTTGAAGACTCAAACTACAACTAGACCTCCTCGTCTCAGAATCCGTCTTCTAGCCAGTCCAACTATGCACTTGTGGTGAAGGCAAATGATGGAGAGATAGACGTGTCTAACACAAATGACCCTCTCTTTCCAGCTAACTTCTGCTTGATGGCTGGAATTGATGATCTAACTGAAGACAAGGCTCAAGACACTGGAACTGTTACTAATGTGAGCTCATCCGAAATTGAATCTGAGGCAAGTAAGAGGCTTGTAGAACTTCAACGTGAAACCATCCATGATGAGGTAAAACTTGCTTTATATTCTGATAAATGTGTTGAGGCTGTAGCTCTCTATCGCGCTTACAACATTGAGTTGGTCAGTAAGGCGAAAGAGAGTGAGAGTCAAGTTGAGAAGTTAAAGGAAAATGAGAAGGATTTTTTGATTAAAATCAAGTCCTTACAAGATGACATTGAGGTCATGAAGCATACGGAAACAACTCTAACAATTCAAATAACTGATCTTTTGGAAAAACTAACTTCTCTGAGGATGAGCTATGCTCAGGCTCGAGAAACTATTGATTTGTTAAAACTCAATCCGGCAACTCTTCGCAATGCCGTTGCTCGTGATATGTTTGTTAGACTTAAAACTGGACTTGGCTTGACACGGGAAATTGATGATAGTGCGGCCGAGCCTCCGCTTAACCATAACTATTATAAAATTCCCGAGTTAACCAAGATTAACTCAAAGAGTGACATAAGATTCATTAATCCTGAGTTGGTTCTGAGTGCTTCCGAAGTCCAAAAGATGGAAAATCAGCTCTCTACTCACACGAGTGGATCTGATCTCCCACCTACCGATATCGCACTTCACTTTGATGAAGTCAATTCTGATTTTTTCCAAGATATTGATACTAGTCTTTCTGAGACTCTGACCAAAGAGGCAGCTGAACATGAATTCCTTGATTTGTTGAAAACATCTGCCGTGGATGATCAATCGTTTTTGTTTGACGACAACTATGAGATTTGCAAAACTTCTGTTGCTCCAAAACGAGCTAAGACCACACGAAGGCGAAAGCCTAAGCAGAATTCCAACAAGGGATTCACTGATCAGTCTGATGTGAATGAGGATGAGTTCAATCGTGCATTTGCTGAAATGGCACTCAAACATGGTAAAATTGTCATGCAGACACAAGCTGGTCTTGTGATCACCGATGGTAAGGTGAAGGCTATTTCAAGTGCCTCAACAGGAACTCCCTCTACATCAACACCACAAGCTATGCAATCTCCACAACCATGCAAATCAAAGGATAATGCTGAAAGTTCTACTCCCACTGAAGCCGTTGACTCTAAAGTTGAACTGGTAAAGATTATCAAACCAATGATGAAGTGTGTTCCAAAAGTAACTGATGCAACCTCTTCACCAACTGATGAGTCTGCACTGATAGTGGTAGAGCCTTCTGTTCCAATGACAGAAAGTGATGAAGCTGTTGTTGTTGAATAGAAGAAAAGAACAAGAGAAGGAAAAAGAAGATTATTACTGATGATGAGAAGACTCCTGTTGCTTCATCTGTTGAACCCACATATGTGGTTCCTGTTGCTGAATCTGCTGCTTTTGTTGTTCCAAATGCACCATCTGTGCAAAATGGTTGTGCTATCTGTGGCAACCCTCATCATGATGTAAGGGTGTGTATCTACAACCAAGGGTACAACACCTATGGCAACACACCAATGCCACATGTACACTATTATGAGCAACAAGCAACTGCTGGTCAGAATACACACCTCCACTCGAGAAACTATTGGAATTGCAGTGAAGACTTCATGGACTTGCGGGATGACTCTATGTTCGAACAGTCTTATCCCAACCAACCGTACATTCCGAGTCAAGCCCCGTATCTACCACAAGGCTTAGGGGGAATCTTGTATTCAAATCAGCCTCACATCAGACAACCACCAAGGATGAAAGCACAGCGTCCAACTCCAATCAGATCATGGAACCCAAGGCCAAGACCCGGCTTTCTACCAAGGCCATTTCTGTCACAAAGGCCAATGATAGCTTCAAGGCTTGCAACCACCTTCATTCCACCTTTAGTTATTCCATCAGCTTCATCATCTTCATCCGCACCATCTTCATCAACTGTGAAGAAACCGGTTATCAAGAAGACCCAAGGTCAAAATTACCGGGGTCCCTCCTCAAACTAATCAATTTCTTTACTTGTGCAGGGATGTACCCGGAAAGCTATAAACACATGGTACATGGACAGCGGGTGCTCCAAGCACATGACAGGGAACAAGGAATTGCTGTATGATGTCAAAACAATATCTAACGGTAGTTCTGTTGCCTTTGGGGGAGATGTGTATGGCGCAAGAATAATAGGAAACGGTCTCTTAACAAACGGAGAAATTTCATTTGACAAGGTTAACCTGGTATCGAATCTGAAGTTCAACCTACTCAGTGTGTCGCAAATCTGCGATAACCAAATGCCAATGGTATTCAATGATCGCGAGTGTCTAATTCTGAAGCCTGGTCTCAAGATACCTGAAGATCAGATCTTGTTTCGTGCACATCGAAGAGGAAACTTGTATGCGTTGGATAGAACCATCATTGAGTCTCAAGATACCTGAAGATCACACGACAGTTCAGTTCACTCTACACGCCACATCAAAATGGTGTAGCAGAACAGAAGAATAGAACCATCATTGAGTCTGCCAGAACCATGCTTGCAGATTCTAACCTTAAACTCTCTTTTTGGGCAGAAGCAGTGAATACTGCGTGTTACATTCTAAACAGAACGCTCTTGGTCAAGCATGCTAACAAGACGTCGTTCGAACTGATTTCTAAACAAAAACCAGTTTTAACAAGACTTAAACCGTTCGGATGCCCTTGCACTGTGCTTATACAGTCTGATCAGTTAGCCAAGTTTGCCCCTCGGGCAGATGAAGGTTATTTTGTTGGATATTTTATGTCCTCAGCAGCGTATCGAGTATACAACAAAAGAATTCAAGTGATCATGGAGTCGTGCAATGTTACTTTTAACGAGCACACTCGGATCCCTCGAGAACCTGATTCAGATAGCATGTATGACCTTGATACTCTTTCTTCTACTTGTAATATTGTTGATACTGGTGTTTCAGGAAATACCATCTCAGATGATGTTGCACGTGAAGGAGATTTTCCAACTTTTGACATATTTACTCCGGTTTCTTCATCGATTTTGGGAACTATTTACTCAACAGACCCTCCTGATCTAACATGGGGAAATCAGACGAGTGAATCAGTGAATCTATCCGGAGAATCAACTTCATCAGCAACTCCTGATGAACCAGTAAATCCAGTGCCAGATCCAGTTATTGTAGAAACAGAACCAGCACCTGCAGCAGTTCAGGGGGAAACCAACACGGAAACTGCCCCTGAAGATCATGATTCTGAATCTGAAGTTGAAGCTGAAATTGACACCGGTGAGGTCCCGGGAAATGATCTGCAAATTGGGAACCTTGAATCTACCATCGAAGACACCGTTGTTGAAGAATCAAGGGTTCATAAAATTCATCCAACAAGCCAAATTATACGCCCCGTAGACAAAAGGATCACCCGGAGTCAAATAGAACATGCTAACTCGTGTCTCTTCTCATGCTTCATATCACAAGAAGAACCAACTTCAGTTGCTGCTGCTCTCAAATATGACAATTGGATTGAAGCCATGCAAGCAGAGTTACTTCAGTTCAAATTGCTCAATGTTTGGCGTCTTTTTGAAGCTCCAAAGGGTGTTGAGCCCATACCGGTCAAGTGGATTTTCAAGAACAAACGAGACGACCGTGGAATAATCATCAGAAACAAAGCTCGATTACTAGTGAAAGGGTACATGCAAGAAGACGGCATCGATTATGACGAAGTTTATGCACATGTCACTCGTCTAGAAGCCATTCGGATTTTCTTAGCTTATGCTGCGTCTATGGACATCACGGTTTACCAACTTGATGTTAAGACTGCATTTCTTTATGGCAAGCTGGATGAGGACGTGTACGTACAACAACCTCCCGGGTTTGTGAACAAGTCATTTCCAAACAAATGTTACAAACTTGACAGGGTCCTTTATGGTCTGCACCAAGCCCGGAGGAAGTGGTACGAGACGTTGTCTACATATCTACTGGAAAATGGGTATAAAAGGGGTGTTATTGATCAAACTCTCTTCATTCGACACGTCGGGAAGGATATGCTTTTGGTTCAAGTATACGTTGACGATATCATCTTCGGGTCACCGAACATGAATTTGTGTCATGCATTCGAGGACTTGATGAAGAAAAATTTTGAGATGAGTGCCATGGATGAATTAACATTTTTCCTGGGAATTCAAGTGAAACAGTCACGAGATGGTATACTGATCAGCCAAGGAAAATATGTTAAAGAAATACTAAAGAAGTTCGGTTTTCACGACTCTAAGCGATTCTCTACACAAGTGGAAACTCGTCACAGACTGAATACTGACGCTCAAGGAGTCTCGGTGGATGAGCACTTATACAGTTCGATGATCGGGTCGTTGATGTACTTGACAGCAAGTCGTCCCGATATGATTTCAGAGCAAACCAAAGGAATCACTTCTGACTGCGGTTAAGATAATTTTTCGATACTTGAAGTCGAACCCCAACCGAGGGCTGTGGTATCCATAGGATTCGGCCTTCGATCTTAGAGCCTACTCGGATACTGACTATGCCGATAGTCAATTCGATCGGAAGTCTATAACGGGTGGAGCTCAGTTTTTGGGAAATCGACTCGTGTCATGGCAATGCAAGAAGCAGACTACGGTGTCTATTTCAACTGTCGAGGTGGAGTACATCGCTGCTGCATCCTGCTGCTCTCAAGTTCTCTGGATCCAGAATCAATTGCTGGACTACGGTTTGAATTTCATGAGTACCCCTATACATATTGATAATACTGCTGCAATTTTTATAGTTAAAAATCCTGTTCAACATTCTAAGACTAAGCATATAGAGATTAGACACCATTTCATTAGGGACTGTGCCGAGAAGAAACTATTCACCTTAGTTCAGATAGATTCAGAGAATCAGTTAGCTGACCTATTCACTAAGTCATTTGATATGTCTAGGTTCAATTTTCTGGTTACCTCTATAGGAATGATCAACTTTGACTAGGACTAGAACTTCTTGCTCCCTGATACGTTAGTGTCTTGCTCTCTAGGTTGCTTTCTCTTATGTGTTATCTGTGTGTATATCCTAACTCTTGCTTTCCTCTCACAAAAATCACCAAAAAGATTTTTCACTGCTTGCTTGTTTTGTTGTTTATCTTATCCCTGATGTCTTGCTAATCTTTCGATTATTGCTTTAGATTGCTAAATTGACTCACTTGAGTCTGTTCCGGTGTTGTTTGACCTGTTTTGGCTGAGAAAAATATTTTAGTATGTTTGCGTCTCGAGTCAAAATGTGTTATGACCAATGGAATTTCTTTTCATTCGCTAGTATGTTTTTGAGTCTGTCTGCCGTGCCTGCACCTGTGGAAGATAAAACCAAAAAAAAAAATATAGTGTCAATTCAGTAATTTTCAGTAAGTGTTTATACACATGTGCAGAGAAAATAGCAGAAAAATACCAAATACAATTGAAAATATTAAAACCTTTTGGTCTGTGGTCGGACAATATATATGGAACATGATATGATTCTAGTCTTGTGATCTAACCATAGGATATGATCCAATCGATCGGTAACTCTATCATTTGATGTGTTGGTAGGGTAAACATACTAAGAAGTAAACAAGTCTCTATGATAACACATATATTTCATTGAGAAATGTGGACCTTGGAAGTTTAAACAGTGGCATATTCTTTAAAATTTCCCTTCTCATTAGTACTAGTAAGAAAACTGTAATCACACATCCTTTGTTTCTTCAGTATTAAGTTTACTTATTTCAAAACCAACACATGAGACTCATCTGCTGAGGAAACTCTGAGCTTGAGTCTCATCCATAAATAAAGCTGAGACACATCTACTGTGAGAAATCACTGACCTTGTGTTCTTACGCTCCATCATTCCATAAATAAAGTGAGAAGTCATCTGCTGAGGAAACTCTGACCTTGACACTCTCACCCCATCAAAATTCATTCATCTATAGTCATGAAAGAAGGGTTGTCATGATTTCATGACTATATCCATGAAATAAGTCACTTAACACTAAAGAAAAGGGGGAAAGATTATTTTTAAAAGTGTGATTGAATCTAAAAAGCTATTTGATGATTGGTAGAATACTGTTAACTTCCAAACTAATAAGGACACCACAAAATATTTCTCTGAACTGGACATAAAACATGATAAATACATCACATGAGACAAGTTGAAAATTACCTTGTTTGAGCTTAAGTGGATAAACAATACCAATAATCTGATTCAGGGTACCGGATCCGAAAGGTGATTTGAATTGTAAGTGTCATTGATCATGTAATTGATCGGTATGATTCCTGCATAGTCTGACTACAACCATTCAAAATTATGTATATTACGGGTTATTACCTTGAATAAGTGAAAAGTAAGCCAAAGTGCTTATACTTCCAAGTTTGAATAAACATTGGTCGACTTGTGCAAAAGTCAAACTTTTGTTGGTGGAAAATTGATCAACCTAAAAGTCTTGGTAAATTCTTGATCTGGTGAAAAATTGAACGACTCGAATGAAAACGGATTTTTGGAATGTAAAATTTGACCAACAAAGTAAAACTAGGTGTTTAGTTGTAGTTAAAATCAAACTTGTTGAAATCACTAGTGCTAATGGCATAAAGAATAAAACTTTATCTTTCTGGTAGGCATCGTGCGGGCATGACTAAGTGTTTATCTTTTAAGTTCTTGTAAATTCATATTTTGATTACACTTAAGAAAACCTTCAAAAGTTTTGAACTTAAGAATTGGCCTTAACGATTTGAGGGAAAAATGGGTTTAATGATCTGGTATGATCTTTCCTTAACGATTTGGCCTTTACTTTAAAAGGTTTTCAGTATCTCTTAACGATCAGACAAGTTTTGGCCTTAACGATTTGGGTTGACCAAATTGGCCTTAACGATCTGATGTTACTTGTTCACTTTTTTATTGTTCTTAACGATCTGATCGAGTAGGCCTTAACGATCTGGCTTTCGGAATGGTCTTAACGATCTGGCAAAGTTTGTCTTAACGATCTGATAGCCAGTTGGTCTTAACGATCAGGTCCAATTATGAGTTTGCTTCTAACGATCAGGGTCTCGTCTTTGTAACGATCTGACCTTGAGAATGGTCTTAACGATCTGGGTGTAAATACACTTAACGATCTGACCATTCCCAATTGGTCTTAACGATCAGACCCAAATGAAGCCTTATGCTTTTTTCTTCTTTAACGATCAGGGGACAAGTTAACGATCAGCCTAGCTCTCGTTTTCTCTTATCAATCTGAGCTAGGTTACCGACTTGACCTCCCTCACTTAGTTTTTTCTCTGCTAACCTATATATACAAATTAAACCCCTCCATCCTCCTCACTCGTTCACGCATACGCAAACACACACAAACACTCCCGTCTCTCATTCTCACCGGCGACCTCGAACAAGAAAATCCGATACTCAGACAGTGAAATCGAACATCACTTCATTTGCGTTTGGCTTGCACAATCCCTACGAAGTACTCCGTATGTGTCTCACTCTTGTATTTTGAGTTCTTGTTGGTTTCTGTGTGCGATCAGTCTTGATGAACCACACTTGAACCTAAACCCGAATTAATCACAACTTTGACTTGAAAATCTCAGATTTTACACCCTTTGAGTTCGACTTTCCTCAATCTCATCAAAGTTCAAGGTAAATCCGAGTCATTCTCTTCAATTTTGCAATTTTTGGTTCGGTTTGGGTCCAGAGGAGTTACACCGCCGCTGTTTTAGAGAAAATCTAGGGTTTTTGTTTTGTTTGTGAGTTTTTAGTGGAATTTAGGTCAAATCCAATAGAAGTCGATAGATAAGTCTGACTATGTGTTAGACTGCTTCAAGTTTGATTTCGGTTGTTTGATATAGGTGACCTAGATTTCACTGTTGGTAGAATCAGGAGGTTGTAGGATTAGGAAGTTAGAATTTGTTGTTTTACTTGTTTGTTTTTCTCAAATGGGAACTGTGTAGCAAGTTTAAAACCATTGGAGTTGTTGATTTGAGATGACTATTTGGCTAAAATTTGTTTAGTTGATTGCTCATCTTGTCTATCAATCACATGTGTAACTTGTAAATTTAGTTCTCACTGTTATTATTTTATTTTTCTTTAAGTAAATTTGATCGAATTGAGTTGTTGTTCAACACATGACTCTTTGGTCAAATAATAGAACTTTTACTTTTAATATGTTAATTTGATGTTAAAATGTATTGGAAATTGTTTATAATGTGCCTGATTTATTTAAATGTGTATGGTTAGGCATGACATTTAGCAATTTGAAATGCATAAGACTCAAAGTTAAATTTATTATAATTGTTTAGTTGACTTTGACCTCACTTAGAAAGTTCCAATATTTGTAAAAGGAAGTTAAATAAACTCCCATTAGGTCATCTAAACTTCAATATTTGCATGCTATGTTGTAGAACTTTGTAGTAAGTTAAATTATGCAGTGATAATGAGATTGACATGCTATCTGTTGACTTGTCTAAATTGCTTGGTTCTAATGCACATTTGCCTGATCCTAAACAGATTATTCTGTGATTACGAGTGATATCATTTCCGTGTGATCTTTACAAACTGTTAGATCATCAAAAGGTATGTTATTACTTGTTATTCAGGAACTTATGCATAATCAAGAAATGAGCTAAACAGGGGCATACTCTCACCTTATTGATTTTGTTTTTCTCTAATTTTATCAAATTATTGACCCAATTTTGCTTGATTAAACACAGATTATTTTGGAAGCAGTAGCTCTCTGAATTCATTTATCTCTTATAGATCTTAGAAATATCTAGATCTACTTCGAGGTATGTGCTTCTGTGAACTTTATCAAGTATGCTGAGGTCTCAATTGCCTCATTTGTCTGTTATATTTTCAAACTCTAGGTTCAAGTTGCTTCAGTTTTGATAGGTCCTTAGGATGAAGTGTGTTAATTTGATATTTCATTTCTTCAAATTAACCTGCATAACCTGATTATGTGATCTACTTCAAGATTAGCAATGAACCATTGTTTGAATAATTGTCTGACCACTGTGTTATAATGATCTGTCGTTGATATGATTGATAGTTACTCATTGATGCTAGTTAGTAGAATTGATTTATCAATTATTCCTAACTTTGGCTCATGAATTGTCTCATGTACTTGATTGATTGATTGTTATGATGCAAGGTCAAAATCTTTATCTATATTGGATTGTGCTCTCAAATTGATGACATAGGGTTTATAGTTCCATACTTAGGACTTGATCTGACCTATATGTAATTATATAGCTATTCATTTAGGTCCATGCTAGTCGAGTCTTTAGTGTGTTGAGTATAGAACCTGTGATTTCATTATGATGATCCAGTCTGACAAGGGCTTCTTGCTATGTCAATGTGTGTTGTGATTTGGGTGATTTGTATATCAGATTGTCACATGTTTAGGGGGAACAAACACATTATGTGGTCCATCTGAATAACTTGAGCATGATCATTTATTTGTTTTATTCTCATAATTTAAAAGTTAAGTTTAAATTTTTCCAATTTATCTCGAATATTAATTACTATGCTCAAAGTGACATCTTGTTAATTACTCCTCAAGTTGCATTATATTGATCTGGTGTAAATTAGCCTCTGTCTAGGTAAAATTTATGTTTCTTTACTCAGTTTATTCATGTTTTATGAATGATTGAAAGTATGTATATCTGGTTCAATTGTGGGTTTCCACAGATATCTGTTGCAAATGTTAATTGACTATGTGTTATGACATTCTAGGAACCTGCTTAGTTGAACCCAAACACACCTTGATTTTACTTTAAACAGCTCTGTCATTATCCCGGTTTAGTGTTGACATGACATTTCATTGTAAAACCAATTGGTTGTAATTGTGTTGTTTCACTTGTACAGATGCCTCCTAGACGAGCGGGGAACGAGCCAATAGGCTATGGTGTAGCCCACAATCAAATAGGCATTTTCAACAGGGAATGGAAACATGCTGATGCCTTCGAGCAAACTTTTCAGATTCTGGAATACTCCAACTGGGGTTATTGTATGCTGTTAGATCTTCCAATATACAAATCAATAGTGGAGAGTTTCTGGATAAATGCTCAAAAGGTGGTAAGTCAGGATGGGTCAGAATACTTGAGCTCCAGAATTCAGGAAACCTGCGTGGTGATGACTGAAAATATGATCAGAACGGCCCTTCGCCTAGATGATGCTAATTGCCCTGATTCTTACACTAAGCAACAGTGGCATGATAGCATGAGGAACATGGGTTATACTGGTCCACTTCCAATTGATACAAATCCCATGATCAAGAAACCTTTGTTTCCTCTCAACTGGATAAAAATGCTAGGTTTCTTCATTCTGACCTTCTCCCCGAGGAAGACAGGGACTGATGACTTCAAGGATGAGCTAACTCATGCCCTTCATGGTTTTGTTACCGGAACTGGCTACAACATGTCAAGGTTTCTCCTTAGAAGTATGATTAGGAACCTGACTCCTGCAGGTCGTGCTGAGAAGTTCATTATGTATCCCAAGTTTCTGCAAGCCATCTTGAACCACTACTACCCAAATTTGGTGAAAGCAGGAGAAAAGTTTACTCCCCGAAGGACAGATCATGATTCTTACAGAAAATATCTGTTACCTGGAAATGAAGGACCAGATGCACCTTACTTTCAAAATTTGGTGGATACTATTAGTGATCTAGGCCACGCCCAGTACTACCAAAATTCAATGAGTGCAACTGCAGCTGCTGCCGCTCAAGATCAGCCAAATTTAAATGAGCCCGCAGCAGAGGCAGATCCCTTTGCACACTTGGAACTTGAGGCTGTTGGCCAAAACCTGTCACCTGGTCACCAAGGCTCTGAGCACACTGATTCAGAAGAAGGTGAAATGAGAGTGATGCTAGTGGATCTGAAGGAGATTCTGACAATGATTCAGTCGGAAATTCAAATGATGTCGCTGGAAATGTTTTAGTACAATCATCACCTGAAGAATCCCAGCATGAAGCTGAAGCAAGCGGTTCCAATTTTGAACCTTCTCAATCTGAATCTGAGGCTTTTGATGCTCGAGCCCCACCGAAAAAGAAACGGAAGACCGGAGCTGACACCGCAGGATCTTCTCATGCCAGAACACAGGGAGACGAACAATCTCAAGAAGAACCTTATTCCACAAGCGTTGAGTCAGACAAGGTCGTCTATGAAGAGAAGCATTGGATTGTCACTTCTTATCCCAGACCGGCTAGGAAGAAGATGTTCTATGTGGAACACAAGAAATGTCTAGCAGAGCAAGCTAAGATAGACGCTACTGCTCATTCCACTAGAGCTGATAATGAACAACTTGTTGACCAAGAATGTCAGAATGTTCAAGACGAGCCGATGCCAGACATTGCTGTTGAAGCTGAAACAATTGAGCCGATGCCAGACATTGTTGTTGAGCCGATGTCAAAATGTTGCAACTGAAAAGATGGTGGAAGTAATTGAGGCTGATGTTAACAAGTTTGCAGAGACTGAATCTGTGACTGTTGAAGCTGAAACAGAAGCTGTTACAGAACCTGTCACCCTCCCAAATGAACCGGCTGTTTCACCTAAACAGGGTCAAATGGTACAGATGATAGTAACTCCAACCGCTGTCATAGCTACCTAACCTGAGGTTAGAACTAGCCTTGTTGCCAAAGCAGGAACTTCTGAAGCTGGACAGTCAGGTACAAACCCTTATGATGTCTGTGACTATGAGGAGATGAACTCAGAAATTGAGATCCTGACAATCCAAAACTCTCACCTTGAGGCCGAATTAAGAGCTGCAAATCAGACAATTCTGGATCAAGCGGTTGAGATTAGAAAGCTCAGGGAGTTGCTCGATAAAGTGCATAATGATAGGCAACGGAATGTCCCAAAAGATGGTAGAGACGGAGATAGGAATACAGGTACAAGCACACAAGCTGGTGAACAACCCTCAACAACTGAAGCATCTATTCAACCGAGTTCACACACTCCTGGAAAAGAATCAATTTTCCCACGTTCTGATGGAAAAGGCCCATAAGACAATGATTCTGATGACTCTGATGATAATGATTCTGATTCTGAAGTGGATGCTTTATATGGTGACACATTCCTGAATAATGAACCATGTGAAGATGAAGAAATGCAAATGCAGATCTACAACAACTTACAGTATCTGGTGCCACCGCCTGAAAATCCAAAGCTCGCAAGGTTTACTATGGCTGCACTAGGAACTGCTTCTGCTTCTTCCTCAGGAGCCCCACTGGCTATCATTACTGGTGAAATTGGAGTTGCTCCAGACATTCCTAGGAGTGTATCATTACAGCTCCAACTTGCTCCTCTAGTCCAACCGTCACAGACAAACCCTTCTAGTGCATTAGTTCCAGCAATGGAAGATGTTCAACATATGTCTGTTGACCCAGCCTTTCCGGATGCTGGTAGAGAAAACTTCAAGGACTTCTATTCTACTGTTCTTGCTACTGATCCCAGCTGCAGAAGCATAGTGACTATCAATGATGAAAATCCAGAAGAGCAAGCTTTGGAAGATATCTCAGTAAATCCAGATGATTTGAATGACGCTGAAGAGTTGGGTGACCGTCTTGACCTACTGGTAAACCGGTCAAACCCTCTAAACTTCATAGATTTGGAGTTTGCTGGTGATGAGTATGATGAAGACATCCTAGACAATGTCAAGGAAGAAGAGTTTCAAGAAGAAGCAGAGGCTGAAATGACCCACCTTGATCCCATATCTCCACTCAATGCAGTGCCATTTATGGGAGAACAGGTAGAGATGGTGGAACATCAATTAGCTCTGGCCTTACCTTCCACTGAAAGAGATCAAAATGAATCATTAGACGATGTCACTGAAGTGCAAACTTCTACTTTACCCTCCAACTCTGCTGAAGCTGCCACTGGTTCATTTGTGATGGCTACTCAAGCTGTCCAGAGAAGACCATATCCCAAGGATATTTTTGGACCTGAGCCTGATGATAGTCTTGCAAACCCTGGAATAAATTGGTTGTTCATGGCAAGCAGAATTGATCGAAACAGAGGCTTTTATCCATTAACCCTTGAAGAATATGAATACAAGACAGGGATAAGGCGAATCGCTCTGGAACGGTTAAGATATAGTCCTATGGGTCTCCCTCCTCGACCAGAATCACCGTTGGTTGGTGATAATGTACCTGTAAACGTGGTGGATCCAGAGCTTCTGGAACAACCTACTGCTGTGAGAACTTCTGCAGAATCCGGTCCATCAGGTACCTCTCGAACACTGAGTCGAAGAGACAAGGGGAAACAAAAGATGACACCGCAAAAGGAGTATGAGGATGCAGAGAATAAGCGGAGAGTTAAAGAAGAAGAGTTTAGATTAGCTAAACAGGCAAGGGCAGAGGAAATTTTGAAGGTGATTGATGATAGAGAAGCAGAAATACTTCGTCAAACCCATCACCTGAATACCACCATATTGGGAAACGACTCAATGCCAATGGAGCCAAACTCAAATCTCTCTGACCCCTTGATCCAGGTGATTCCCAATGAAACCGACGATGGTGTACACCCTGATGACCACTCTGAGGCTGTAAGATACGTTAGAGCACTGGTAGAGCGTGGCTTATCCTTCCAATATCTCATGACTTTCAACACCTACCAAATTGTTGAGATGTACACTGATGAAATGGATATGGAAAAGCTACTGAAGGAGAACCCTCACTGTAGTCTGAGAGACCCGAAGAAGGCATTTTTGAATCCGTATGCTGACACAGATCAAGATGTAGACTACGTCCAATTCAATGACAGCTTGTCGGAAAAACTTCATCAAATGCATACTAGATATCGGGCACCTCCGGCCGACCCAGATTGTCAACTACCCAGCCCTCCTAGTCCCAAATCTATACAGGCCAAGGTCAACTCCATGACCAAACGAGAGCTTCGAGACTTCTTAGCAGTCAGGAATGTTGCAAGAAAAGACTACATTTTCAAGCAAATGCCCGGACTAAGAAAGATGGTCAAGTAATTCATGGATGATGACGCTGAGACCAGGAACAGAAGAATCAATATGATGGAACAGGAGAGGGTAGAAAGCCATCGTGTCAATGATGCTCCCACATTGGTAGACGGATGGAAGGAGATGCTCCCACACACTAAAGCTATGATGCAGTTCACTGCGCTTAAGCTCAAGGAGATGCCTTCTACTTCCGAGCATCCTGATGCAATGAAAATACTGGGATGGAAGTATGATCACGAGTTCGGGGCTTTCATCGTTAAAAGAAGAAACGGTTTCGTTCAATTCTTCGCAACTATCAGAGACCTCATGAAGCTCTTCTCCTGGGAACTTAAAGAATTGAGACGGTTCGACATTGTCAATCACTCAAACACTGAGATTGTTGTAATAGCTCAGAGTTTAGTGCATTCCATATACCTTAACAGGTATCACAAGCAGAACAGTGAGCAAGAGAAGAAGGAACATGAATGGTTTGAGAAGAGACGAGCTAAAGTCCCTTACAAGCAGATCTACTCTAACATTGGCAAGAACATAGAGACTAAGAAGATTGAGGGTAATCTGAAGAAAAACCCAATCAAGGATTGGTACTACAGTGCTCAAACGCATGATTTAGTGATTGAACGAGAAAATGCAGAACCAATCAGACTCTTTGTTGCCATAGAGCTCAAGCTGTTACTCATCTGCTACTTGCGTTAGATCTTCAATGGTCACCTTGAAACTATTCCACCCAGACTGAAGCCCTATGAGGTAGTTGATGCAAATTACTTCCTACTATTCCTTAAATGGTGGAGCTGGGAATGTATTAACGCTGGAAGGTGTTAGAGCTTATTATGTTGGCAACAGAAACTGTTTACCTTTTTGGTATTTATCTGTAATATTATCTTTGATTATGCTATATGTGATCTTATTTATCCAAGTGTTAGCGTACTTGTGTTTCTCCTTAGCGAACTTCTTGTATATTGAACTTAGCGGACTTGATTAACTCTTAGCGAACTTGTCACTTATCTCTTAGCATACTTGTTATACTTTGCCTACTTGATTGATATTTGTCCTAGCGAACTTGTTTTGCTCCTAGCGAACTTGATCTGTTCCTAGCGTACTTAATCTATGCTTAGCGTACTTCATCAAGTTCTAGCGAACTTGTTATTGTTCTTAGCGTACTTCTTTATAGTCTTAGCGTACTTCATATTCTGTTAGAATATTTTGCTAAATTCTAGGCAATGATTGGTTTGTGTCAAACATTCTATTTGTCCCAGGCTCTCTTGTAGTATAAATACTAAAGTGAAAACCCTAATACGTGTTCCTTCTGGTTATTTTCTACAAGAGAGCCTTTGTGTGTGTGTTCTTGGTGTATTTAGTGTGTGTTCTTGAGTTTCAGAGATCTATGGGGTGAAATCAACCAAGATTGATCATCACACTTGTTTTCCGCACCTGTGTGATGAATCGAATGAGAACATTATGCTCAAATCTGGTCCTAACAATTGGTATCAGAGCCTTGTTCTTCATTTTTGAAGTTTTTCTCAAAATGAAGAAATCTCATTTGAGTTATCAATTTTGGTTGTTTATGCTAGATCTAAGAGTTGATTCTTGGTAGAAATCACTCTAGGAACTCAAAAACATGCTTAGATTTCTGTTTATCTATACTATCTTATTATGCATATTCTATCAAGTGGTTGAAAATTAAGATGTACAAGTTTTCATGCATAGTGTACAATTTTCTAAAGCAATATCTTTAAGAGGTACAATCAGATCAAGCATCATGTACAAGCCTTATTTACACAAAACTCTTAGATCCATCTCAAACCTAATAACCCTAAACCGGAGGCGGGGTGAAAACTTTTGAAATTCAAAATCATTTGAGCAAACCAAAAGTACAGTACTCTCTCTCTTTCTCTAAAAAAAAACCTTTTTCCCTCTTTCTCCATCATCTTTCATCTTCCTCCTGTTCTTCTCACCAGAGAACAAAGAGATACAATGGTCCAATCGTTTGATATCTTGAGAACAAATGTGCCTCCATCGACATTTGCTTTCATCTGGGGTAAAGTAAACCCTAATTATTGACTACTAATCCAAGTTAGTGGTGTTCCACCGACGAGATTTTGTTTATGTTAGGTCATCGGAAAGAGATATGACACATACATCCACTTCTTCATCCTGGTTACCTCGAAGGGTAATAGAATTCATATACCTGCTTTTATTTGCCTTAAACATATAGATCTGAGATCTGATTATCTCTCTCTTCAGGATATTAATCTGAAGCCGTTTGAAGGAAGTTGATAGGGAGGTTTTAGAACGCAAGACAAAACGAACGGCTTCCTGAGAGCGCTGGTTTTTAAGCAGTTGCAGCTTCATCTATTTCATGGACGGCGAACAAGTCAAGATGTCGCTTTTTGGGTTCTTTGATTTATCGATGACTCGGATTCGATCTTTAAGGTACTGATTTCTCAGTTTCAACCACTTTCTAAGGGGTTTTGCATAATACGACATCCAAGTTAGTCCCTGCCTAATATTTCTGGGATGCGTCAAAACTTGGGGGAGGTGTTAGATTGTTTGTTAATTCCAAAATTTTTTCTTGATTTAGACACAATATGCAAATACAATAAGTATGTTTTTTTAACTTACCCAAATGTTACTCCACGGACAGGTGAGAAGCGATGTTTGGATCAAGAACATGATATCTAATTGTTCATTATGGTTTTTGATATTGCAGATGAGCCTGGTAAACATGTGTGAATTGATGTTTGGATCAAGAACCATGGCACTTCAAAGAGATTGGAGAATCAAGTGTAATTGAACTAATAGGTCCACTAAAATGGTAAAGCATGATTCAGTTTTACATTAACTCATATTATGTTATGTTTCATTGTATAGTCAATGAGAAGCATAATGTTTCACCGTTTAGTCAATGCGTTTTCGACCTACTTTGTAAGTTCTATTTCCAGGATGAAAGAAATGCTCAGAACCAAGACATACCAACGACATTATTAGGTGGACTCAAAGGTACCTTTATTAGGTATTGGGGTTGGTTCTAATAGCATAGGTTTCGAAGTTAACCAGTTTAGCATCATATGATATAAAAGTGACAAACTTTAACTTGAAATTTGGAATTTTATATTACTTCACCTCCGATTTTGTTAACACGTGGCTTCTTCATCATGTGATACTTTTTAGGTAAATTGACCATGAAATGTATGACTATGGAGAAGCAGTCTTCCATTTTCCGATTTCTAATTTGTGGTTTCATTTGTGTGAGTTTCTTCTTTCAGGTGTCCAGAATCCATGTTGAGCTGTGCTAATAGTTGGAGGTACACTTCTGTTGTGTTTTTGTTTTTGCATTTTTTTTTTGTGATAGAGATCGTTTTATATGAAGTTAGCGAATTTAGGATAAATGCTTTATGGAACCAAGTTTTTTTTAGTTTCCTCTAATTTAAAAGTTTTAGGAAGCAGATATCGATAATGTCTGGAGTAACTTTAAACAGGTAGATTTAATTTTTTTTTTAATTTGGTTTCACAAGATGTGGTAATTTGCATATTTATTAGTTGTAGAAGGATGTGCTTCATGCTATTCAAGATATTTTAGGTCTTCCTCAAAATCTAATTAGTTAGTGATTGGCAAGAGGTTTATATGAATGAACCGCTTGCAAATTTTACAAATCCCGAGCAACATTAATGTGTGAAATAGATTTTTCTGTTTGGGGTTCAACTGATGGTGTTCTTAACATGGTTTTTCTTCTTTTGTTATCTCATTGACTTGAATTTGAACATGAATGTGTATGAAGTATCGATTAACATTATTTTGACTGGTGTGTGTTGATGTAGAAGGGATACCTTGAAGATGCATCTTTCATTATGTGGACATGAGCAACTAAACTTTAAAGAATAGCTAAGAGGGTTGAAGATGAAATTTATACTTCTGCCAAAAGCCAGGATTGTTGTGTTCTTTATATATTATATTAATAGTTTTGTAGTTTTTGCTTATGTGCCATAAATATCTAGAATGACACTTAACTTGAATATGATGGCAGTTCATTACATTCATGGTTGGAATTCCCATGGTTTTTCAGTTGAGTTTACAACTTCTTTTATGAAAACTTCTTTCATTGTAGTTTTTTACTTATATGACAGCTTCTTCAAATCTGTGAAGTTCATTATAAAGCATTGTAGCTTATCCAGCAGTTGTGGTCTGAACTCTGAAGTATCTGGGAAGTTTAAAGACTACATTAAACAACCCAAATGTAATGGGTAATTGGGTATGCAATCCTTCTTTCCCCTTTGGGTATATGAGTATAAGAGGTATTTAGGATTGCTCATTAATATTTTCTATTGCTTTTTGGTACATAAATAAATTGCTTTAAGAGTATTTGTAATTTTGCTTATTCATAACGCTTTCAGCATGTTACGTTTTAGATATTTTAAAAAACTAACTTTTTTAGGTTGATTTGTTTTTCTATAGGGAGCCAGAGAAGGCCAGAGAAGAAGAGGATGAACTACATGTAGCAGAGTACAAAGATTATGGGGTTGGTGCCATTGGAATGGATGATCAATGGCCATCCCAAATACTGGCACGTCTCAACTACCAATTATTGGTGCCCTTGTAGCTGCAGCTGGTTGGACTGGTGGATATGGTAAGAAACTCATCCTTGTATGCTCACATTTAATTTCATAAAATTTAGCAATGTAAATAGGTCACAGCATCTAAAATTTCATTATGAATACACCCATTGTTGTTTCTTGACTTATCTAAAACCGGTACGTCTATTGCTAACTGAGTTTAGATTGCATCACATCAGAGTTTTAAAGGTAACAATTTTATGATAATTTAGCACCAATCTTTACTGCAAGTTGTGGAAGTATTCAGATAAAGAAGATGCACACTTTTGTATTTATTTTTCTTTTTATTTCTTTTGATCAAGAATAGGTAAAAAAAAAAGTAAGAGGCCAACTTGAACACTCTGATCCATGTCTCATTCGACCTGTTTTCATAACATGCCAGTTTCGACACATTCTCATCCAAGGATGACCACCATTAAGTTAGGATGATCAAGTAGTGCTAGGATTTTCCTTCACTTAAACCATGGGGTGAACACCCTTATGGCAATTTGGGGAAGAAATATAGAATGAAGAATTGTCATAATAATTTAATAATCATGCATGATTTAGCAGTGACCATGTTTTGTCATTGTTGTAACCAATATTGTCCTAAAATGGACCTGCACGTTTTCTAACCCCCTTGTTTAGTTAGCACGTTTTCTAACCCTCTTATTCAGTTAGCACATTTCTATAGTTCAGTTAGGGATTATTGATTATTTAGGTTCCCTCTTTTACGGAATTCTATCTGATACTTGGTTGTCATGATACGTTTGTATCCCAAAGCAAAAGGAAAATATCTTAATCTAATACACAACCTCATATTATTAGAAATGGTTAGGAATTGTAGTTTCTTCAAAATGCAATTGAAAGTCAAAATGGGTCAATAGGCTAGCATTGTTAAAAACATCAAAATTTAAAATAAAAAGTAAACTCCAAAAGCGATTAGAGGTTCAAACATAAGAATTGGGTTGTTTATTCTTATTTATGTTTAATATACTAAAAAACTGTTCTTTATAAATATATGGTCTAAGTTCATATAGAAATTTGCAACCGAGTTTTAATTATTATTATATTTTTGTAGTTTTTTTGTTTTGTAGGTTGAAATCTATGATTTATGTTGCTTGTTGTTGTGAAGGTATTCAAGTAAAAGGTCTGGTGTACTTTTGATGTGTTTATGTGCTCATGGTCTACTTTGGTATCTTATCTACTTATGGTTTGTTGCCAGCAAGAAAGCTATCTTTGACCAGACCATTTTGGTTTAATATTATTATATGCCTATTTTGAGGTTGCATTTCGCATTCAAAATTGCACGAGATATGTTTTTGAATTTATGAAAATTCTGATTTAATATTTTATTAGGTGGATTTTATAAGATATTAAGAAATTATCAAACATTTCGATGTAAATGGTTGCTTTTACAAATTGATTCGACAATTAGATTTGGTTTGCTAGCCACTTAAACCGGGATGTAAAGAAAAGA
>JBCNJP010000060.1:369398-396264 GCA_039602395.1 Deinandra increscens subsp. villosa | reverse complement strand
TCCTGCTCCGGATAGTATGTATGACCTTCAGTCGTTTACTTCTACTTTTAATGTGTTCCAATCTGATGATGCATGTACTTCATCTGCTGTAGTTGATCAAAGAAATGAAGCAGCTAATCCAACTGTTGATATGCTTGCTCATATTACTTCATCGATCCTGGATACCATTTATTCAGTCGATCCAGCATTTGAACAGCCAACCATTCAGATTACTGAACCTGTAATTGTAGAAACAGAACCAGTACAAGCAACAGCTAAGGCAGACAACACTGTAGAAATTGATGCTGTAACGCATGATTCTGACTCAGATGACGAAACAGAGATTGATACCGGAGAGACTCTTGGCAATGATCTACAAATTGGAAATCTGGACTCGTCTATTCCAGCACCTGCTGTTGAAGAGACTCGAATTCACAAGATACATCCTACAAGTCAGATTATTGGGCCAGTTGACATACGTCTCACCCGGAGTCAGTCAAAGGAAATGCACACATGTTTGTACTCTTGTAATATTTCACAAGAAGAGCCTCATACTGTTGCTGCTGCCCTTTTGGATGATAAATGGATTGAAGCCATGCAAACAGAGTTACTACAATTCAAATTGCTTAATGTCTGGCACTTAGTTGATCCCCCAATAGGTGTAAAGCCTATATCTATCAAATGGATTTTTAAAAACAAGAGAGACGAGCGAGGTATTGTTATTAGAAATAAAGCTCGCCTGATTGTGAAAGGGTACATGCAAGTTGACGGCATTGATTACGAAGATGTCTACGCGTCGGTCGCTTGTCTGGAGGCAATACGGATCTTTCTGGCATATGCCGCATCAATGAATAGCACTTTTTATCAACTTGATGTAAAGATCGCGTTCCTCTATGGAGAGCTTGATGAAGACGTATTTGTAGAACAACCTCCGAGGTTTGTCGACAAATCTTTTCCCAAGAAATGTTACAAACTGGACAAGGCCCTTTATGGCCTACACCAAGCCCCAAGGAAGTGGTACGAGACATTATCTACTTATCTACTGTCTAATGGTTATGAAAGGGGTGTGATTGATCACACTCTCTTCATATGTCACGTTGGAGAAGATATGCTGTTAGTGCAAGTATATGTCGACGACATCATTTTTGGTTTAACCAACGTCGACCTATGTCATGCATTTGAGGAACTAATGAAGAAGAAATTTGAGATGAGTGCCATGGGTGAACTGACATGTTTCCTCAGAATTCAAGTGAAACAGAAGCCTGATGGCATGTAGGTCCGAAATCAAACCAAGAACACGATATTTGATCGTAAATGAGTGCGGAATCCTCAATAACGATTGATTCAAGAAACAAGTAGAAGAAATAGAGACAATCTAAGAGAAAGATTGAATCTTGAATGAAGAACACACTTGCTTGAAGCTGATCGTAAACACACAAATAGAGAAAGAAATCGTAAACTGTGATATGTGTATTGAAAAGCTTGAGGAAACCGATTACAATGAGGTGGTATTTATACCACCTCATACAAAAGCTTGGCCCAATCATAAACACTAATCTAGCCCAATCATAAACATAAAAATGGCCCACATGGCCTATTAACTAAGCTAGATTAAGCCCAAATACAAAAGCCCAACTAATGTTCATGCCTTACATAATATAGCCCTACAATCTTCCCCTAGGCATGAACCATTAGACCACTTCACGGTAGCAGCAAATCAAATCTGAATGAGGTTTGAACGTTGTTGAACCACCATCCCTTCTCTACAATCTTCTTAGCTGCTCCATCAAATATCCCAACCCTTATAGCATTTGCCATATCATTCTCGTCTCCAAGTATGGGTTGGGTGGCCAGAAGCTTGATATCTTTCTCACCAAATCTAAGCAAATCCACCGGATCATAAAATCTGAATTGACGCATCGGCTTGCAGAGAACCACCACTTCATGTGTTGTTGGATCGTAATACCAGCAATCAAAGTTTCTTACCAGTGTTTCATCCTCGATCTCATCCAACATATTAATCACCCTTGTGCGCTTAGTTGGTGGCCTCCGTGCTTCTCCAATAGACTCCCCTGTCACAGGGTCAGTCCTGGTCTCTCTCCACCTGACCTCCTTCAGCTCGAAATCTCTGAAATCATTCTCCATGTGGCCAAGCAGATTATCTCTGATCTGATTACCTTCTGGTCCATTCCACCTGTTAATAAATGGAGCTCTCAGAAGGCTCCTGATCTCAGGCTCAGTCCAGGAGTGGAATTGAGCACGTGTAGAGTAGTACTCCACTGGACTATAGCCGTCACGGATCACGGCAAAGATTTTCTTCTCCATATCGTAGTGCCAACATAAGATTGCCTCACGACTCCCACGCTTATCAATTGAGCTTTCACCAACGTCAATGGTGTACTGTGTGGGAGCTGGTCCTTGGAAAAACTCCTTGAACCAGTTTTCGTGGAAACTTGGAGCCTTTGAGATGATCCTGCCACAGTGGGCGTAATCCGGCATCACTATATTCTCATCTCCTTCGTCAGTCTCCTCAGCAACTTGAGTTCCCTGAGATGAACTCTGACCAGAGGCACCCGTGTTGTTAGGCCCTGCACCATCTGTCAGTTGATTAACCTTCCTTCTCAGGTCCTTTATCATCTTGTAAAGATATTCCATTCTTTCCTTGTCTGCCACCTCATACTCTCTCATATATTTGCTGCTTGCCTCCTCCTTCTCTCTCAAACGCTGGTTAGCTGGTTTTCTTCCATGAGAGCCTTGATCTCATTCTGTCTGATCCTATTCTGAGAGATCAGGAAGTTGATCTGAGGATCAGCACTAATCCTCAAATCTACTGGAAGCTCAGCAGCCATCAATGGGCGGAAACCTGGAGCCGCGAGTGGTTGGCTGGTCGTAGTAGAGATGCTCACTCTAACCGGACTTGGAACAACGAAGGTGCTCTCAACCTCCAGAAATTGCCTATCTTCACGTACAGGGCTTTGCACGTTCAGAATCGGACTAGCTTGCTGCACAGGGGTAGGTTGATCATCACCATCTTCAGTCTGTGTGAGAGACGGTTGCTCTTGAAGGGCTTCATCAACAGTTTCTTCTTGACCACTGGCACCCTCAGAACTGGGTCCAGCTGGTTGTACAACCAAAAGGCTTGAGCTTGTCTTGGTGAACTTGAACCGTATGCTCCTAGGATCAGATTTCTTTCGCGGAGATGGTTCACGAGCAGGGACGAGTTCTTCTACGAAAGCTTCATCAACGTTTATATTCAGCTCAGGAGGTGTATCATCACTGCCAGACGACCCAACCATATCTTCTCTTGACCTTTTATGGGTTAGTGGCTCGAAGTCCCCATAAATATCATCTTCAGTTATGTCCTGCCCAGCCAGAATGTCATCCATGATATTTTCTTCATCGGATGGAATGACATCTTCATCTTGAACATTAACAGCTTGAGTTACTGTCAAGTCTTGGTCTTCGGCAATTGATGCATTAACTTCAGGCACATCTGCCTCTGGCTCAGAGTCATCCATTACTTGTTCCCGTGCCACTTCAGGGAATGCACCTCTCTTAACCCACTCCAATCTTCCTTCAAATGTCTGCTTGCCTGGTCTGTCTTGGGTTTGCAGACCAAAAACTCCAATATCCATCACTTTTACATCAAGCTTCTCAATTCTTTCCTCTATCATCGGATACTTCTTCATTATCACCATCTGCACAAATCTAGGTGTCATCAAAAACTGCTCTCTGGCGCTCAGCATGGCATTAACTGCCCAGTCTAGCAGCATCATCTTTGAAAAATTGAACTTCCAATCTAATGCAAGGGCTACAAATGCAGTTCCATGAAGTTGATTCAATTGATCGAAACTGGTTCTCTTCCATAGGAAAGACTTCTGCATATAATGTGCCAGGCACCTCCAGTAGTGCGGCAAAAGCTTTTTGAAGATCGGCGGAAACTTCCCCTCGTACCCCATAGATTGAGCACCAGCAAGAACTACCTCCTTTGTGTATGTGATTGGATCAGACGCTTCATCTGTAATGTTCAGGACCTGTCTTATGTCTTCTTCTTCAATGACAATTTGCCTGTTATTGACCGTTGCGGTAATCCTAGTCTTGTCAGAATTTACCCTGGCAGTTCCCCAAAATTCTCTAACCAGCATCTCGTCGATGAGAACATTTATCCTCAAGGCATGGTTAATCTTGCACGTGTTCATTCCGGCCACCAGTGAGTAAAATAACTCCATGTGTTTTTCTGGCGGGTCTTCTAGGTATGCCGGCATACAATGATCTGGTTCATATTTTATATCTCCAATCAGCATCTCTTCAGCCATCTGAGTAAGACAAGACATATGCATCAGACATATTCAATCTTTAATAAGCAATTATGATTATTAACCCTTGACATGTTCAATTGACAATCACATTTTACTTTTGTACTTCACAAAATTTCAATTTGTACATTTTAGGGAAAATAATTGATTTAAGCACATGCTTACAAACACCGACAAATTTTATCTCAAAAACGACCAACTTAATGAGATTCTCAAAATTATTAAGTGTTTTAAAAAAAATTTAATTCTCATTTTATTAGAGTTTACAACTTCTTAATTGGGTTTACGATCCATCAATGGTGATTACGATCCCTTAATTGGGTTCACGATTCGTTTAAAAACAGGCTCAATCGTAATCACAAAGCCCAATCGTGAACAGACAAATTTAACCCTAGCCCGATCGTAAATGCATTTTGTCGTTAGCGCTTATCGTAAACGCCCATCGGAAACACATAATCGTAAACAACAATCGGGAACAAGAATCGTAAACATTCAACGGTCGTCTTCAACCTCTCGGCGATCGTAAACACTCAAAAACCGCCATTTTCACACCTGCAACATCTCGTAAACGCATCAATCATCTCAAATATGCAAATAAACACCCAATCACTACCTTTAAAGAGTCTCAAACACAGACCCGACTTCAAATCTTGCTAAAACGACTTCGAACGCAGTGGAACTAAAAAAAATTGCGATTTAGGGCACAAACCACTAAACCCGTGAACGGATCGAAGTAATCTTGTGCAACCGGACGATTGAGGTAGGGATAACACTCGGAAATCGATTACGAGGGAAATGCAGTAAACAGATTGTGAAGGGGACGATCGGAGATGGTCGGAAACCAGTTTCCGGTGAGTTTTAGGTTTTTCTCGGCGGTGGTCGTAAACACAGAGGAGAGAGTTGAGGTGTAAATCGTAAATGATGAACACAATCGGAAACAAGGGTTTTGATAAGAAGAAATTGCACTTTACCCCCCTTAACCTTTCAAAAACACTTAAAGTTCACCCCAAACTTACAAAATTGATAATTCTCATAAAAAACTTGATAGATTTGACCTTTGAGAATTTACAAAACTTCCCCTCAGACTCATACCCCGAGTAACTGATCATTATCATAAAAATTTAAAAGTTTAAACAAATTAAACATAGAAAAAATCAAAACCAAAATATTTACAAACTTACCTCAGAAATTGAAAATATTCACATACTTGGTGCTGGTATTTTTTTTTCACAGATAATTTCAGACAAGTCTTTGACTGAGGAACCCTTTTCAGCTTCCGTTACTAGACACTCTAGACAATTGTCAGGTGGTTTGAACACAGAAACTCACATCCAGTAAAGTGCTTAAATATAGTACAGATTTACCGATATGTTTAACCGTCCCCACACCCAATTATCCATAGCAAAACCTACCCAACCTCAGAGTTTATTGAGGATTCACAAACCCCCAACTTGAGGAACCATGCAAGACTGTTTTGACTACCACTTATTTCTATTTTTCATACATTATCAGTTGATGATCAGGTCGGCCGCATAAGCACGCAGAGAAGACCAACTGAATAATTTTATTTTCTTTTCTTTTTCTGTTTCAGAATATTCATTTTTTTTGAATTCTTTTTCTTTTTCTTTTTCTTTTCTGTGGTGTTGTCTTATACGGTATAAGCATGGCGTGTGAGAGAGTGAATACTAGGTAAATACCACTCTCAACCCGTTTTTGTCGGGACTCAGTTTTTTAAACCATGTAGACTAGGATGGGAAACTAAACATGTATAGAGTTTAAGATTATAGCACTTACATAGATGATCATTGTTTTGGTTGAGCTTACCGACATATCATCTTCGAGCAATCTTTCACATCAGCCTTACACGTGTCAGTCTCCAACCGTCATTAAGCATTTAAGTCCTATCAAAAGACATCATAAAAACCTTTTAGTTTAACCAGCACCATTTCTTCCCCTGTTTTTGTGAGGCTTTTGAAACAAGACTCAATTTTTCAGTCATTTTCTATATATATATATATATATATATATATATATATATATATATATATATATATATATATATATATATATATTTTTAAATATATTTTTTTAAGTAAAATTTAAAAAACAAAAACTCTGTACAAAAACATAGATGATCAGATCATTCCTCGAAGGCAATCATCTTCAGGCCTTCAACACAAGATTCAAAATTAGGACGAGGAAGGGGTTTTGTAAAGATGTCCGAAACATTCTGATCGGAGCTTACCTTTTGTAGCTGAATCAGCTCACGATCAAAGCAATCACGAATAAAATGTACCTTGATATCAATGTGCTTGGTTTTGGAATGTTGGACAGGGTTTTTCACAATCTCAAGAGCAGCAGCATTATCACAAAATATGGGAGTGTTAACGAATTCCATACTGTAATCCGTGAGCTGGTTTTGGATCCACACTACCTGTGAAGTACCGGCAGATGCGGCCACGTACTCAGCTTCGACAGTTGATTTGGATACGGTATGCTGCTTCTTGCTCTGCCAAGAGATGAGCCTATCTCCTTGGTACTGACATCCTCCAGTAGTAGATTTCCTGTCAAGGTCACTACCTCCATAATCACTGTCAGTAAAAGCATATAATTGAAAATCAGTGTTCTTCGGGTACCAAAGACCAAGCCCAGGCCTGCCCTTCAGATACCTGAAGATACGTTTAACAGCAACTAAATGAGAGAGTTTAGGGTTAGCCTGATATCGAGCACACACGCAAACTGCATACATGATGTCTGGCCTGCTTGCTGTCAAGTACATTAGTGATCCAATCATTGATCGATAATGGAATTCACTCACTGACTCCCCGTTAAGATCCGCTGACAAGAGTGGTCTGGATGCCATGGGAGTGGCGATGGGCTTGCAATCCTGCATCTTGAACTTTTCCAGAATCTCATTCACATACTTCTCCTGATGAATAAGAATCCCAGAATCATTCTGCTTGACTTGAAGTGCAAGAAAGAAACTCATCTCGCCTTGGTCACTCATCTCAAACTTCTTCTTCATGATCTCCTCAAATTCGGTGCACAATTCTTCGTTTGTCGATCCGTAGATAATATCATCTACATACACTTGCACCATGATAATGTCTTCTTCCACCCTTTTCCTAAACAATGTTTGATCAACGACTCCTCTTGTATATCCATTCTCCACCAGGTGATTGGACAACGTTTCATACCAGGTTCTAGGAGCTTGATGCAAACCATACAAAGCCTTATCCAGCAGATAAACGTGATCTGGATTTTCTTCATCTATGAACCCTGGTGGTTGAGCAACATAGACTTCCTCGTTCATCTCTGCATACAGGAAGGCAGTCTTCACATCCATCTGATGTACGGTAAAATTGAGATACGAAGCCACAGCAAGAAAGATCCGAATTGCTTCCAATCTTGCCACCGGAGCGTAAACCTCATCATAGTCGATACCGTGGACTTGCCTGTGCCCTTGTACTATCAACCTTGCTTTGTTTCTTACAATGATCCCCGAGTCATCCTTTTTGTTCTTGTACAACCATCTCGTGGGAATCACCTTCTTGTCCTCTGGCCGCTTCACAAGACGCCACACTCCCAGCTTTGAAAACTGATTGAGTTCATTGTGCATGGCCTCCATCCAGTTTGGATCTTTGAGAGCAACCATCACATTGGGAGGTTCTATCTGGGAGATGAAGCAGGAAAACATACAAAAGTTGATGTGTCCTGTGCGGCTTCTTGTGGTGACACCCGCTGTCACTGGCCCAACAACATTACTCAGTGGATGATCCTTGTTGATTCCGCTCTCTTGGACATCAGGCACTGAAACATTAACAGGCAGATTAGTATTAACAACATTTTCAGACATACCTGAGCCTTGAGAATCCACTGGAGCATCACGTGTTCCTGAACATTCTGGAATATCAGCAGATGCATTCCGAGAAGATTCAGCTGATGCTCTATTCACATGAGGTCTTACATCTGCACTGGGAGCTACAATGTCTTCTTCTTCGCCCAAATTGTGGAAAACATTCGAGAAATTAAATCCCTCAAACAATGATCCATAGTTGAAGATCCAATCAGGTCCAGTTCCCGCATCCGTAGGATTGTCCTCCATCCAATCTACATTGAATGCCTCAATGATCAACCCAGTGGTCTTGTTATAGACACGATAAGCACTATTTGCAGAATAACCCACAAAATAGCATTCATCGGCCTTCGCTTCGAATTTCCCTACATCGGACTGGATCAGCACCGTGCACGGACACCCAAACGTCTTGAAGTAACCCACCTTTGGTTTCTCTCCATAAATGATCTGATATGGAGTTTGCTCGTGACGCTTGTTCAGAAGAACTCTGTTTTGTACATAACAAGCAGTATTCACAGCTTCTGCCCAAAAGAAGATCGGTAATTTTGCTTCACACATCATTGTTCTAGCTGCTTCAATGAGTGTTCTATTTCTTCTTTCGGCAACTCCATTCTGCTGAGGAGTGTAAGGAGCACTGAACTGCCTTTCAATCCCCTTTTCACCACAAAACATATTCAGCTCAGCATTTTTGAATTCCGTCCCATTGTCAGATCTGATTGCCTTCACTCTTTTATCCAGCTGGTTTTCAATAAGCGTCACAAACTGCTTTACTAGGACTGGAGTTTCGTACTTGTTTGACAAGAAAAAGACCCAAGTAAATCACGAGTAGTCGTCCACTATCACGAGGCAGTATGAAAACTTGCTGACACTTTGTACCTGCATGGGACCAAACAAATCCATATGTAAGAGTTGAAGCACAGAAGAGACAGAATTTGTAACCTTTGGACGATGTGGCAGTTTGTGCTGCTTCCCCTTAGCACAAGCCACACACTTCTCTACTGATGAGAAATCTGTGATCGGAAGATTTCTGACATGTTCTCCTTTAGCTAGCTTGGATAGATTCTTCATGTTTGCATGTCCCAGACGACGATGCCACAACAATGCAAGATTCTCAGTCTGTTTTGAAATTAGACAAGCTGCTTCAGATGTTGGAGGCTTTCCCGTGTTCAATTGATAAGAATTCCCGTACCTTGGTGTACGCATTAAGATACATTCTTCAGGAATTTTTACACCAGGCTTAAGAATGATGCATTCCTTTTTGTTGAACATCACAGAGTATTCTCGATCACATATCTGTGACACACTTAGCAAGCTGTGGGAAAGCTCCTCTACATAATGCACATCTGAAAAAGTCAGACTTCCATTCTTCACAACTCCTTTCTTTGAAATTCTTCCTCCCACACCTCCAGCAAAAGAAACACTTCCTCCATTGAAATCTTCAACCTCATCTAACAAAGACAGATCTCCGGTCATATGTCGGGTACAACCACTATCAACATACCAGAGATTGTTGACAGATCTTCTCGGCTGTCCCTACACAAACCATAAATCAGTTAGAGTCAGGTACCCAGGTCATAACAGATCTGGGCACTCCCTTGGAGTCAATGTAATTAACCATCTTGAAAGACATTCCAGCTTTTGATTTAGATTCATTTATAACTTTAGTATGAACTTTTGGTTTCCAATTTGGTTGTTTTTGAGAGTTAGAGCTACTGGCAGAGTTCTTTGTGGGTGAAACATTCCTTGGAGGAGATGTGGCCTTTTTACCTTTTGTTTTGATGATAGGTGTCCACTCAAGTTTTAATTTGGTGTAAACCATTTGCTTTGGTTGAGTGACAACTTTTGGTTGTTCTATAACTGCTTTCCCCTTAGGTTTAGCAGCCTGATTGACTTTAGGTACTTGTTTCTCAAAAGGTTTTGTTTTCATTTTATTTGGTTTGTTGAAAACTCCTTTAGCTGCATAAGCAGGTTTGGAAGTTTGCCCCACATCTCTCCTTTCATTGACAGGCTTCGTCACTGGGGCCTTTGTGTTTAGAACCTTAGACTGTTGAGTCTTCATTGGTTCAGAACTTTGCTTCCCCTGTGACGATGCTTGCTGTTTTTGATTTCTGTTCTCACCCCTCATCATTTTCTCAAGCATTGTTGTCCGCTTGTTCTGCGGATAATATGGCTCATAGGGTCTGTTCATACAATTAGCAGCAAAATGACCTGGTTGACCACATTGAAAACAATTCATTTGTCTAGGCCCATTGACGTTGCTACACAAGTATGAGCGTCTTGGGTAAGACGACTTCCATTCCGGTTGATCATCCCATTTGTGTATCACACGTTTTGAATGTTTTTCAGGTTGTGTTATTAAACAAAATTGTTCAGATTTTGATTTATCAGTTCTATTATAAGTAGACACAACCTGGGGATACGGAACAAAATCATTGGGCTTAGACTTACGGCCAATCTTTGTGTTAGGAACACGCATTTTAAAGGAACTAACGACTTCATTAGGATTAGAAACATGTGTAAGGGAATAATTTGTGGCTTGTGTATTAAATCGTCACTTGGCGGACTATTTTGAAGGCCTATGTGATAGAATAGGTGAAAATTAGTTGGGTTATGGGTATATTGGGTCATTGGGCCATTTTAGAGGTGTTTGGGCCCAATTAGGAAGAGTTTAAGGGGAGTTTAGTGGGCCATTAAAGTCAAATACGGGAATTGACTATTAATTAGGGTTTTTAGGTTGTCTTGTTCTCCAAGTTGGAGAATCCCTATATAAGGGAAGACCTCCCCTCATTATGAGGTTGCTGGTTTTGGTGTTGATCTCAATTGGTGGTTTACGAAATTCTCTAAAGAGAATTTCGATTGTGTATTGCAACCAAGGTTTTAATCAAGGATTCTTCAATCTCGGTTTGTTATTTCATATTGTTTCGATTGTTAGTATTATCATTATTTGATTGTTCTTGAATCACCAATCAAACCGGATTCCGCACGGTCTTGATTGGATTAGATATCGTGTTTGGACCGTTTCGGGACTTACAATTGGTATCAGAGCCAAGAAACGCATGTTTCGGGGCTCTCACGATATCTGATTCAAGATTTTTTTTTTGTTTTTCGGTTAAATTTGAGTGTTTTTGTTGCCAGCCGTAATTTTGTTTTTTAAAAAAAAAAATTAAGGTTCATTGTATTAAGGAGATTTTGGGTATTTCTCACGTTGGGTTGAAGAAAAATCGTTAGTTATCCTTTGTTGCTGCTTTCGAAAAACTCAGTTCAATTGTGATCAGTGATTTGATTTTATTTGTTCCGAATTTTCTTTTGCTAAGTCCTAGAATCTGCTTTATAATTTATTTATTCTTTTTGTCTTTGTTGATGTACCGCCTTCGATCAAAGAAAAAATTTAGAGATTGCGGAAATCAATTAATTCGGGAAAATAAGTCAAGCATATTCCGAATTTTGGTTGGATCTTAATTTCACGTGATGGCATAATTAGATCAGGATAATTAGAGATTGTTTCTTATTTTCTAAATTTGGTGTGATCTCGTTTAAAAAAAAAAAAGGAATCACGATCGAAATCGGTTCTCGATCGTTGTACGGAATTTGATTTCTCGTGATTTTTAAAGTAAAATTACACCTTTGCCATTGGGATTAATTGAAAGAAGTGGTCCACATTGACTGGTTTTCAAAGCTATAAACGGCCACTCAATTTAAGTTGGTGTAAATTAATTTTAACAGGGTTTTGATCGTTGAATTTTTCTGCACCTTGTGGTGTAACTCGTTTTTTTAATTTTCATATTTTTGCCCCAAGTGTTTCAAGGTGTTACTAACGGTTTTATTTGTGAGTTTCTTGGGAGTGTTGTGCAGGTTACAAGTGTTGCAGAAGCAAGAAGCCCGTGTTCTCTAAGCTATTCGATCGAAAATCTGTGGCTTGGACCCTTATTTCGATCGAAATTTTTGGCTTTTCGACCCTGTTTTTTTGCTTTTCGATCGGTCTGTCTGATCGAAAAGTCCCTCCTGTTGACCCTTTCCGATCGAGAAAGCCCCCTCAGTGGCTTTTCGATTCGTTCCTCTTGCTCGAAAAGTCCCCTAAGTGACTTTTCGACCAGCCTGCCCAATCGAGAAGTCCCCTTTTGTGACTTCTCGATCAGTTTCACCGATCGAAAAGTCCCCTCAAAGACTTTTCTATCCAACCCTCTCAATCGAGAAGTCCCCTTGTGACTTCTCGATCAGTCTCCATTGATCGAAAAGTCCCCTGTGACTTTTCGATCCATTGTGCCTCGTGATCGAAAAGTCCCCTTCGAGACTTTTCGATCCAGCCTACACTTTTCGATCGCAACACACTTTTCGATCCTCATCTACTCCGATCGAAAAGTACTTTTCGATCAAGCCACTTTCAACCGAAAACCCACTTTCCGATCAAAAACCCACTTTTCAATAATCCAGAAGTTCAATCAAAGACATTCATGGCATCCTCTCTTCCAGGTAATTCTGTATCTGCCAGCAGCTCTGAGGTATGTCTTAACCCTAAATGTCAAACTATTCTTACTGAATCTAAAAAATGGCAAACTAAGTTTTTCAATGAAACCCTAAATCGTGAATTTGTTGATAGAGAGTTGAGGGAATATAAGGGTAGAAGTAAAAACTTGAGTGAGAAACTTGAAGCTGCTAAAATTGACATAAAAAATCTTCAAAGGGACTTGAGTAACAAAAACACATATCTGACAGTTGCTAATGAAGAAATTGCCACATTAAAAACTGAACTTGAGCAACTTAAAGGGCAATTAGAAACATCACAAACCAAAGTTGAGCGAAATGATAAGATTGTGTCTGAAATGATGAAGGCTAGCTCACTTTTCTACAACACAGACGCTCGTATGCGTCATCTAAAAGCCAACTCTGGTTTGGGACTCGGTACTGAAATAAAAGATAAAAAATCCACTCATACAGTACCGATGCCCCTGATGCATGAAATGATCTCAGATTATGAGTGTTCTAAGACCAACTTGGATGCTAAAGCTGAGATTGAAAAGAAATTGGCAGCTTGTCCCATTAAAATTTCTGCTCCTGTTTCCAACCAGACTAACCCTTTTACTTCTTGTGCAGATAAAGTAAATGAAGAAGCAGGTTCAAAGGGAAAAAGTGTTTGCGCTGAGAGTCAAAAGTTTCCAGTTTTTAAAACTGATAATTTTGCTTCAAAAAGTTTTGAGTCTGAGTCA
This sequence comes from Deinandra increscens subsp. villosa, assembly GCA_039602395.1. Lineage (NCBI taxonomy): Eukaryota > Viridiplantae > Streptophyta > Magnoliopsida > Asterales > Asteraceae > Deinandra > Deinandra increscens. Next base: position 382,909 of record JBCNJP010000060.1, on the reverse strand, counting down.
GTATTTCCCAAGTCAACTATGTTTGATGAATCTGTTACTAGTAGTGTGTTTACTTTTGGTAAATGTGATGCTAAAGCTGTGAAACCCTTAAGAACTGTTAAAATTTTAAGAAGGGATAAGGGACCACAGGTTGCTGGTCCCAAACTCACAAATGGTGGGGTGTTCGGTGTGAAACCTACTGAAAATAAGAATGACTGTCATGACCAAAATGTGCAGAAAGTGCGGGACCTTAGACCTCATGATTTCGTCCCGTACCCAGAGATCAATTCTGCATATGACCAGGTTAAGCCGGTTCAGCGGGAGTACATTTTAACCACAAAGCCCCACGGTAAAACCCATTGGATCCACAAAAATTGTTCAAAACCAACTTGGATTTCCACTGGGCGTAACCAACCACAGGCTCCCGCTTACCCAAAGAAACAATCTTGCCATGTTTGTGGTAGAACAAGACACGTGGCAAGAAACTGTTTATACCGGCCTTATGAACCCTATTATCCCAAAAGGGTTCATCAGAGACCCAGTCCAAGGACCCAGAAACAAAGTGACCCAACTCCAAGGCCCGGTCCATCAAAACCCAAGGTGCAGAAACAAGCACCTCAGAGTCACAAAGTTCAGCAGAAACCCAAGGCTCCTAAGCAACGGCCAAAGACCATGTTTAAAGAAAACAAAACATCTCAGAAATCTGTCAAAACAGCTTGGAGACCAAAATCTGTTGAATCTCCAAAACCTGTTTTCAAAACTGTTTCAAAATCACCCATCCATCCAAATCCAGTTGGTTCAGCTAAATCAAATGGTTGGAGGAAGGATGACAGGTGGAATGTGTCAAAAGTTGTTAACTTATCTTTCAAGCCTACTGGAGTGTACAAGAAACATTCCAAACAATTTCAAGAAATAAGAGTTCAAAATTCTAATAAGAATCCACCGAGAAAACCACAGGTTTTTGGGAAAGAAAATCACAAACCTAGAGATGTCAACAAAAAGGACATTCTCAGTCCAACCAAGGCAGCCACACCTTCAACCCCTGATGTTTCAAAGGGAATGTTCTTAAAAGAAATTTCTTTCACCGACTCTTCAGGCATACCCAGAACCACAATGGCCTGAGTACTTATGGCTAACTAATCTCTCACCTTGTGCAGGAACAGTCAAGGAGGACTTTCATTAACCTTGTTTGTTTGTGATAGTGATTGTTCCAGGCACAGGATAGGAGACATCTATCTACTACAAGACATGAAGGTTTCAATGGAGGGTATGTCTCTATTTGAGAGGTAAATCTAAAAAGATCAGCAGAAAAGGTAACATTGTCTGAATTGTTTGTTTTTTTTGGCTAATTTGATGTGAAGTATGGTTATGCATGAAACAAAACCCAGTTCTGAAAAATTTTCAAAAAAAAAAACTTTGAAGGTTAGCTTGGCCAATTTTGTCTTATAGTGTGTTAGTGTGATTTATAAAAAAAAAAATAATAATAAAAAAAAAATAAAAAATAAAAAAAAAAATATTAAAAAAGATGTGTGTTGTTCTTAAAAATCATAAAGCAAGGGGAAGAATAGAAAAGATGAAATAGTAGACCCCTCAAAAATGGTGCTTTTTAATTTTTAATCTTTTGTTTGTGTGTTTGAGAAGGTGGGAAGTGAAATAAATTTCCATTTTGGAGATGGCTGACACGCGTAAGGCAGATGTGAAAGACATGATCCATGGTGATATGCTGGTAGGCTCGGCTCTTAAATCTAAAAAGGTATGCGTTACACACTTAAAGATAACGTATGGCAGTTTGTTGGGTAACAGCACTTAGGTTAATTGCATTTCTATTTGACTGCATGTTCAAGTTCCCGATACACACGCTTGTCTCCAAGAGTGTGAAAATGAGCTCAAAAAGTCAGTGTCCCCTCTGCTTTGCGTGAGCAATGACCTGGGGATGCTTCGAATGTATGTAAGGCTCTCCTCTGCTTTGCGTGAGCAATGACCTGGAGTTGTCCATACATACGTGCTTCTAGATCACCTAAAATAAAAAATATAAAAAAAATACAAAAAAAAATTGCATGTATACACCCAAAAGATGCCAAAGAGCACAAGAAAAGAGACCCTCAAGTGTCCAAAACCCTCAGCCTTTGTCACTGATGAGAGCATTATTAAAAATGTTTCAAAAATTCAGTTGACTTTGTATATTATACCCAAAAATCTATGTGATCTATTCTTTCTCTTCTCAACCAAGTCTCGAGCTCAGTTTCAAACTTCTGGTTCAGGTTGTGAAAATATGTGGTAGGGAATTTATGTGCTTGATAGTGTGTAATAACATGTACCTAGGATTTGTTAAAACCCACTTGCTGTTCATAAATTAATGCACCAATAAAAGATAATAAAGTGACAAACAGCCTGATTAAGAAAAGGGTTTGAGTTTAAAGTGGATCAGTATATTGGCAATCACCTGGACGTGTTCGAGTAACAGAAGCTGAAAAGGGTTCCTCAGTCAGATTCATACGGTTTGATCCCAAATGAAACCTTCTTGTTTAGTAATTTGGTATGTTTGTTTTTTTTATTTATTTTATTTTAAGTTTTTAGTGTTACTTTCACAACCATGGCCAGGTTAACTGAAAGGTTTTAAATAATGTTTTGTGGGTTTTTGTGCATGAAAGGAAATGTGAAGTGAGTCATTGGGTTCAGGGGAAGTGTTTAAAGGAAACTCGTAATCAATGTTTGGGTTTGTGATTAAGAATGTTGTTCTCCTACTAACCCAGTAACCAGGTAAACATGCTGGTTAGTGTTTGTGTTTGTTCCATGTTGTGCTTGACAGGTTAAGTCAGAAAAAGACAACTCATGGACAAGAAGGTCAAGGACTCAGTTGTCCAAAGCAAGAACTCTGCTAATTGTTCGTGTTGAAGAACCAGCCGGAAAAGGACTTACCCTATGCTTAGGGGAAGTTTGTTGGTTGTTCAAGAAAAGCTTCCAAAGACTCAAAAGACATTGTTCGTATGTTGAGGGGAAGCTAAATGCCTTCAGTTCAAGATCTACAATCAAGGATGCCAAGATAGAGGTTTTCATTTTTATCCTCTGAAGTTAATGGCAAGTCAAGACAGTTACTGATGTTTCAGCAAGGACTCAACAGTTTTCAAGAAGGAGCAAGTATTTGAGAATCCTCCTCTCATTACTTGTTTGTCATTTGAAGTCCAAGCAGATGCTGATTGAGAGAAAACTCCCAGAACTCGTCCGTTGCTGCCCAATGAAGATCGTTCAAGAAAAGAATCTTCATCAACCCATGCTCAAGCCAAGGAGAAGACTGCAAGTCTAAAGATTGAATGTAGAAGACAGTTAATATCACAAGCCAAGGGGAAGATTGTAAGGGAATAATTTGTGGCTTGTGTATTAAATCGTCACTTGGCGGACTATTTTGAAGGCCTATGTGATAGAATAGGTGAAAATTAGTTGGGTTATGGGTATATTGGGTCATTGGGCCATTTTAGAGGTGTTTGGGCCCAATTAGGAAGAGTTTAAGGGGAGTTTAGTGGGCCATTAAAGTCAAATACGGGAATTGACTATTAATTAGGGTTTTTAGGTTGTCTTGTTCTCCAAGTTGGAGAATCCCTATATAAGGGAAGACCTCCCCTCATTATGAGGTTGCTGGTTTTGGTGTTGATCTCAATTGGTGGTTTACGAAATTCTCTAAAGAGAATTTCGATTGTGTATTGCAACCAAGGTTTTAATCAAGGATTCTTCAATCTCGGTTTGTTATTTCATATTGTTTCGATTGTTAGTATTATCATTATTTGATTGTTCTTGAATCACCAATCAAACCGGATTCCGCACGGTCTTGATTGGATTAGATATCGTGTTTGGACCGTTTCGGGACTTACAACATGTTTTAACAAGACAATTTGATTGGACTTGGATGCTTCAAGTTCTGACACAGATGCCAGAACGTCATCCTTAGGTAAACTAGAAACAGAACAACTAGACTCATGACACCCATTGACCCTCAAGCATTCAGCATCCTCCCCAGATACATCTTCAATGCCTACAACATCTGCACATGTAACAAAAACATTAGAAGAACTAACATTATTGTTTAAAGATTCCTGGGAAGAACCTGGTTTAGTTGTGAGGTCAACTACATTGTTCTGACTACCTGTCCTATATAAACCAAGTTTCTCCTATTCTTTCTCTACGTCTGTCATAGGGGTCACACCAACCATCAAGCTATCTATAGGAGGACATGCTTCATGATATCCTGATCTAGTTCTATCAACCTGGTCCTCCTCATAGAGCATTCCTATGATATCTCTAGGGATAGGTGGGGGAATTATAACATTTGCGGCCACGGACTTGTCAGACTTTTCTGACCCAAAACCTGGTGTGTGTTTTCCTACTTGTCCACAAACAACTGCCTGAGATAGTTCTTTACCTGCCTGAAGCATTCTCTTGTTTCTCAATTGATTCATATCTAACTGAACTTGCATCTCATTAGTCTTATGAGTCAATTCATCTACCTGTTTTCTAAGGTCAGCTATTTCTAACTTGGCATTATCATACAGGATAGATTTCTCAGTTGCTATCTGTTGGTACTTCACTATATCTAACTTTTGTGCCTTAACCTTTTCCTCATTTTTTACCCATCTACCCTTAAATGAGCTCCTCTCACACTTGACCTCAAACAATTCTATTTGATAATTCTTACAGATTTGTCAAAGACCAGGAATAATACGAGCACAAGTGGGATCAGAACATACCTTTAGGTTTTCAGCATCAGCAACGAATGCTTCCTTGTCTTCTATCTGACTCTCCTTAGGCTTTCCTTCATCAGTGACCACAAAAGTATGATTTTCTTCATTATCCTCTTCTGCAGTAGCAATCAAAGCATGTGACAAACTAAGATCCTTCAGCTGGGGGGTCAGATCCCTCAGTTGGGGGGTCCAGTCATAACCTCCACCTCCCTGAACCACCAGTGCCCTGGCATCACCCTTTCCTTTCATTTCAGCAACCTTCTTTTCTTTAGCTCTTTCCTTTTTGGGCTTCGTGCATTCCCTGGCAAAGTGACCATACTCATCACAATTATAACACCTTAGCTTCGACTTGTCAAACCCCATTCTAATCTTATCCTGATCCTTCCAGACGTTCCTTCCCGTTTTGGCCATAAATTTCTTGGCTCTGAAGACAGCCATGGCCATTTGCCAAGAGACATCCAGCATCTCCACGTCCTCAGGATTTATCTGATTAAGATCACCAGCCACTATATCAGAAGGTACAAGATTCCCGGCCACAAGGGCATGATAGCTGTTCATGAAACCCATACCAAGGGCAAAGTTAGGATCATTGACATCTTCAGAGTTGACACCTCCGCTTGAACTGCCTTGAGGCTGTGCAACAAAAGCACTAGACATAGGAGCTGAGCTTGATCCACTCCCTGTAAACTTTCCTTCATGCTTACCCTCAACTTCTTCCGACAGCAAAGCCTGATTCAACTTTCCAGCCAAACTTAGAGAACTTATGTGGTTCAGCTCTCTCTGCTTATCATCGATCATCTTGGATTTCAGCTTGTTGATTAATTCATCCAAAGTCACTTCACTCAGCCCATTGTTGTCTTTGATGATTGATATATTGGTCTTCCAAGATTTAGGCAGACTGTTCAGCAACTTCAAATTCTTGTCTTCAGTATCTGGCTGTACTCCATAACTTGACATCTCTGCCATCAGTGACACATACCTATGAACTTGAGCTTCAAACGATTCACCCTGAATATGATTGAACAAGTTAAACTTCTGCTTCAACATCTGCTTCCGACTAGCCTTAATATAAGGGTTCCCTTCATAAGCAACAATCAAAGCATTCCACAGTTGCTTCGCTGTTTTGCAGTGTTTGAATCCTTGAGCAATATCTGGAGTTAGGGCCATAGTCATTATCGCAAATGCCCTCTCAGCCTTGTTGCACCTCTCCCAGTCATCATCATCATACTCATCTTCTTTCTTCTCTTTCCCTGCATTTGGTCCTGTTGCGTGAGTAGGTGTAAACGGTCCATTCACAACAGCCCTCCATAACCTCAGATCCACACTCTTCAAATGATTTTCGAATCTGTATTTCCACTCTAAGAAATTATCCGCTGAAGTTAGTCTTGGCGGACGAGTTATAGATCCGATCTCGAAGTCCAATTTCTGATACATGCTTGGCTCAAAATCCATTTCAATAGCTTAGGAAACTTAAAACTAAAGTCCAAATGTCCAAAATATGAGATTACGATAATAAAACCTTGATTACGATCGTAAAAGGCAGATTACGATCGAGAACACTGTTTCCGATTATACCCAAAATCGTAAACACTTTAACCGATTGAAAAAGTCGTAAACACACCCGATTACGATAACTGTAATCGTAAACCCCAATTACGATCAGTTTTGATCGTAAACACCGATTCCGATCACGCGATTCCGATTGGCACAATCGTAAACACCGATTACGACCAAGCAAAGTCGTAAACACCCAATGTACGAATCGTAAACGCCTAAAAATCCAATCTTGATGTCGTAAACGCAATAAAAATGACTTCTTGAAGTCGTAAACACGAGAATACAGCAGATCTTCAACCGATGATGTCGTAAACACTCAAATCTCCAAGAACACAGCAGCAGCGATGATCAGAAACATTAAAAACACCCTCGAATCTTCAAATCTTCAACAGAAACACGAACACCAACCCAGAAAGATGCTTGAATCTATATCGTGAGAGCCTCGAATCTAAGATTCTTGGCTCTGATACCAATTGTAGGTCCGAAATCAAACCAAGAACACGATATTTGATCGTAAATGAGTGCGGAATCCTCAAAAATGATTGATTCAAGAAACAAGTAGAAGAAATAGAGACAATCTAAGAGAAAGATTGAATCTTGAATGAAGAACACACTTGCTTGAAGCTGATCGTAAACACACAAATAGAGAAAGAAATCGTAAACTGTGATATGTGTATTGAAAAGCTTGAGGAAACTAATTACAATGAGGTGGTATTTATACCACCTCAGACAAAAGCTTGGCCCAATCATAAACACTAATCTAGCCCAATCATAAACATAAAAATGGCCCACATGGCCTATTAACTAAGCTAGATTAAGCCCAAATACAAAAGCCCAACTAATGTTCATGCCTTACATAATATAGCCCTACATGGCATTTTAATTAGCCAAGGGAAATATGTGAAAGGGATCCTGAAGAAGTTTGGGTTTCAAGATTCTAAAGGTTTTTCTACTCCCGTATTCACTCGTCACAAGTTGAATCAGGATCCGGATGGTGTTTGTGTATATGAGCACCTATACAGGTCCATGATTGGCTCTCTCATGTATCTGACAACAAGTCATCCCGAAATTATATTTGGAGTTTGTCTATGTTCCCGTTTCCAAAGTAAGCCGATTGAATCGCACTTGATGGCCGTGAAGAGGATTTTTCGATACTAGAAGTCAAGTCCGAATAGAGGACTTTGGTATCCTAAAGATTCAATCTTTGATCTTCGAGCCTTCTCAGACAGTGACTACGCCGGTTGTGAACTCAATCGTAAGTCTACAACGGGAGGAGCTCAGTTCTTAGGAAACCGTCTGGTCTCATGGCAATGTAAGAAGCAGGCAACGGTGTCAGTCTCAACGGCTGAAGCGGAGTACATTGATGTTGCCTCCTGCTGCTCTCAAGTGCTTTGGATTCAAAATCAGCTGCTGGATTACTATCATGGTGTGTGATGCACAAATTATACTAAGTGGAGGTGCCCATTTGACCTAAGCTTGCAACCTAGTTAGGTCCTAAATTTTTTCTTGAAGTTGAATTGACTTGGAGAACCACATATTGTATGGAATCACCTTGTCCCCAATAAACAGTTTTTTGTTATTATTATTGACTAGTTGACGAATCAAGAACTTGAAACTGTTAATAACTTTTGATTAGTCAATTTATTAATCAAATTGATAGTTTAAGTTCAAATTTTCTCAATTATGTCTTTAATTCATTTTGTTCAATTGTTTGCCCATATCTTCTATGTTTGACTATTTCTTGAGTTTAACTTGGCTTGTCTGATCTCACAACAGAAACTGTTACTGTTGTGATATTGATGAAGATCAATGCATCTCTTTATTGTGATCATAACTCAAATTAGATCATTAGAGGTATGTTGTTCTAAATTTTGACAATTTGAGTCAAAACTTAAACTTAGCTACATAGGGGCAAATCTTTATTTTAATTGTTACAATTGAAGCTTATCTGATTTCTAATGTAAATTGCTTGATCCCAGCAGATTATTCACTGAGTCAATTGAGAACTCTCTACATCTTAGTTTAGATCTTAGTCACCCATAGATCTTCACAAAGGTATGTGTTTCTCAATACAAGCTTTTAGATTATTAATTAGGTAAAACTTCATCTTTTCATTATTACTTGAATAAATGTCTTTCTTTGTGTTAATTGACAAGCCTAACACTGGTGGTTTATTCTGGTTAGGATCCACATGGGTCTGGAACTAGTCAATAACTCAGGTGAAAGGATCTTGGACCTATTTGACACAAAGTTAAAATTATTTGACTGTATTGACCTATCTAAGTTAATTTGATCATCTTTGTGATCAACTGTGAGCATAACTACAAAGGATGTGATCTATGACACCTCTAAGGTTCATATGAACTATCTCGGGTAATTAAGCTCTGTTTGAACACTTACTTGTCATTTTGACTTTGACAAGTCAAATTTTGCATGAAATAGACTTTATGAGACATATGAGGCTATTTTGCTTGAATGTGAATTTGGTGACTTAGTTGTGTGCTTCTTGATCCTTATGTGCATAAATTTGTGTGTTTGGATAGAATTTAACATGGTAAAGACATCATCTAATCTGTTAAGCATAGATTACCACATTCTGTCATTTAATGTTCAAAATTGAACTTTTTGACCCATTAGGACACTTGGCATGCTCATGTGTGTTAACTTGACTTTGTTGTTTTTAAACAATCTCAGTTGTTGTTGAAATGTGATTTAGACACTTCACAGTAAGTTCTAAGTGTTATGAATCTGTATGTGAAATCCTACTGATCTTAGTGGACTTGATTTAGTCCTTAGCGGACTTCAAGTCTGCTTAGCGAACTTGATATGTTCCTAGCTCACTTGTTCTCTGCTTAGCGAACTTGATAAGTTTCTAGCGGACTTGTTTTCTGCTTAGCGGACTTGAGTGAATTCTTCATACCAATAGATCAGTAATTGAATTTATGATATACTATGATTGTTCTGGTTGTTTGACAAGTCAGTGTTACACTTATTGCATGCATCTAACTAGCCTTTGGAATAGGATAGACCTGTTATATCCTAACTTCCCTGTCCTATACCTAAAAGTGCTGATTTTGACTAAGTTGTTCCTTGTCTCAATCGTAAGACACCAAATCAAGGGATTCAATAGCTCGGGTGGAACCAAGTCCCAAAGTGAATTTCCCTGAACTGATTTGACAAACTGGGATCCTAAAACCTCATTTTATACCAATTAAACTTAAAGTCTTTTGTTTTGATCCCAGATTATCGAAACTTCCTAGATTTGGTATCTCTGATTATTGTTGAGCCTAAGTAGTACACTTTTTTATAAATTTCTCCTTGACTCAACAACAAATCAAAATTTGGTAGATTCAGACAAGATTACTGGGTCATTTGTTGTTCTCATGCAAAACTTTCAATTAAGCTAAAATTAATGGAGTTTTAGATCTGGCTCCTTGTTTTCCAGATTTTAATTTATCACACACAACATTTTTACTTCCTAAGATATTTACTATTGTTAATCTTGATACTCCGGTTGCTTGTGATCATTTTGGAGTATATGCACTATGTGATTTAGTTTATGTCATTGATTCTAATATGAAAAGCTCTGTCACTATCACAAGTCTAGTGTGACATGACATTCATCTAGTGTCAACTCAGATATAATCTTGTAATTCTATATGTGCACATGCCTCCCAAACAAGCTGTAGAAGCTTTGGAGTATGGTCGCTTGCACAACGGAAGGTGCATTTTTAACAAAAACTGGGAAGGTACTGATGAGCAAGCCATTGACCTATTGCAACAATCAACATGGGTAATGGCAATGCAGATTAACCCTATCATCTACAAGGGTATCATTGAAGCTTTCTGTAACAATGCTCAATTTGCAGAGCTTGATGATGATTAAAGTGTAATAAGGTCCAGAATCCAGAACATTGATGTTCAAATTACAGAGGAGAAGATTAGAACGGTCCTGAACTTGCAAGATGCTGGGATGCCCAAGTCTTTCACAAGGACTCAGTGGCAATCAACAATACAAGGATGGGATATTCTAGCATCTTTCTCCTAGATGTCAGCAACAAGATACTCAAGACCTTATTTCCAACCAATTGGAAGTTCATAATCAGCTTCTTCATTGCCGCCTTTGGACACAGAAAGGCAGATCCAGATAACTTTGTTGAAGAAACCGCATGGGCTTTACATGGGTTTATCACTGGTGAGGGTTTCAATCTATCTCACCATCTTCTCAAGTGGATGATTGCTAACCTACACCCTACTGGAAGAGCAAAGAAGTTTCTGATGTATCCTCGTTTCATTCAAGCTATACTGGATCATTATTACCCTAACTTGATCAAGCAAGGAGAGACCTTCTCCACAAGCTCAATGAACACTGGCTCATACAGTAAGTATCATAAAGATAAATATCAAGGGATTTTTGTACCTTTCTTTCCCGAGATGATCGCTCTGATTTCTCCTGCTGGTGCTAAAGGAGATGCCCAAATGGGTGAAGCAGCTGTCGAAGAACAACAAGAAAATGTTGAAGCTGCTCAAGTCCAACCTCAACGGGATTTGAATGCACCAGTTATTACTGATCCTGCTGCTGCTGCTGAAGACCTTGGGAATCTCCAGGGTACAAGTACTGAAGCTTCTGAGCCTACTGAACATACGTCAAGTCCTGTACTAGTAGACTTGTCTGAAGAAGAAGAAGGATACGACGATGATAATGATGAAGAGTCTGATTCCTCTGACTTTGATGACAGTCCTGCACAACCCGAGGGCATTCATCCTCGGAAAAGATAGAGAACTGGAGATTATTCCAGGGCCTCTACCGTTCATACACAACAATAATCCTCTGATGAAAGCTACAGTCCGTCATAGGATGAACAAGACGATGATGAGACTTCAGTGTCCCTAGATCAAGTCGATCTGACTTATGATCTCGATGAGCCCGACAGCCCTCCTCAGTTTCCTCCTAAGACAAGTTTAGAAAATCTAACAAGAACTGCTGAAGACAGAGATATATCCTCTGAGTTCATCATGATCAAAGCTGAGAGAAGCAAGTCCTGTATAGAAAAACTCAAATTCAGGAGAAAGCTCGGTTCACTAAATGATTATGAAGTTGTGGGTTCATCTGGCACTCAATGTGATACAACCTTAGCTACAACAACTGTCTCTCCATCTCCTGCTGAACAAATTGAGATATTTGATATGGATATGAGAGCACTGGAGAAGCTAGCTGAAGCTGTTGTTACCACCACTGACAAAGCTGGTATTGTTGCTACCAGCTCAACAGTTTCTGAATCTGAAAAGGTAATGGAACTTCAAGCTGAAATTGTCAATCTTCAGAGTCAGAATGATTACCTCAGTTGTTCTCTACAAGTGGCAAATCAAAAGATTAATGATCAGTCACAAGTAATTGTTGAACAAGCAGCAGAAATTCTGAGACTCAAAGATTTGTTAGCCAAATCAAATGAAGACAAACAATCAAGCGACAAACTAGATGATAATACTGGTGATCAAGAAACTGAGATACCAGAAGAACAACCTCTAATTGATCAAAGAAGTGAAGGAGGGAATTCTCAAGTTCCTATATCTTCTACTACTGTTCCTGCTGGCAAAGACTCATCTGTTGTTCAAAATACTTCAAGCCCTAAGAATGACAGTCACTTTGAGGATAATGCTGATACTGTCATTGAAGGAGATGAGCTGAACTTCTCAGATGATGAAAAATCTTTCGTCAACAGCCTCCTTCATGATGAACCTGTTGATGAAACATTGGACTCAATCAAAAGGCTTGCCCCGGTACCTGAAAATCTGAAACTTCCAAGATTTGCACTGGAAACTAAAGCTCTTACTATTTAGGGATCCACAAGTGCAGAGTCTGGAGCTGAACCTGACAACTCTCTTCAACTATCCACTGGTCCCACCGTTCATGCTGAAATCTCTACCTCTTCTGCCATAGTTCCCGTGACTGAAGGTGTCCGTCAAATGCACGTCGACTCAGCCTTCTTAGACTTTGAAATGTCAAATTTAAGGGAATACTATGCAGAGAAAATCTACTCAAGAAGAAACTCCTGTGGAATTCTAATTGAGAATCTTGATGATGGTGATGAAATAGCATATGAAGAACATCCGTACTTTGTAGACTTTGGAGACGAAGATGACATGAATGAGCTAAGTCAGAGAATGAACGTGCACATGAATGAAGCTAATCCATTGAACTACATTGATCTGGATATGATCGATAGTGAAGATGATGATGAAGAGGAACCTCTTTTTCCTACTCCAATCCAAGTAAAGATGGAAGTAGACGATGAATATGTGAGCGTGCCTCTATCAACTGTCATGTCTACAGGAGAGACTCTTGCCTTGGACATCACCCCACATGTTCCAGGTTTTATCCCAACAGACGCTGAATTCATCAATCTTGAAACAAGTGCTGGTCAAGAATCTCAAAGTCAAACTGATCCTGTAGTATCTGCTGAGCAAGACCTTCATGAACAGATCTTTGAAGCCTCTTTTATGCATTTCTCCTCTGACTCTGAAAAGGAGGAAGTTGATGCCAATTTGACGGCAACTCAAGAACCTGCTGTCACAGAACAGCCCGGACCTTCCGACAAGGATAAGGGAAAGAGAAAATTGACTCCTGAGGAAATAGCAGAAGAGCAGCTGAGAAGGGAAGCTGAAAAAGATAGGTCTCGTCGAGAATTCATTGCAGAAACACACAGTGAATAGAACCGACTGATTGAAGAAATAGCCAATGCACTAAAAAGGTATGAATCAGGACATCCTCCTACTGTCGTTTACGGAAAGGGCTCAAGTACTTTGCCGGATCATTCTGAGTCAGCTATAACAGATGAACCAAGGATCCGCATCGTCACCAACTTAGAGGGAACGGATGTAGATGAAGAAGATACATCTGAAACATCTCACATGGTGAGAACTCTAATGAGTGACAACTTCTCATTGGATTATCTGATGAGTCTTACAGAAACTGAGTTAACCAAGCTGTACTCTGATGAGGAAAGATTGAATTCACACCTTCCTCAAAATCAAACTATTGAAGCTGAATCTCATCCCCTAGAGGATGTCTTTGCTGACACCAACAAAATGGTCGAATTTATTCATATCCGTGACCATCTTTCTGATCTTGTACTTGACATTGGCAACACATATCTTCCTCCTCTTGAAAACTCATCTGATGAAGTTCCTGATACTGAAGAATATATCAAATCCACTACCAACGGGATGACTTTCGAGGAA
>JBCNJP010000060.1:171898-368898 GCA_039602395.1 Deinandra increscens subsp. villosa | reverse complement strand
TTACAAAAAAAAAATAATAAATAAATAAAAATAAAAAATGCAGAAAATTCTAGCTCATTATTGGAGGTCATAGACCTAAGATAAAGCTGAAAAAATATAGTTTTGATTAGCTTATGTGTTCGGGTCAAAATTACCCGATTTTAGTTTATATTTGTAAAAAGTTTGATAGTTTAGTTCTTTTGTTCCTAGTCCGGATCTCTAAGCACTTAGCCACTTTCACATTCCCATTCCATCCCCTAAACCCTAGCCTAACATTACACCCCTTTTGAAAGTCCTCTTGATTTATGTTTGGTTTTATGTTATATGGTGGAGATGTGATTTCGATACAAGCTTATGACAATGAAGTACATGTTTGGTATTGAGTGAGCTACTTAAATCGATGATCTTTTTAATCATCTATCCATTAAATTTCACCGAGTTGAGTGATCATTGTGAGGGGCATGATGCTTGTTTGATTGAACCTTGATGTGTGTCAAGCTAGTAAGCATTCCCATTTTTTTAAAATAATTATCATAATTGCTTGTTGGATTATAAATCTTTTGAAAAGTCAAAATCTTGAGATTTGGGGATGCAAGTGGGCTTGAGTAGTTGCCTTGGGTTGGGTGGACGTTGCAATTTCGATTGGCCTGTGGAAGTGTTGCATGGGATTTTTGCATCAGGGCAAGCAAAGTTTAAGTGTGGGGAAATTTGATGCATGGCATCTAATACATAAAATAAATACATAAAAATCCCGCATTTAATTAAGTTTTTAAAATAAAATTATCAAAATTGGTCCTTACTTGTTTAATATTTGAATTATTGATTTTTGATTGGGTTTATGATTAATATTTGAGAAATATATAATTTTCACATTTAAATTGGGTTTTTAATTGAGATTATTAGAATGTGATATTTTTTGGTGTGTTTGTTTGTTGAATTTTAGGTGTTTGGTGGATCCGTGATTAATTTAGAAGAAAAGCGCATTTTACGAAAGTGAAATCAGAGTCTGTATGCTAAAGTTATGAGAAAAGAAAAAAATGAAAGAGATTCAGCAGCCCAGCAAGTAAACTCCTGGCCCAAGTCTTTTGCTAGCCCAGTCCCATTGTTCATCTCTTTGGCCCAACTAGTAAAAGGCCCAGAAGCAGCCTGGCCCAGTCCCAGGCAAATCAGCTAGCGCGGAAATGTGAAAAAAAAACAGAGACACAGAGGGTCGAACTGGTGACCTCCAGTTATCAGTACAAGGTACTAACCACTAGGACATAAGCTGTTTATTCTTCTCATCCAGTTTGAAACGTATTTATTTTCTTCAGCGATCCAGCCCAATCAGGCCTAGTGAACTGATCTTTTACAACCCGTTTTTTCTGCTTATTTAAGCATTTTCAGGCGCTGTTTTTAGAGAGAACACCCCTAAAACCCAAATAAAAACCCCCATTAACATCTGGAAACATCAAGGAAGGATTGAGGATCAAGATCAAAGCTTTTTGGCTTAAAGATTGAAGATTTTTTAGCTTTTGGTTTGGGTTTTCACCTAGTCCTTGTTTTTTTCATCTTTTAAAATTTTTTCTTGATGATGAATGTTACCAAGATTAGATTTTTATTGATGTTGAGCATGTATCTAGGCTGACCTCATATTGTATTGCCTAGATTGGATGATTTTTGACCCATTTGACTTTCTAGTTTGACTTTTTGAAAAAATCATATGAAATTGCTTATTGATTATGATTTGGATGCCTTGGATGAACATCTATGCATGTTTAGCTTTAGTTTCTATCATGTTATGTGGGCTATTTGATGTGGAATGTAGAACTACAACCATTTATTGATTAGCTTATTGTTAATCGGCTGACTTTTTGGAGTTTATTGATTAATGCATGATCCGGATACCTCCTACATGATAATATGATATGGATTTAGGGCTGAATTTGTATGCATCTATATGAGATTGAGTTGACCAATTCATTTCATATACTAGGAAATAGCTACGCATTGTTTAGTGAGTTAGGGTGCTTATAACCTTAAGATTCGAACTTGCTTATTCGTGTTCAGAGTTTTCTAGGTCCTAGACTATTCATTTCAGAATTATTGCATGTGATAGGTACCATTTAGAGAGACATTTCTTATGGTTTCCTTTTACGTGTGCGTTTAGTCCGCTTTGACCAAAGCGGTTAGACCATTGGGCAATTTTACATAGTTTTCTATCTGAGATTAAATTAGGATTACCTTAGTGTTTAGGATGTGTCTATAGTCCTATTTCATTTTGGTTTTCATCATTAGTGGATAGAGATCGTGTTGATTAGTCAAGCTAGGGGTCTTATTGGGTTTAGATGATTCTTATCTAGGTGATACTTTTCTCCGTCTGATTTTATCTATTTTTTTCTTTTCGTTATCTGTTTGTGTTTTGTCTGCTTAGTTTATTACTTTACTTTTCATAATTAATTCTCAAAATCATTTTCAACGGTTAGATATTAGCAAAGATGCAGTATCGGGAGTCTACATACGCGTCCAGGGATTGATATCCGGTTCTTACCAATACTATACTGCATACGACGGGTTCACTGCCCTGGTGTGTAGTTTGGTCATTTAGTGATTACCATTTAAAGCTTAGCCTGATTCTTATATATCCAAATCCAACACATCCAGTTTTTGGTGCCGTTGCCGAGGACGCGTCAGATTCTAAGAAAAATCCGAGCTAGTAGTTTAACCACTTTGTTTGCTTATTTGTTTTTCTTTAGTGCGTTTATTATTATTTTTTTGTGCGTTTATTGTCTATTTGTTGTAGTTTGCCCTTTTAGGATAGAATCCTCTTTTCGTTTAATGTTCTCTGCAGCAAATCTCATGGAGTGGTACTTCGAGCAAAATTATGAGAGATATTGTGTGCGATGTGATATATGTGGGGAGCCCCATCACGCGCGATTTTGTAATTATTCCATGGGGCCTCCCGCCAATTATTAAAATTATTCACCACCTCCCGCATACGACTTTGGAGTTAGCACACAAGCCCCTGAGGATAACAGCATGAAGGAATTAACGGATATGATGGCTCAACTTTTACAGCAAAATGCTCAAGTGGTGCAGCAGAATGAAGCTCGATTTGCAAAAAAAAACGAGCAGGATATAGCGTTACTTGCCAAAGAGTTGAGCCATTTGGGAGCTCGTGCCCTTAATTTAGAGAGAACCGCGGCCGAGCTCTTAAAATGTGTTTCTGAGAGCCAACATGTTTATGAGGAGAGTTATGATGAGTTTGAGCAAGAGATCTTAATGGACGAGGTGCAATCGAGGCTAAGCCCATCAAGTACCACACATGTCCCACCTCCAGATCAGCTCGAGATCAGTCACGATGAGCCACACTCGGATGCGTTGCAGGCATATCCAGTCCCTTAGCATTTATACCCACACGATGCATTTGATGATCAAATGTTAGAGGAATTTGGAGACGATTGGCTAGTTGTGCCACTCGTGATTGAGGACACAAATATGTTTGATCCAGAGGGTGATTTAAAAGAGTTAGAGGCTATGTTGTACGAAGAGCCGAATGTGGAAACTAAGGATGAGTTAGCAGAGAGCACGTTTATTATAGAACCACATATGGAGACACTGGTTTAACTCCCCGTGAAGGAGCAATGCAGAGACCAAGTGTGGGGATGCCCAAGCATCCCCAATATTAAGAATCCGCTCCTTCACCATCTTCAGTCCATCAAATCTGGACCGGGAAAATTCAAGAGTTAGTGGCCAGATGAAGCTAAATGGCACTACCCCCATACACTATCTACTGGAAAACCATTTTGGAGAGATGAAACGAGGAGTCCACACGGACTTGGTGAGAAACAGATTAAAGAGAAACCGCGTGATTGAGGTACTAGTGTTCGAGTCCGACTGACAACTCGTAAATAAATTCAGCGCTTGCGGGAGGCAACTCGAGTACTTAGTTAATTTAGTTTGCTTGTTTCATGCATTTTTTGACTTTTTAGTGGTTTACATAGACTTTTAGGTAGTTTTTTTAAATTAGTTGCATTTTTTTTTATCTTGTTCCATTTTATAATTTTGTTTCAAGTTTTGCAGGTTTTTGGAAGCATGCCACTGTTGGAAATTGCAATGACTTATCATTTTGGTATTGCTTCGCGGGGTTTGTAGGTAACGCATAATTTGTGGACTGTGGGTACTCAATCTCCATTATCACGGTCCGCAAACGTGCTTTCATGATATTGTTTCTTGTTTTTGAGGATACGGACCGTCACTTCATAAATGACAATCAACGGTCCGTATCAGGGTTTATCGGGCATGTGACTTTTAGTCAAAGCGTATCGTTCACTTCATAAATGACAAACAAGCGGTCGCTGCTTATGACTTTCACTTGAGTTGTGTTTTCTTGCTAGATTCATCATCGGACCACCAGATGCTTTGATTCAGCGAGAGCTATTTCTTATTTTTGAGGATTTTGGTCATTTTGGAGGCAGTTCTGGCACACGACATGATAGGGGAGTATTTCAGTTCCCTTTACCCTTATTTTTGTCTGTTTTAGCGTATGTTAGGGACAATGTACAAATTAAGTGTGGGGATGGGGGTAAATTGAATTGAAATTGCTTAAAGTTGTGAAAAAAAATTTCAAATTTTCTTATCATATCCCCTGATTTTGTTGAATTTGAGATTTTGGCCCGTCTTATTGAACATGGAAGTGGGCTCGTTGATGTAATTCATGACGTTTTGCTCGCCTGTGTATACGATGCTTGTCTCTAGTCAAAACCTTTTCTTCGAGTATATTGAAAAAGTATTTCCAAGCAAGTTTTTTCAAATAAAATCAATAAATGGGATGCTTTACTTAGTGAAACTATCGGATGGTGGATTGATCGCTTGCATCATATCGATAGCCTTTGTCCATCTATTTCCATGAGTTATTTGAGCCTAAATTGCATTATATGTTACATTATTTACTCACTTTCGTTTGGTTGAGTGTTATGCCGTCATGTGCTTTCGTTTTAGAACTTGTGTTGATTATACGCGTCGAGATCATAAACTAAAATTGTGCATAGAAATGACAGAGGCATTAGGATTACCCTTTTGATTTAGCCTTTTTCTTTGATCTTATCATTTTTCCTAACCTAAAACATCATTCCTTAGAAAACCCGTTGAGCTTTTTCCCTTCTCGTTTGATTTCCCACTTTTTGACCCATTTAGCCTTTTGATTAGCCTTTATCATGTTCTTAAACCCTTGTGTGAAATATCCGGGTTAGTTTAGGATTTCGTGTATATATTTCGGTTGATTTCATCAAGTATTGTTTTTAGTTTAAAAAAAATAATGATTAAGTGTGATTCTCCTAGTACTCAATCTCTATTCTAGGAATTCATATGAGATTGTAAAATATATATATATATATATATATATATATATATATAGTGAAAAGTTCATTGTAGACACCCTCATAAGTGTAGACATGTAGACACCCTATTTCACCATTAGATCTCTTGATCTAGTGGTTGTGATAATTTCATTTTTTCCTTTTTTTCCTTTTTCTAATTGTTCAGAGCATTTCACATGTGAAAAAGAGTTATTTCACATGTGAAAGTGTCTACAATGAACCTCACCCTATATATATATATATATATATATATATATATATATATATATATATATAGGGAGAGGATCATTTGAGAAATATCAAAAAATTAAATAAAAAAAAATGCAGAAAATTCTAGCTCATTATTGGAGGTCATAGACCTAAGATAAAGCTGAAAAAATATAGTTTTGATTAGCATATGTGTTCAGGTCAAAATTACCCGATTTTAGTTTATATTTGTAAAAAGTTTGATAGTTTAGTTCTTTTGTTCCAAGTCCGGATCGCTAAGCACTTATCCACTTTCACATTCCTATTCTATCCCCTAAACCCTAGCCTAACAGTACACCCCTTTTAAAAGTCCTCTTGATTTATGTTTGGTTTTATGTTATTTGATGGAGATGTGATTACGATACAAGCTTATGACAATGAAGTGCATGTTTGGTATTGAGTGATCTACTTAAATCGATGATCTTTTTAATCATCTATCCATTAAATTTCACCGAGTTGAGTGATCATTGTGAGGGGTATGACGCTTGTTTGATTGAACCTTAATGTGTATCAAGCTAGTAGGCATTCCCATGTTTTTATTAAATAATTATCATAATTGCTTGTTGGATTATAAATCTTTTGAAAAGTCAAAATCTTGAGATTTGGGGATGCATGTGGGCTTGAGTAGTTGCATTGGGTTGGGTGGACATTGCATTTTCGATTGACCTGTAGAAGTGTTGTATGGGATTTTTGCTTGAGGGCAAGCAAAGTTTAAGTGTGGGGATATTTGATGCAAGCAGAGTCCATATGCTAAAGTTATGAGAAAAGAAAAAAAATGAAAGAGATTTAGCAGCCCAGCAAGTAAACTCTTGGCCCAAGTCTTTTGCTAGCCCAGTCCCATTGTTCATCTCTTTGGCCCAACCAGTCAAAGGCCCAGAAGCAGCCTGGCCCAGTCCCAGGCAAATCAGCTAGCGCGAAAATGTGAAAAAAAAACGGAGACACAGAGGATCGAACCGGTGTCCTCTAGTTATTAGTACAAGGTACTAACCACCAGGACAGAAGCTATTTATTCTTCTCATCCCGTTTGAAACGTATTTATTTTCTTCAGCGATCCAGCTGTCAAGACCAGATTTGAGCACGTTGTTCTCATATGATTCATCACACAAGTGCGGACATCATGTGTGATGGTCGATTCATGGGTGAATATGCATCAATGCTCACCCATTGATGATTCCTAAAGCTCAAGAACACACACTAACACCAAGAACACACACAAAAGCTCTCTGTAGGAAGATACTCCTTCAAGCGTTACCAATAGGGTTTTCCAATTGGTATTTATACTACTAGAGAGCCTGGGACAAAAAGAATGTTTGACAAAACACAATCATTACCTAGAATTCAGCAAAATATTCCATCAGGACAACAAGTTCGCTAAGAGTTAAATCAAGTTCGCTAGAACTTAACAAGTTCGCTAACAAGTACGCTAGGTAGCAACATGTCCGCTAACAAGTACGCTAAGCATTATCAAGTTCGCTAACAAGTACGCTAAGCAATAACAAGTTCGCTAATATGAACAAGTACGCTAACAAGTTCGTTAAGAACAAATCAAGTACGCTAGGAACAAGATCAAGACTGCTAAGTAAACAAGTTCGCTAGGAATAAACAAGTCCGCTAAGATAAGCAATCAAACAAGTACGCTAAGAGTAAAACAAGTCCGCTAGGAACATAAGTAACAAGTCCACTGAGAAGCATAAGAAGTTCGCTAACTCATAAACAAAGTTTACCAAAGTACATATCCAAAGTCTGTTACAAAACAATGTATCAATTACAAGGTAAGAAAACAAAAGGTTTGTGTTGCTAACAAATAGGTTCTAACAATTCCACCCTTGTTGGCAATGCAAACTCTCGAGCTTCAAGCATCCTGACCGATCAGCTTTAGCAGAAATCTCTAGTTCTCTCTAGCTGCATGTTTGTCTTTATCAGAAAGTACGTGAATACCCATATCATACAGCCTATAGAGATCTTGCCAAATGAGCTTCTTCAAGTCATTATAATTGTTCAGCTCGACCAATCGTCTTGACTTATCCAGAATGACACTTGAGCCATGTTCTTCAATCAACCAACAGTTTGCTGTTCTCAGGAGTTCTGAATCAAGAGTGAGTCTACCTAATTCTGCAAGCCTTGTACACCACCAGTTTAAGAATATCAAAAAGTAGTTGGCATCGTAGCATTCATAAGGTCTCAACTGAACAGGTATGGTCCGCATCTTCTCATAATACATTATCTTCAAGTAGGATCGAGAGAGAAGACGGAGTTCTATTGCAGCAAATATTCTGATAGCCTCAGCACCATCTCTTTCAATTACCAACTCATGAGTCATCCAGTTATAGTACCAGCTGATCATAGGAGCATTTTTCTGATTTCCAGGGATAGTCTTTGCTTTTACTTGAACATACCACGGTGAGGAGCACGAAGTCTTCTTTTCTCTTCAGCCAACTGAGCTTTCCTCTCTGCTTCTGGATTTTGACTGAATCTCTTATCATCATAAGCAGACTGGATCAACGCAGCAGCCCTTATACCCTTTGGATGTTTAGTGTGGTTCACCAAGTCCAGGTACTTAAGCTGTTTGAGTTCCCAAGAGAACAAGATAGTAAGAGCTTTGAAGTCTCCGAATATTTGGACATAGCCATTTCTCCTCTTTACCATGAAAGCATCAAAGGCTCTCATCTCCAACCCAAGATTTTCATCCCATGATTGACATTCGGGTTGCTAGGCATTTTCCTTAGGTTCTTGGCAGCAAATAATTGCATAGCCTTCAGGTTAGGAGTCAGCTTTTCCCATTCGTCATAGATTGAGGGATTATCTTTTCTCTTGAGAGCCTCAGCCCGTTCCTCTTCATTGATTCTTATTTGTTCCAACTTAGCCAACCGCTTTGTCTTCCGGTACTCACACACAAACTTCCGGAGACCAGTAAGTCTCTTCTTGTTGTATTCCTTTTTATCAATGTTCTTAAATTTACAGAAGTTGCGGAGTGCTTCAGATGTCATATTGTTGGTGGTGGATTCAATGTATGCTTCAGAGTCAGGAGGGTCAACGGACGAGTTCTCTAGAGGAGGAATGTATGTGTTGTCGATGTCAAGGGTAAGATCAGAGAGATGATCGCGGATGGGAAGAAAGTCCACAGTATTGGTTGTGTCAGCAAAGATATCAGCTAGGAGATCAGATTGTGCTTCAAAATTTTGATTTTGAGGTAGGTGAGCATTCAACCTCTCCTCATCAGTGTATAGCTTGGTTAACTTAGTGTCAGTGAGACTCATCAGATATTTTAATGAGAAGTTGTCTTTCATTAGAGTTCTAACCATGTTGGCTGTAACAGAGGTGTCATCAGCATCCACATTAGTGCCCTCTAAGTTAGTGACAATGCGGATCAAAGGTTCATTTGTTCTTGTTGATTCTGAACGATCCGACAAAGTACTCGAGCCTTTTGCATACATGACAGCAGGAGGATGGTTTGATTCATATCTCTTGAGTGCTTCAGCCTTTTCCTCGATTAGTCTATTTTGTTCCCGATGTGTTTCATCAATAATCGCTCTACGGGATCTTTCTTTCTCAGCTTCCCTTTTCATATGCTCTTCAGCAATCTCTTCAGGAGTTAATATCCTTTTTCCTCTATCCTCAGCAGAAGGACCAGGTTGCTCTGTAACCGCAGGCTCTTGAGTTGCAGTCACATTGGGTTCATCTTCAGTGTCAGAATCAGAGGAGAAGTGCACAAAGGAGGCTTCAAAGATTTGATCAAGGAAGTTTTGCTCAGCCGATATAGTAGGAACAGATTGACTCTCAGATTCTTGGACCGCACTTGATTCAAGGTTGATGATTTCAGCATCTGTAGGAATAACATCTGGAATATGGGGAGCAATGTCCAAAGCAGAAGCCTTAGCTGCGGTTTGCATAAGTTCAGAAAGTGAGACCTTCACATATATATCATCCACCTCCTTCTTCACTTGAATAGGAGTGGGAGAAAGAGTTTCCATTTCTTCATCTTCACTCTCGATCGGATCCAGATCAATGTAATTCAGTGTATTTGCTTCATTCATGAGCACATTCATTCGTTCTTCTAGCTCATTCATGTCTTCTTCATCACCTAAGTCTACAGAATATGGATGTTCCTCAAACGAGACTTCACCAGTGTCATCTTCGATTGACTCGATCAAAATACCCCAAGATTTTCTTCTCGAGCAGATATTTTCTACATAGTATTCCCTGAAGTTGGCCATAGAAAAATCTAGGAAGGCCGGGTCAACGTGCATATGATGGACTCCTTCGGTCAAGGGAACTAAGGCAGTGGATGTGTCAGTTGAAGTTTGTGAGGAGGGCACAAGAGAGAGTTGTAGATTTATGTCAGATGCAGCAGAAGCTTCTTCATTTGAAGTTCCCTCAATAGCAAGTGCCTTGGCTGCCTGTGAAAATCTTGGAAGTTTCAGATTCTCTGGCACAGAAGCAAGCTTCTTGATTGAATCCAGAGTTTCATCTACAGGTTCGTCATTAAGGAGGCTGTTGACGAAAGATTCATCGTCGTCTGATGAGTTCAGCTCATCTCCTTCTATGAAAGTATCTTCATCAAACTCAAAATCACTGTCATGCATAGGGCTTGAGGTGTCTTGAGCACCTAAAGAGTCTTTACCAGCACGCATGGTTGTAGAAGAAGTAGGATCTTCAGAATTGCCGCCATCAGTTCCTTGATTAGTTTGAGGCTGGTCTTCAGGAAACTCACTTTCTTCATCACCAACATCATCACCATCTGGTTTGTCACTATGTTTTTTATCTTCACCTGATTTGCTTAACAAATCCTTGAGTCTTTGAATTTCAGCTGCATGTTCAGCAATTACATGTGACTGATCGATGATCTTTTGATTGGCCACTTGTAGAGAACAATTGAGGTGATCGTTCTGACTTTGAAGATTAACAATCTCAGCTTGAAGTTCCATTATCTTCTCAGATTCTGAAACAGTTGGGCTGGTGGCAACAATACCAGAAGGGTCAGTGGTGATAACAGCATCTTCAGCTATAGTCTCCAGAGGTCTCATATCCATATCAATCCTTTCACTGTGATCAGCAGGAGATTGAGAAACGGGTGTTGTAGCTAAGGCTGTATCAGGTTGAGTGTTAGATGAACCAACAATTTCATACTCATCAGTGGAACCGGGCTTTCTCCTGACTTGGAGTTTCTCTGTGCAGGACTTACTTCTTACAGCTCTTACCGTGAGTAACTCAGACGATTGATTACGATCATCAGCAGTAAATGTAAGTTTGTTTAAGGTTAACTTAGGAGGATTTTCAGTCTCTGCTGCAAGATCATAGGTAAGATCCACTTGATCGAGAGACACTGAAGAGTCGTCTTCATCTAAATCATCCTTGGACGGCTTGTAGCTTTCATCTGATGATGATGGTTGTGTCAGATTTGTCAAGGCCCTGGAAGATTCTCCAGTCCTTTGTCTTTTCCGAGGGTGAACCTCTTCAGTTTGTGGAGGACTGTCATCTGAACCTGAGGAGTCAGATTCATCACCATTTGTGTCATCACCTTTCTCGGTTTCTGATGATATCACACTCACAGGACTTGAGGGTTCAACATGCTCTGAAGCTTCGACATTTCACCTTGGAGATTCCCAAGGTCTTCAGCAGCAGCAGCAGGATCTGTGATAACTGGGGCATTCAAGTCCAATTTAGAGTGGACTTGAGCCGCATCAGTAGGTTCAATTTGTGCTTCAACTGCAGCTTCACCCATCTGCATATCTCCTTCAGCATTAACGGGAGCTAATCGAGCAATCATCTCGGGAAAGAAAGGTATCTCATTCCCTTGATACTTACCTTTGTGATACTTGCTGTACGAGCCAGTATTTATTAAACTGGTGGAGAATGTCTCACCTTGCTTCACCAGAGTTGGGTAATAATGATCCAAGATGGCTTGAACAAATCGAGGGTACATCAGAAACTTCTTTTGTCTTCCAGTTGGGTGCAGGTTAGAAATCATCCACTTGAGAAGTTGATGTGAAAGATTGAAACCTTCACTAGTGACAAACCCATGGATAGCACATGCGGTGTCATTAATAAAGTCATCTGGAGCTGCCTTTCGGTGTCCAAATGCAGCGATGAAGAAACTGATGATAAACTTCCAGTTTGTTGGAAATAAGGTCTTCTGAACCTTGTTGCTGACGTCTGGGAGGAAAACACCAGAGTATCCCATTCTTGTCAGTGTTGACTGCCACTGAGCCCTTGTAAAAGTCTTGGGCAGGTCTGTATCTTGTAAGTCCAGGACGGTTCTGATCTTCTCTTCAGTAATTTCAACATCAGTATTCTGAATCTTTGACCTTATTACACTTGTTTCATCATCTAGCTCTGCAGATTCAGCATTGTACCAGAACGCTTCTATTATACCCTTGTAGATGATAGGGTTAATCTGCATTGCCGTTGCCCAATTTGATTGAAGCAGGAGGTCAAGGGCTTGCTCATCAGCACCTTCCCAGCTTTTGTTAAACACGCACCTTCCGTTGTGCAAGCGACCATACTCTAAAGCTTCAGCAGCTTGTCTGGGAGGCATCTGCACATATAGAATTACAAGATTATGTCTAATTTAATAATAGATGAATGTCATGTCACACTAGACTCGTGATAGTGACAGAGCTTTTCATTTAAATATTAATGACATAAACTGACTCATATAGTGCATATACTTCAAAATGATCACAAGCAACCGGAATATCATGATTAACAAACGTAAGTATCTCAGGAAAAATAAATGTTGTGTGTGATGAATTAAAATCTGGAAAACAAGGAGCCATATCTAAATCTCCATTAACTTGACTTAAATGAATGTTTTGCATGAAAATTGAAAAATGACCCAAAATATAGACTAAGTTAACTAAATACTGATCTGTTGATGAGACCAGGAGAATTTCAATGAGAATTCTATAACTAGGTCTCAACAACAGTTAGAGAC
Source organism: Deinandra increscens subsp. villosa (assembly GCA_039602395.1). Classification (NCBI taxonomy): domain Eukaryota; kingdom Viridiplantae; phylum Streptophyta; class Magnoliopsida; order Asterales; family Asteraceae; genus Deinandra; species Deinandra increscens. Next base: position 356,385 of record JBCNJP010000060.1, on the reverse strand, counting down.
ATCAAGCAAAGGAGGTCTTAGCAATCTGGGATCAACATCTAGAAGTTTTTGTTAACCCAATTTGTCAAGTCAGTTCAGGGAAAGTCACATTGGGACTTGGTTCCACCCGAGCTTGTGAACTCCTTGATTTGATATCATATGACTATGACAAGAAACAACTTAAGATAAAACAGTGCTTTATATGTAAAACAGGAAAGTTGGAATATAACAAAACTAAAAATTCAAAGATCAGTTAGATGCATGTAATAAGTGTAACAATGACATGTCAAACATTTAGAACAATCCTATTATATTAGAAATACAAACATTTACTGTGAATTGACTTAAGTCTGCTAAGCAGAACAACAAGTCCGCTAGAACTTATTAAGTTCGCTAAAGAGAGAACAAGTACGCTAGGAACTACAGCAAGTTCGCTAAGCAATGGCACAAAAGAAGTTCGCTAAGCAGGCTATGAAGTACGCTAAAGACTGAATCAAGTCCGCTAAAACCAGAATGATCTCACATGCAGATTCACTATACTTAGAAATGACAACAAAGAGTGTAAATCATATATCAACATTTAACAAGGATATTCTAGATGCAACAGAGTCATGTTAACACTTATAAGCAAGTAAGAGATCCTAATGGGTCAACTGTTTCAATATTATCATTCAAAGGAAAAAATGTGATTATATAATCTTAACAAATTAGTTGGGGACATCGCATGTCAAATTTAATCCTAACACACAAATATAAGCATATATGGATCAAATAACACATACCCAAATCACCAAATTCACATTCAAGCTAACACAGTCACATAAGTCTCACAGAAGCAATTTCATGCATAATTTGACTTATTAAAGTCAAAATGACCAAATGAGTGTTCAAGTAGAGCTTAAATGCCTAAGACAGTTCATATGAACCTTAGAGGTAACATAGATCACATCCTATGTATAAATGCTCTCAATTAGTCACAAAGATGGTCAAATCAACTTAAATAGGTCAAGACATTCAAGTTTATCTATCTCAGTGCTAACTGGGTCCAAGATCCTTCCACCTGAGTTATAGGCTAGTTACAGACCCATGTGGATCAAAATCAGCCTAAACCACCAGTGTCAGGCTCAATTGGAGGTCAATCTACACAGAGAAAGACACATAAGCCAAAAGAAATAAAATAAAACCCAAGGTGATGCACTACCTGATTAATAACATGAATGCTTGTATTGAGAACCACATACCTTTCTGAAGATCTAACGATGACTAAGATCTAATATAAGATGCAGTGAATTTCTCAATGACTCAGTGAGTTATCTGCTGGGATCAAGCAATTTATATTAGAAATCAAGTAAGCTTCAGATATTCTAAATTAAAGTAAAGATTTCCCCTGTGTAGCCAAGTTTGAGTCTGAACACACATTGCCATTTGATAGAACAACATACCTTTTTGATGATCTATGGTTTGCTAAGATCAATAGGAAAAGATTCAATGCTCTTGATCAATCTCTCAACAGTAAGAAGTTCTGTTTTGTGATCAGGCAAGCTATGTTAGACTTCAAAATTTTAGACAAACACAGAGAAATATAGGCAAATTGAATTTAAAGACACAACTGAGAAACTTTAAACTTAATTAATCAACTGATGAGTGACTATGCTAATCAACAGTAATTAGTAGATTCTCAAGTTTAAGTCTCATCAAATTTAGTCAAGAAGAACAAAGAATAAACAAATTTTGATTAGAGACAATATAATTTCAACATATTGTGGAATTCATTAAGTCAACCCAATCAAGAGAGAAGACAAATTGAAACTTCTAAGTTGCTAAAAGTAAACTCACACGCATATATACACAATCAGATTTGTGTTAACTAAAATGAATTGGTAGTAGCCACATTGAGTTCTATCAAGCTAACCAAAGTTCCAAAAAAAAAAGACAATTTAAAATAGAAAATTCCTAAGTATTCATATAACAGAGGTCACTGCTTCTAAGTCCATCAACATAAACATTCATTAAGGTTCAAACTGATTAACAAGACCACAATGGCAATCAACTGCTATGAAAACACTCAAAGGAATTTTATGTTCAAAACACATTCAACCACTCCCCTGTACACAACTTTCTTGGATTCAAAATGATAAATGAGAGATTCGAATCACATACCTTTAACTTGAGCACAAGTGAATTAGGATCAAGTAAAGTTGTAACAAATATGTAATTTACATCAAATTAATGCATTAGAACCCTAAAAAATTGAGATTCAGACCCACGGCTCATCATCATCACCGAAACCAAAATCAACCTAAATAAAAGTGCAATCGAACCTGTGTAAGCAAGAAGAGTGTGCGAATCAACCCTAATTACAACTAGAGAAACAAATTCGAGAGTGTATGTAAGGATTTTGATCGAATAGTGGATTGTAAAGAGTCGCCGATTCGAGATAGAGAGCGGGTGTTTGTTTGTTTGAATGCGTGAGTGAAGAAAAATGACTAAGTCCCCTTTATATACTGTTAGGTTTAGCGGACTTATAAATATCTAGACTTTAAACAAGTTCGCTAAGCCAGTCTCCAAGTTCGCTAAGTGTAAGTGAACTGAAACAAGTACGCAAAGGGGAGAGTATTTAAAACAAGTTCACTAAGGCCACAGACAAGTACGCTAAGCCTAAATGAAGTTCGCTAACCCAGGAAGTTCGTTAAGGCAAAAAAAAAAACAAGTACGCTATGCCTAAAAGAAGTTCGCTAAGCTAGGAAGTTCGCTAAGGCTAAATCAAGTACGCTAAGGCCACTTGGAACTTGAGACATCAAAAAAATTTCTAAGTATAAAAAGGTCCGCTAAGGCATAAACAAGTTCGCTAAGAACAGTTTAGCCTCGGTAGACTTTTAATGTAAGTGGAGAAGTTCGCTAAGGCAAAATCCTTCTTAGCGGACTTCTCAAGCACTTAAAACAAAAAAATCAAAACACAGGAGAAGTTCGCTAAGGACAAGTTCTACTTAGCGGACTTCTCACCATATAAAAGACTCAGAAAAACAAATAAGTTCGCTAAGAACAATTTGTTCTTGGCGGACTTCTTGAAAAACACAAAACATTTACAAATCATTCAAACAAGTTCGCTAAGGGCAAGCTTGTTGAGCATTCTTAGCGGACTTGCCTCAGAGAAGTTCGCTAAGGCAAAATGAAGTTCGCTAATAGCAGAATTGTAATAAAAGGTGAAAATTTTCTAAGTCCAAAAATTTACCAAAATTTAAAAAAAGTTGTAATTTAACTACAAAACTTTAAAAACATAAATGCATGTCTGCCACTAGTAACCTACCAGGAAGATAAATTTTGAATTTATAAAACACGTACCTGTTAATTTCAACAAATTTGATGATGACACACCTAGTACCTAAATTTGACTTTTATTGGTCAAAATTCCACCCAAACTCAAAATTTCCATTTTTATCCGAATTGGGTCAATTTTCCACCCGAACTCAGGAATTCATTTTCTTTCAAGTTGGTTAATTTCAAACCAATACCAAGATTAATTTTAGTACAAGTTTACAAGTTGGTCAATTTTTCACCAAACTTGGAAATTCAAGCACATTGGCTTTGAAAATTTACCTATTTTTCTATGGTCGTGGTCAGACATGTTTAGAATCATTCCGATCAATTACGTGATCAATAACACTTAAAATTCAAATCACCTTTCGGGTCCGATACCCTAAATCAGATTGTCGGTATTGTTTGTCCACTTAAACTCATACATGGTAATTTTTAACTTGTCTCATGTGATGTATTTATCATGTTTTCAATCCAGTTTAGAGAAATATTTTGTGGGGACCTTATTAGGTTGGAAGTTAACAGTATTCTACCAATCATCAAATAGTTTTTCAGATTCAATCACACTTTTAAAAGTAATCTTTCCCCCTTTTCTTTAGTGTTAAGTGACTTATTTCATGGGTATAGTCATGAAATCATGATAACCCTTCTTTCATGACTATAGATGTATGAATTTTGGTGGGGTGAGAGCGTCAAGGTCAGAGTTCCCTCAGCATATGACCTGTCACTTTATTTTGTGGAATGATGGAGCGTAAGAACGCAAGGTCAGTGATTTCTCACAGCAAATGTGTCTCAGCATTATTTATGGATGAGACTCAAGGTCAGAGTTTCCTCAGCAGATGAGTCTCAAGCGTTAGTTTTGAAATAAGTCTACTTAATACTGAAGAAACAAAGGATGTGTGATTAGAGTTTTCTTACTAGTACCAATGAGAAGGGCAATTTTAAAGAATATGCCACTGTTTAAACTTCCATGGTCCATTTTTCTTATTGTAATTTATGTGTTATCACAGAGACTTGCTTATTTCTCAATATGTTGATAGAGTTACCGGTCGATTGGATCATATCCTGTGGTTAGATCTACAAGACCAGAATCATATCATGTTCCTCACATATTGTCCGACCACAGACCAAGGGTTTTAGCTTTTTCAATGTTTTTGGTATTATTTTTTTTTTTGCTATTTTCTCTGCACATGTGTATAGACAATTACTAAACAATTACGGAAATGACACAATTTTTTTTTTTGGTTTTATCTTCCACAGATGCAGGCACGGCAGACAGACAAAAAAAACAAGCTAGTTGAATGAAAAGAAATTCCTTTGGTCATAAATCATTTTGACTCGAGACATAAACATACTGAAATATTTTTCTCAGCCAAAACAAGTCAAACAACATAGGAACAGACTCAAGTGAGTCAAAAGAGTAACAAAAGCAATAACATAAGATAAAATAAGCAAGTCATCAATAATTAGTTAAAATGCAAAACAAGCTAGAAGTGTAAAATCTTTTTGGTGATTTTAGTGAGAGAAATGCAAGACTTAGGATATATACACAGATAACACACAAGTGAAAGCAACCTAGAGAGCAAGACACTAACGTATCAGGGAGCAAGAAGTTCTAGTCCTAGTCAAAGTTGATCATTCTTAAAGAGGTAACCAGAAAATTAAACCTAGACATATCAAATGACTTAGTGAATAGGTCAGCTAACTGATTTTTTGAATCAATCTGAACTAAGGTGACTAGTTTCTTCTCAGCCCAGTCCCTAATGAAATGGTGTCTAATCTCTATATGCTTAGTCTTAGAATGCTGAATCGGATTTTTAACAATAGACATAGCAGCAGAATTATCAATATGTATAGGAGTACTCATGAAATTCAAACCGTAGTCCAGCAATTGATTCAGGATCCAGAGAACTTGTGAGCAGCATGATGCAGCAACGATGTACTCCGCCTCAGCAGTTGAATTGGACACCGTAGTCTGCTTCTTGCATTGCCAAACACAAGTGTATTTCCCAAAAACTGAGCTCCACCCGTTGTAGACATCTGATCGAGTAAACTACCAGCATAGTCACTGTCCGAGTATGCTCTAAGATTGAAGGCCGAATCTTTTGGATACCACAACCCTCGGTTGGGATTCGACTTCAAGTATCGAAAAATTCTCTTAACCGCAGTCAAATGTGATTCTTTTGGTTTGCTCTGAAATCGTGAACAGAGACAGACTCCAAACATGATATCGGGACGACTTGCCATCAAATACATCAACGACCCGATCATCAAACGGTATAAGTGCTCATCCACAGAGACTCCTTGAGGATCAGTATTCAGTCTGTGACGAGTTTCCACTGGTGTTGAAAAACCCTTAGAGTCGTGAAACCCGAACTTCTTCAGTATTTCTTTAACATATTTCCCTTGGCTAATCAGTATACCATCTGGCGACTCTTTCACTTGAATTCCCAGAAAAAATGTTAATTCACCCATGGCACTCATCTCAAACCTTTTCTTCATCAAGTTCTCAAATGCATGACGCAAATTCTCATTCGTTGACCCGAAGATGATATCGTCAACGTATACTTGAACCAAAAGCATATCCTTCCCGACGTGTCGAATGAAAAGAGTCTGATCAATAACACCTCTTTTATACCCATTTTCTAGCAGATATGTAGACAATATCTCGTACCACTTCCTTGGGACTTGGTGCAGACCATAAAGGGCCCTGTCAAGTTTGTAACATTTGTTTGGAAATGACTTGTTCACAAACCCGGGAGGTTGCTGTACGTACACGTCCTCATCCAGCTTGCCATAAAGAAATGCAGTCTTAACATCAAGTTGGTAAACCGTGATGTCCATAGACGCAGCATAAGCTAAGAAAATCTGAATGGCTTCTAAACGAGCGACAGGTGCATAGACTTCGTCATAATCAATGTCGTCTTCTTGCATGTACCCTTTCACTACTAATCGAGCTTTGTTTCTTATGATAATTTCACGGTCGTCTCATTTGTTCTTGAAAATCCACTTGACCGGTATGGGCTCAACACCCTTTGGAGCTTCAGCAAGATGCCAAACATTGAGCAGTTTGAACTGAAGTAACTCTGCTTGCATGGCTTCAATCCAATTGTCATCTTTGAGAGCAGCAGCAACTGAAGTTGGTTCTTCTTGAGATATGAAGCATGAAAAGAGACACAGTTAACATGTTCTATTTGACTTCGAGTGATCCTTTTGTCTACAGGGCCTATAATCTGGCTTGTTGGATGAATTTTATGAACCCTTGATTCTTCAATAACAGTGTCTTCGATGGTAGATTCAAGGTTCCCAATTTACAGATCATTTCCCGGGACCTCACCGGTGTTAATTTCAGCTTCAACTTCTGAGTCAGGATCATGATCTTCAGGAGCAGTTTCCGTGTTGGTTTCCCCCTGAACTGCTACAGGAGCTGGTTCTGTTTCTTCAATAACTGGATTTGGCACTGGAATTACTGTTTCATCAGGAGTTGCTGATGAAGTTGATTCTCAGGATCGATTTACTGACTCACGAGTCTGATTTCTCCATGTTAGAGCAGGAGGGTCTGCTGAGTAAATAGTTCCCAAAATCGATGAAGAAACCGGAGCAAATGTGTCAAAGGTCGGAAAATCTCCCTCTTGTGCATCATCATCTCAGATGGTATTTCCTGAAACACCAGAATCAACAATATTAAAAGTAGAAGAAAGAGAGTCAAGGTCATACATGCTATCTGAATCAGGTTCTCGAGTGATCCGAGTGTGCTCGTTAATATTAACATTGCACGACTCCACGATCACTTGAGTTCTTTTGTTGTATACTCGATACGCCGCTGAGGACATAGAATATCCAACAAAATAACCTTCATCTGCCCCAGGGGCAAACTTGGCTAACTGATCAGACTGTATAAGCACAGTGCAAGGACATCCGAACGGTTTAAGTCTTGTTAAAACAGGTTTTTGTTTAGAAAACAGTTCGAACGGCGTCTTGTTAGCATGCTTGACCAAGAGCGTTATATTCAGAACGTAGCACGCAGTATTCACTGCTTCGGCCCAAAAAGAGAGTTTAAGGTTAGAATCCGCAAGCATGGTTCTGGCAGACTCAATGATGGTTCTATTCTTCCGTTCTGCTACACCATTTTGCTGTGGCGTGTACGGTGAACTGAACTGTCGTGTGATGCCCTTCAAATTGCAAAAAGCGTTAAATGTTTGATTCTTGAACCTTGTCCCGTTATCTGATCTGATTATCCTGACCCGCTCTCTGCTGGCGTTTTCAATGCGTGTAATGAAATTCTTTAGTATCTCAGCTGTCTCAGATTTTTCTCTCAGGAAGAATACCCATGAGTATCTGGAGTAGTCGTCAGTAACAACGAGGCAATAAGACTTTCCCCCTAAGCTCGTGATGTTCACTGGCCCGAAAAGATCAAGATGGAGTTGCTGAAGAATTTTCATTGTTCTACCAGGTGGCTTCGGCTTGTGAGACGTCTTGTGCTGTTTTCTTTGAAACACGCAACACAGTTATCGACATGGACAAATTCTTTCTCCGGTAGCCCAATAAGGTGTTTTCCTCTTACGAGTCAATTCATGATCCTAAAGTTGACGTGACCCATTCGCCGGTGCCATATGGTTGAGTCTTCTTCGATGCCTTTACTAGAAAACAAGCGATAGAATTTGCTGGCTATGCTTCCGCCATATCCAAAGCATACGAGTTTCCTCTTCGATGTGCTCGAAACAAGATCTGATCTTCAGGTATCTTGAGACCAGGCTTCAGAATTAGACACTCGCGATCATTGAACACCATTGGCATTTGGTTATCGCAGATTTGCGACACACTGAGTAGGTTGAACTTCAGATTCGATACCAGGTAAACCTTGTCAAATGAAATTTCTCCGTTTGTTAAGAGACTGTTTCCTATTATTCTTCCGCCATACACATCTCCCCCAAAGGCAACAGAACTACCGTTAGATATTGTTTTGACATCATACAGCAAGTCCTTGTTCCCTGTCATGTGCCTGGAGCACCCGCTGTCCATGTACCATGTGTTTACAGCTTTCCGGGTACGTCCCTGCACAAGTAAAGAAATTGGTTAGTTTGAGGAGGGACCCCGGTCATTTTGACCTTGGGTCTTCTTGATAACCGGTTTCTTCACAGTTAATGAAGATGGTGCGGATGAAGACGATGGAGCTGATGGAATAACTAAAGGTGGAATGAAGGTGGTTGCAGGCCTTGGAGCTTTCATTGGCCTTTGAGACAGAAATGGCCTTGGTATAAAGCCGGGTCTTGGCCTTGGGTTCCTTGACCTGATTGGAGTCAGACTCGGTGCTTTCATCCTCGGTGGTTGTCTGATGTGAGGCTGACTTGAATACAAGCTTCCCCCTAAGCCTTGTGGTAGATACGGGGCTTGAATCGGAATGTACGGTTGGTTGGGATAAGACTGTTGGAACATAGAATCATCCCGCAAGTCCAATAAGTCTTCACTGCAATTACCATAGTTTCTCGAGTGGAGGTGTGTATTCTGACCAGCAGTTGCTTGTTGCTCATAATAGTGTACAGGTGGCATTGGTGCGTTGCCATAGGTGTTGTACCCTTGGTTGTAGATACACACCCTTGCATCGTGATGAGGATTGCCACAGATAGCACAACCATTTTGCACAGATGGTGCATTTGGAACAATAAAAGCAACATTTTCATTAACGGGAACCACAGATGATGGTTCAACAGGTGAAGCAACAGGAGTCTTCTCCTCGTCGACAACAACCCTCTTCTTTCTTCTTCTTATTCTTTTCTTCTTTTCCACAACAACGGCTTCAGCACTTTCTGTCATTGGATCAGAAGGCTCTACCACGATCAATGCAGACTCAACAGTTGGTGAGGAGGTGGTACCAGTTACTTTTGGAACACTCTTCATCTTTGGTTTAACAATCTTTACCATTTCAACTTTAGAGTCAACAGCTCCAGTGGAGCAGAACTTTCAACATCAGCCTTTGATTTGCTTGATTGAGGAGATTGCCCAGCATGCGGTGTTGATGTAGAGTGAGTTCCAGTTGAGGCACTTGGTATAGACTTCACCTTACCATCGGTGATCACAAGACCCGCTTGTGTGTGCATGACAGTCTTACCATGTTTGAGTGCCATTTCAGGAAATGCATGATTGAACTCATCATTATTCACAACAGACTGATCAGTGAATCCCTTGTTGGAATTCTGCTTAGGCTTTCGCCTTTGTGTGGTCTTAGCTCGTTTTGGAGCAACAGTGGTTTTTAAAATCTCGTAGTTATCGTCAAACAAAAACGATTGACTATCAACGTCAGATGTTTTCAACAAATCAAGAAATTCATGTTCAGCTTCCTTTTTAGTCAGAGTCTCAGAAAGACTAGTATCAACACCTTTTAAAACATCATAATTGACTTTATCAAAATGAAGTGCGACATCGGTTGGTGGGAGATCAGATCCACTCGTGTGGGTAGAGAGCTGATCTTCCATCTTTTGGATTTCGGAAGCATTTGGAACCAACTCAGGATTAATGAATTTTAAGTGACTCTTTGAGTTAATCTTGGTTAACTCGGGAACTCTATAATAATTATGGTTAAGCGGATGCTCTGCCGCACTATCATCAATTTCCCGTGTCAACCCAAGTCTAGTTTTAAGTCTAGCAAAATATCACGGCCAACAGTATTGCCAAGAGTTGCCGGGTTGAGTTTTAACAAATCAATGGTTTCTCGAGCCTGAGCATAGCTCGTCCTCAGAGAAGTTAATTTTTCCAAAACATCAGTTATTTGAATTGTTAGAGTTGTTTCCGTATGCTTCATGACCTCAATGTCATCTTGTAAAGACTTGATCTCGATCAAAAAGTCTTTCTCGTTTTCTTTTAATTTCTCAACTTGGCTCTCACTCTCTTTCGCCTTACCGACCAACTCAAGGTTGTAAGCGCGATAGCGAGCTACAGCCTCAATATATTTATCAGAACATAAAGCAAGTTTTACCTCATCAGGGGTGGTTTCACGTTGAGGTTCTACAAGCCTCTTACTTGCCTCAGATTCAACTTCAGATGAGCTCACCTCAGTGACAGTTCCAGTGTCTTGAGCATTGTCTTCAGTCAGATCATCAATTCCAGCCATTAAGCAGAAGTTAGTTGGAAAGAGAGGGTCATTTGTGTTAGACACATCCATCTCTCCATCATTTTCCTTTACTACAAGAGCATAGTTGGTCTGGCTAGAAGACGGATTCTGAGACGAGGAGGTCCAGTTGTAGTTTGAGTCTTTAAGCGATACCAAAACCTTGTTGCTTTCATCTGATCTTTGTGGTTGTTGAGAAGATGACGATCCTCGTTGAGAGACATTTGAGCTGGTACCCTATGGCTTCTTGAACGACGAGATGCCTTGTTTTTTATAAGATTGGGTAACACCACCACCCTGCTTTTGATGAGTTTGGTTACTTCCACCAGAATTGGATTGCCCGTTCCTCGTCCTTAGCTTAGGACATTCACGTGCAAAGTGACCCATTTCTTGATAGTTGAAACATTGCACTTTTGACTTGTCAAAGCCGATGTTGGTGTTTGTTAGAGCTTGAAAAAGCTTTCTTCCAGTCTTCTTGAAGAACTTTCGAGTTCGGGCAGCTATCATACCCATTTGCCATTTGATATCGATCTCTTCGAGATCATAAGCAGAAACTTGGTCAATGTCTTCTTGACAGACGGTCATGGACTCAAGACTTCTGGACATCTGAGAATTCATGCAAGCTAGAAAAGCATTTCATAAGTCGGAATCCATGCTTGTGTTCGGTTAGGATGCAGGAGATGATTGCTGAACGAAGTAACCAGTTGGAGATTGTTGCACAAACGTCACATTTGGAGTCTGACCGGTGACGGGAGCAATGACAGCTTCAGTTGGAGGAGCAGCTGGAACAGAAGTAGTGGTAGGTGGACTTTGACTTGCAGGAACAGAGAATTGGAACTCATCATCTAGGTCGGGAGCAATGAACGCAGCATTGGGAGCAGTTGAAGAACTCCTAACAGTTACAGCACCCATGAGAGACTTTCCGTTGCGCTCAACGGCTCGAACTTCATACTCACGAACCTTGTCGATCATATCCATATAGTCGGCAGTAGAAAGATCATTACTGTCGAGCAAGTAAGTTACATATGAAGCGAACTCTTGAGGAAAGGAGTGAAGGACCTTCTTGATGATGGAACTATTTTTAGGGCGGATGTTCTTTATCGTCATCTCAGTGATTATGCGGTAGAATCGATTGACATGTGTTTCAAATGATTCGCCTTGCTTATGAGAGAACGTGTTGAATGCCAACTTGATTTTATCCAATCTTCTTTCCTTAGTAGCCGGGTTGCCTTCATATTTCTTTTCCAAGCCTTCCCAGATTTCATGAGCCGATGTGGCAACACGAAATTGGTATTGCAACTCATCATTGATAGCCATCTTAATGCACCCGAGTGCACGCATGTCAGTTTTCAATTGAACCTTTTCAGCAACATCCAACTTGTTTCGTGGTTTGGGAATCATCTTCTTAGGTGGAGGATCAGCACCATTGGCAACTGCAGCAGTGCCAACAATGGTAGCCTCTTCCACTTCAAACACAGCAGGACCTTCGACTACAGAAGTCAACAGGTCAAAGTCAACGAATTCCAAGTAAGATAGGAATTTCGCCTTCCAATCATCGTAGTCACTTGCCCCCATGAGTTTAGGAGGCCTATTGTTGCCTTGTGTGGCAGGAGTGAAGTGATCCGACATGTTGAAACGATCAACACTAGTCAATTTCTAGACAAAGTAAGCTAACGGGTCAAACGAGTCGAAATCGGTTCACTTGCTTGCAAAGTTGTAAAATGATTAAAATCACCCAAATCCTACAAGACAAACAATAATAAACATCATTAGTCAATAGTAGGCGAGATTTCAGCAAAAAATTTGAAAAGTCAAATTTTCAGACTTAGCCAAATTTTCAACAGCTTGTTCTTGAGCAAATTCAAACTCAAAAATCAATGTTGACAAAATCAATGTTTAAGATTATCAATAGTCTCGAAATTCATGTAGGAATACTTTACTCAACTGTCACGAACTCCAAAAATCACTCTAAATGACCTAAATCGATGGAATAGTGAGTTTATGTGAAGAACACCAAAAATCACCACGTTTAGCCTCTAAAATCTTCAATACTTGATGTTATTGAGAGAAATCAGTGGCTATAGGTTCGGTTTTAGTAATCTAATTCTCGCCTTTCATCAATTTTAACAGATAATCAACAGAAAAACAAGTTTGAAAAATTTTCTCAAGAACAGGACTTAAAAAAAATGTGTGTGTTCATGGCTGAAATCAAAAAATCGGACTATTTAGCTTGAGATTTTCAGAAATCTGAGTATGGCATTGAGTTTATTGAGTGATTTCTACCAAGAATCAACTCAAACAACTAGCAAATCCATCCAAAATCGACAACTCATATGAGATTTTCTCCATTTTGAGAAAACCTTCAAAAATGAAGAACAAGGCTCTGATACCAATTGTCAGGACCAGATTTGAGCACGTTGTTCTCATATGATTCATCACACAAGTGCGGAAATCATGTGTGATGGTCAATTCATCACACAAGTACGCTAAGCATTATCAAGTTCGCTAACAAGTACGCTAAGCAATAATAAGTTCGCTAATATGCACAAGTACGCTAACAAGTTCGTTAAGAACAAATCAAGTACGCTAGGAACAAGATCAAGACTGCTAAGTAAACAAGTTCGCTATGAATAAACAAGTCCGCTAATATAAGCAATCAAACAAGTACGCTAAGAGTAAAACAAGTCCGCTAGGAACATAAGTAACAAGTCCGCTAAGAAGCATAACAAGTTCGCTAACTCATAAACAAAGTTTACCAAAGTACATATCCAAAGTCAGTTACAAAACAAAGTATCAATTACAAGGTAAGAAAACAAAAGGTTTGTGTTGCTAACAAATAAGTTCTAACACCAGCCCAATCAGGCCCAGCGAACTGATCTTTTACAACCCATTTTTTTCTGCTTATTTAAGCATTTGTAGCCGCCTTTTTTAGAGAGAACACCCCTAAAACCCAAATAAAAACCCCATTAACATCTGGAAACATCAAGGAAGGATTGAGGATCAAGATCAAAGCTTTTTGGCTCAAAGATTGAAGATTTTTAAGCTTTCGGTTTGGGTTTTCACTTAGTCCTTGTTTTTTTTCATCTTTTAAAATTTTTTCTTTATGATGAATGTTACCAAGATTAGATTTTTATTGATGTTGAGCATGTATCTAGGCTGACCTCATATTGTATTGCCTAGATTGGATGAATCTTGACCCGTTTGACTTTCTAGTTTGACTTTTTGACAAGATCATATGAAATTGCTTATTGATTCTGATTTGGATGCCTTGGATGAACATGTATGCATATTTAGCTTCTGTTTTTATCATGTTATGTGGGCTATTTGATGTGGAATGTAGAACTACAATCATTTATTGATTAGCTTATTGTTAATCGGTTGACTTTTTGGTGTTTATTGATTAATGTATGATCCGGAGACCTCCTACATGATAATATGATACGGATTTGGGGCTTAATTTGTATGTATCTATATGAGATTAAGTTGACCAGTTCATTTCATGTACTAGGAAATAGCTAGGCATTGTTTAGTGAGTTAGGGTGCTTATGACCATAAGATTCGAGCTTGCTTATTCGCGTTCAGAGTTTTCTAGGTACTAGGCTATTCACTTCAGAATTATTGCATGTGATAGGTACCATTTAGAGAGACATTTCTTGTGGTTTCCTTTTACGTGTGCGTTTAGTCCGCTTTGACCAAAGCGATTAGACCATTGGGCAATTTTACATAGTTGTCTATCCGAGCTTAAATTAGGATTACCTTAGTGATTAGGATGTGTCTATAGTCCTATTTCATTTTGGTTTCATCATTAGTGGATAGGGATCGTGTTGATTAGTCAAGATAAGGATCTTATTGGGTTTAGTTGATTCTTATCTAGGTGATACTTTTCTCCGTCTGATTTTTTCTATTTTTTGTTTTCGTTATCTGTTTGTTTTTTTGTCTGCTTAGTTTATTACTTTAGTTTTTATAATTAATTCTCAAAATCATTTTCATCGGTTAGATATTAGCAAAGATCCAGGATCGGGAGTCTACATACGCGTACACGGATTGATATCCGGTTCTTACCAAAACTATACTACATACGACGGGTTCACTGCCCTGGTGTGTAGTTTGGCCATTTGGTGATTTCCATTTAAAACTTGACCTGATTTTTATATATCCAAATCCGACACATTAAAAGGCTGATAACGGAATCTTTATTGGATATTCACTCAAGTCAAAAGCATACATAGTTTTTGTTTTAAAAACTCAAGTGGTAAGAGAAAGTATAAATGTGTCGTTTAGCGATGATAAAATGGATATGCATAACAACACCACATCTTCAAATAAAAATGATAAATGCATCTATGGAATGACAATCTCTGAAGACAAATTTTTCGAAGAAAACTCTGATGAAGAAAATAACATTCCTTTGTTTACAGATAACTCCTCTTTTTCAAAAAAATCTGTCACAGAACATCACAGCAAAGATAACAAAGAAGCTATGAACCAAAATGAAATTTTCTGTTCAAAAGACAAAAATGAAACTTTTGATTATCATTCTCTAACTGAAAGCATTGCAACTACAGAAACACTACAGAATTCCACTTCAGAGCTCCGAATTGATTCTGTAAATGAGATTTCCCACTCAACCGACTATCTATCGATTGAGGGGGAGTGTGAAGACATTGACACAACAGACCTAATGCTTGGGAGTGAAGAATTAGCCACTCTTCCTCCAAAAACAAAATGGACAAAAGATCATCCCATTAATTTAATCATTGGTGATCAAAACAAAAGTGTCCAAACCAGGGCTGCTTCAGTCAACCAATGTCTTTATCCTAGATTTCTCAGCATAATAGAACCAAAAAATTATGAAGAAGCCTTACAGGATTCCCACTAGATCCTGGCTATACAACAAGAGCTAGGACAAACTGAAAGAAACAAAGTATGGAATCTAGTTCCAAGACCTAACAATAAATCTATTATAGGAACTAAATGGGTTTTCAGAAATGAAACTGATGAAGAAGGTACCATAATTAGGAACAAAGCTAGACTTGCAGCAAAAGGGTACTGTCAACAAGAGGGACTAGACTACGATGAAACCTTTGCCCCAGTCGCAAGACTTGAGGCTGTCAGGATATTTCTGGCCTTTGCAGCTTTCAAAGGTTTCAAAGTCTATCAAATAGATGTTCAATATGCCTTTTTAAATAGAAAATTTGATCAAGAAATTTACATTGAACAACCACCCGGATTTGAAAGTGAAAAGTTTCCAAATCATGTTTGTAAACTTAAGAGAGCCCTGTATGGTTTAAAACAAGCACCCAGAGCATGGTATGACATCTTCTCTGAGTTCCTCTTATCAACCAACTTCAAAAAGGGGTCCACTAATACCACTTTATTTGTAAAAGAAAGAAAAGGTCATCTCTTGGTTGTACAAATCTATGCAGATGACATCATTTTTGGATTCACATGTCCATCCTTATGTAAAGAGTTTCAGGAACTCATGACAACAAACTTTAAAATGAGCATGATATGAGAACTATACTACTTTCTAGGAATCCAAATCAAACAAACTCCAGAAGGAATTTTTATAAATCAAGCAAAATCCATCAAAAATCTCCTCATTAAACACTCCCTTTCAAATTGCTCCTCTTTTAAAACACCAATGGCCACAAATGTCAAAATTGATGCTGACAAGGAAGGTAAAACTGTAGATGAAGATACTTACAGAGGAATGATAGGCTAACTTCTGTATCTTACAGCAAGTAGGCCTGATATCATGTTCTCCACATGTTTCCTTGCCAGATACCAATGTAAACCCAAAGAGTTTCACTTATTAGCTGTCAAGAGAGTTTTTAGATACCTAAAAAGGTCGGCTGACCTAGGTCTCTGGTACCCCAAGGAAACTGATTTTTCTCTAGCAGCCTACTCATATGTTGATCATGTAGGATGTAGATTAGAAAGAAAAAGCACATCGGGAAGCTGTCAAATGCTGGGAGGAAAGTTAGTATGATGGACATCCAAAAAACAAAACTATGTATCAATGGCACTCTATACACCCTGTGGGAACAGATTCTGGTCTTACCAACAAATGATGAAATTCCTCCAAAACTGCCCCATTGGACATGCTCTAACTCTTGACATTCCCATCATTTACTCTCTACTTCAAGAGTTCTAGAGGAATGTTGTTCTCATCGTTAAAGATGGAGATAATGAATTGATAAGAAAAATTGTTTAATGTTTGTCTTCGATTAACATCTGATCAGTAAAGCACTTCAAATCAAAGACAGTCCATCTGCTCCTTGTTACTTTAACAGAGATGATGTGATTAAAACTCTTCTTGATATGGGATATAAGGGAAATCTATATGAAGGAAAAGCCGACAGAGTTCATCTACCACACCTATGGCATTCTTTTCTCAAATTCAAGTCTGTTTCTTCATAATACTCTGATCATCACCTCTCAGATGAGGACACTCAATTTGTCATGCATGCTCTCATCCAAGGTCACAACATGAATTTCTCTCTATACCTCATGAGAAACATGCAAAAACAACCTCAAAGAATCCTTAAATGAAAGATTCGTTCTTTACCCCAGATTCTCCACAAAATTAATCCTTCAAGCTTTGAACTGGGAAACAATACCTAGAGGAATCACAACAAGCAAAGTATTGTCTCAAAGAGGAATCTCCCCCGGAGGTCTATCCATTTCTGGGCTCACAGACTCCAATGGATACTTTCTACCTTCCACAGGAAGGCAAACTTCTATGCATCTATATATTTCTCTTCAAATGGAAGTAAAATTCAGAACTGTCAAAACTCATGCTCACAACAGAGAAAACAATAGGTGCACGTGTGCAGACATCTGCACGTGCCTTAAATTGTCTGTATAAATTTCTTGATTTAATAAAATTTCATTTCCTTTATCAGAAATTTGGGAGAAAATTCATTGAAAGCCACAATCGCCCAAAACGGCTGAATAATGAATGAAATTGACTTTGATAATATGATAATTAATTCCCTAATTACTCATATACTGACAACGGTAATTTTTATTGCCGTTCAGAAAGAAAGTGTCCTTTCAAATGGATTATAGCCGTTATGGAAAAACCCTAAAAAATGGAACGGCATCAGGAGATACCTATAAAAGGAACGCCACCCTCCCTGACCTGAATCTCACTGTTCTCATCACAAATTTGAGAGCTCACAAATGTCGTCTTCATCCAAATCTCCTGCAATGAAGACTCGCTCAAAGTGCAAAATCACCCAAATCTCCTCTGCTCAAAACCTAAATCCTAATTCCTCATCCTCAGATTCACCACCCAGATGCAATTTTACCCTAGACACGGTCAATCAACCATGTGATCTCAAGCCCTCTGCCTACTCATCAAATCTATAGTTAATCGTAGAAACCCTAAAGCATTCCTCTAAGTTCACCACAACATTAACCATCAACGAGCCATGCCCGAAATCTGCCATCTTAAATTTTTGGGCAACCGTCAAAATAGTAAATGGAAACATGAAAGAAAATGTGAACACAGATACAGAAATCATACTTCAACTATCTGACCTAAGAGAATTCTTCGCATTACCAAACAACTTCACATCCCTCTCTCCAAATCCTGAAAATCCAGCTCTGAGGCAAATGATTACTGAAATCACTAGAGGAAACTTTGCAGAAAATGGCCAAATCTCAAACCTCAGGGAGATTACTAAAATCCCAAACAACTTCACATCCTTCTCTCCAAATCCTGAAAGTCAGTTGAAGCCCGCATGGAGATTCATAATTAATTTGCTCAATCACACCATGACATCCAAGAAAGGCTCCATGGATCAGATTAACAAAAACACCCTCATCATTTTATATGGTGTATACATCAATGAAGAAGTAGATCTGGCTCTACTGATATGTGCCCTACATCAGATTTCTAGCTCAAATGATTCAAAGGAAGGTGAGCACTGAAGAAAATGAAGAAGCCTATATCACTGAAATGTACCACATCAAAGGCATCTACAAATCAGGTACACGCATACTTTTTTTGTGATTTTCCATGGGGTATGAAAATTAAGCTAGAATACAAGAACCATGTCCTCCATAAGCACCTCACCAAAGCCAACTAATTCTCAGCCAACCCTGACCAATCACCAAACTCAAACAACACCACCTCAAACCCATCAGAATAAATGGCTGATTACAATACTTTCTCTCCTCATCTCTCCCCACAATCAGACCACCAACAAGAAACCACACCAAGTCATCTGCATCAACCCCTCATATCACATCCTTCTAAAGAACCGTCATTCTCAGACCCACACTCTCCAAAAAAACAAGCCTCAGCACATCGTTCCAAGAGCCAACAATCATCACCACAAACATCCTACCAAGAAGCCTTCGCCCATTTTCAAACTCAAGCTATCAACACACCCTCCGTTAACATTCCTATCATAGACACACATCAAAATATCTTCTCTGATTTAGTTAGTGAATATGATGTAACAACAAGTGGAGACTCTAGAAGTCAAGAAAACATGGAAATGAGCAAACCTGATATGTTCAGTACCAACTCACATGAGACATCCCATCAGTAACAAACAAAAGTTTTGTCTCAAGATTCTTTAAAAACACAGGAGGTGAATCTAACTTTGGACTCACCAAGGAATGTGGAATACCTGTACACACTCAGCCTAGCTGGGTTAGCAGGCACTGGTGAATTTCTCAAAGAAAAATCAATCAGTCCAACTGAGAGACATGTGTTGTCCTATGGTGTGTTACCCCCTGAAGCTGCCTCAAAATCTGATTTCAAGACATTTTCCAGTTCTCTCTCTTCCTTACTCAATGACTTCATGAATGAACAAAAACAACAAACTATAGAACTACATCAGAATTTCTGCAGTAGTTCTGTATGTATAGAAGAATTATCAAGACAGTAAGAAAAGAATAGTCTGAGAATATCTGAACTTCAAAAAAAGATGAAAGCAATGAAGAAAAATAACAAGCAACAATTACACCAGATTTCTTACCAGCTGAGAGCTTTGCAAGAAAAGGAGTGGCAATTAAAGGGAGGAAGACAAGCATCTTTACAAGATAAAATCAAGGAGCTGAATAAGATGGCTCAAAAGAACATACAATTATATGAAGCCAAAGGAGAATAAATGCTCAATGAAATCAAAGACAAGTTCAGCCTTCTAAACAAGGAAATACATGAAGAAAAGTCAAATCTGATAAAGATAAACTCGGATCAGATGCTTCTGGAGGAAAGAATGAAAAATCTATCCAAACAAGTTACAGAAGCCAATCCAGTCAAGAAGCCTTTAGAAAAGGAAGCTCCAATCCCTCCGGTCATCAATCTTGATGATTCACCTCCCACCTCAAAACGAAAAACAGCTCCTGATGAACTCAAGTCTTCTCCCAAAAGGAAGAAACAGGATCAATGCAAGCCCAGTCCGACTCCTGATCACTTAATGCCACCTCCACCACCAAGACAACCTGCCCAAAGATCCAATCAGCCTCCAGTTCCACCCTCATCACGTACCACTATCAGAACTCACACTACAGGTACCTTAAAACCCACAAAGGAATCTGAAAAGGGCAAGGAGAAAACCACAAGCCTAGTGGAGCCTTCAGCGCTCCTGAAATGTCAATAGCCTCTCAATCTTTATAGGAGGATAACTACGGAAAAGAAAAAGGGTTGAGGAGGAATTATGGCACGAGAAAAGAAGGTGTGAAGATATGTTCCTCCAAGAAACAGAACAACCACCTCAAATGAGCCCAATGAGCAAAAATATTTTCAAAGAAAGGATCAACAATTCTCCGTTTGAAAGAAGTTGGCTGTACTCAGAAGCCACTATCCTACAACTTGACGAGGTCAGGGAAAGACAACAACAAGGAAACCTGTTCACTCATTATTTCAATTCCTACACGATAACCACTACTGCAAACAATCATAAACCATATACCTTCAGCGTTGCAAATCTTGATCAACTTAGTGAGTTGGACATTCTGTCTCTCCTCAAAACTTGTTTTGTGAATGGCTCAACAAGCATTAAGAACAGAAGAGCAATACATCGACTCAGAGAAGCAGGAAAGAAGATATACAACAAATATGCTCTGGTTGACTATGAGCTAGCAGTGCACACTGGTTTAAAGAAACATTCCATTCACACTGCAAAAGAAGACCTTCCCTCCGGACTACAATGGAAAGGATCCAAACTAATTCTGAGCACTGGTGAAGTAAGAATCTGTTTCAGAAATCACAATGACAAGAGAATCTTGTTGGAACTAAAATCTATGTGACTGACGCCATCAAATCTGTTTACCGAAGCATTCGACTGAAGAATCCATGTGAATTGATTCAGAGACACGGGTTGTGATGCTCGAGGCTTGCAGTTTGGACCGAAGACCGTTTTCCGAAAAAGTCAACCGTTCGGGTCAACGGTCAACGTAAAAGTCAACGGAAGATCGGTTCGAGCGAGTCAAGCTTCGGATTAATTAAATCAACTTTGATTTAATTAATATTTATGTTTATCTGTTTTACTTGTAATTTTGTTCAGTTATGTTTTTCTGTTGTTAGTCACCCTCACTATATATATAGTGAGGGTGCCCCATTCATTAGAGTCTCAAAATAAGATGGATGATGACTCTTTAGGATGTTGAGTCTTCCATTCTAGAGAGAGAGAGTGAGTCATGGATTTCTAGAGAGAGAGTGTTGTCATGATTTCTTGATTGTAATCATTCGATTAATGAAATCATTCGACTTGATTATCATCTTTCTTATGTTTGATTATCCTTGATTCTTCTTCATCTTCATCTTTTTTGGGTTTTCGAATCTGAACCTCGTTCTTGCTCAAAGTCATGATTCTTGACGTGAAAATCGGTACTGACAAATGGTATCAGAGCGGGTACCGATCAGATTCATCTCACCGTGAATCTGGTCACTCGAATCTGGATTTTGAGCTTGAATTGAGTGAAGATGATAAAACCCACTTTTTGAGATTTTTTTTTCATATTTTTCTTCATTTTTAGATGATTCTGGACAGATTTGATGTTTTGGATGTTAGATCTGTGTCCATTGACTTCATCTTGATGTTATTTCATGTTTTACTTCTGCAAATCTGTGAAAAAATGGAGATCAGAGCTGATTTTTCGTAACAGTAGAGTTCTTCACGTTTTTGGGTTGTTCTTGAAGAATTTTGGGTTTGATTCTCTGTTTTCTGGGCGATTCTTCATGGATTTGGATGAAACGAAGCATGAATCTGAGTGGAAAACACGTTCTGGATCCATTGGATGCATCCGTTTCGTCTGAATCTCAACCTTTTGGGCAGATCTGGAAAAACACACACTAGTGCGTGTTTCACAGTGTTCTTCACGTTCTTGAGAATTTCCAGAATTTGGGGCTGTATCGATTGGTTTTTGCAGTTGTTTGGGATGTGTAAGTGGCCATAGCATGTTCTACAACATATTTGTGTCATGAATCACTCGTTTCCATTCATTTTCGGGACTGTTTCGAGAATCGAAGGGTATGTGTTCTTCATTTTTCTGGGTTTTTCTTGAAGCTCTTGAAGATGCTCTAAACGATCTGGTTCATCTTGAAGATATACTTAAACGATCTGGTTCAAGTTGAAGCTTGCCCTAACGACCTGAGTTCATCTTGAAGATGGTCTAAACGACCTGCTTGTTCTTAACGATCAGGTTCTAAGCCAAACGATCAGGTTGATGTACTTAACGATCTGGGTTCACTTGAGGCTTAGTCTTAACGACTTGGTCCTAATCTTAACGACCTGGTAAGCTGATCGTTAAACGTAATCTAACGACTTGGTTTTTGGGTTTTTGTTCAAGTTGTTCTCAGAAGATTTTTGATCATTAAGGGTTGTAGAGCACGTTGCTACGAGTTCAGGGGTATAAGATTCGTCGAATTTCGTTGAGTATTCATGGAGATATGGGTTTTTCACGTTTTTCCGGTGGTCATACGTATTTTCGGTGGAGTTCCGACAGAATTAGGGTTTATGAGGTTGAGGATGACAAGCGATGATGTGGCCGCTGGCTATTGGCTGACGAGAGAATTGTCTCTCTCTTACTTTGTCGGATATGGCCAATCTACTTTTTGTTGTCGAATTCTGGTTGGCTACTTGACTTTCTCGTGGGTCCCAATGTCTGAAATAGTTGTTGCTCTTTATAGGCTGTTAATTTCTTATTCGCTAGACAGAGAAAGGCATGGGCCACGCTACTCCCAAAAGAGCCGTTGATTCCAACTTGGCTGTCCACCTGTGATTGGCTTTGACCCAATTAACACGGATTCAGCCCTAGCCACCGTTAGATCTACATGATCTCAGCCGTTAAAGGCTTTATTGTTGGCTCTCTCTGATTGGTGCACTTTCCATCACACAGATCACCATCTTAAGCCCTTGAACTCCTTTATTTCCAGCCGTAGATCATGATGGATTCTGAAATCTGATTGGCCAGTTTTAAAGCACATGGATTGTGCTTTCTCAAGAGATTTTCACCATTAATTAATTTTCTGCATTATTTCGTTAAATACGGGTATTTTCTTATCAGTTTCTCAACGAGACTTACGAGATAACACCCGAACGGAATTGCGAAATTTTTTATTGGTCGAGGATTAATTCTATTTATTTATTGGGGTTCGTGTTTATTGACGTCACGCGCAACGTTTGCTATCGACCACTGACTGGTTAGCTTTATTATCCGGTTAATTACGCAGCTTTCTCGTTATGTCTCTCGGTTTTTTTAGCTAATGCAGCGCAGATGTCAGCTAACCGGATTAACTGGAATCTCAGTTAATTATTGGAATTTATTCGTTAAATCTCTCGAGGAGCCATTACTTGTCGGAAATTGACAAAATTTTTCAGATTGAGCCGTTTTCACCGATATTTCTCAGAGTTCTTCACGGAATATTTTTCCAAGCTTGGTTTTCAGCACTCAAAATTACGAAGACTCCGGTTATGATTATTTTCGCTCGGGATCTCAAAATTTCACAGATTTGGCACTTATCTTTATTTTCACATCCAATCCAGTCACGCGGAACACAAGATTTATATATGGATCATTCATAACTGTCAGCATCCGGCTTCCAGCTTTCCGCGAGATTGTCCGATTTCAAGATTGTTTATCTGGTTTCTCTAGGCAACCGATCGCGACGGTTCGACTCTCCGCATCTGATTTTTATGCTTCCGACTGGATGTTTTTAGAGAGATTTAGAGAAATAAGAGGAATTATTATGGATTTGGATATCGGGTCGATTATTCGGAGTTGTAGCATTTTCAGTGTTTGATTGGTGTATCTGATTCAGTTTGTTGCGGTTTTGGCTCTAATGTTTAGCATTTTCTTAATATTGTACCCGACCGTGTGAACCGAGTGAGCGGAACACTTGGATCTCGATTGGAGAAACGAGAACAGAAGAAGCTTATTCAGAGGGGGAATCTCTATGACAAAAAGTCTCGGGTTTATCAGTTTCTCATTAAAGATGTACGACAGAGCGATTCTTCAGCAGTTGAACAGATTTGAAAGCATCACTCAAGGGGGAATTGTTGGAACTAAAATCTATGTGACTGACGCCATCAAATCTGTTTACCGAAGCATTCGACTGAAGAATCCATGTGAATTGATTCAGAGACGCGGGTTGTGATGCTCGAGGCTTGCAGTTTGGACCGAAGACCGTTTTCCAGAAAAGTCAACCATTCGGGTCAACGGTCAACGTAAAAGTCAACGGAAGATCGGTTCGAGCGAGTGAAGCTTCGGATTAATTAAATCAACTTTGATTTAATTAATATTTATGTTTATCTGCTTTACTTGTAATTTTGTTCATTTGTTATGTTTTTCTGTTGTTAGTCACCCTCACTATATATATAGTGAGGGTGCCCCATTTTATTAAAAGTCTCCAAAAATGGATGGATGATGACTCTTTAGAATGTTGAGTCTTTCATTCTAGAGAGAGAGAGTGAGTCATGGATTTAATAGAGAGAGAGAGTGTTTGTCATGATTTCTTGATTTTAATCATTCGATTAATGAAATCATTCGACTTGATTATCATCTTTCTTATTGTTTGATTATCTTTGATTATTCTACATCTTTATCTGTCACACCCTCAATTTAGCCACTGACGGAGTTTATACCGTCGAGGGGTGTGAGCAAACCAGGATCCACAACCATAGTTACAAATACTAAACGAATCAGAGTAAAGTCCAAGTGTCCATTATAAAACAGTTTAAAGTACGCAGCGGAAAAGTAATCGACAGTATCTTAGCACTAACCACGTGCTTTACAAATCATTGATCCAAAATTCAAATTCTCAATTAAGTTTAATGTAAGTAAATGTCTTCTCGTGCCATGCCAACCCCAGGTGGATACTCCTCAACGATCTGCAAAAGTGAAAACCACACAAGTGTCAACCTAACGGTTGGTGAGTTCACGGTGGGCATGACATGCATTGGCCCGGTCTCGTAATCATGTTCATCAATATATAAGTGTTTGAATTTCAGAATATGCACTAGTTAAGTATTGATTAGTTAAGATTAAAGCTGTCAACCGATATCGCGGGTAGCTAATCCGGTTTCCATGCACTAAGGAAGTCGTACTAGGCTGAAAGCTGACGTAACAGAGTTCGGTATTTACCGATGGTTGTTGCCTCCAGTTGTGTCCCTCCCAGGACCCACAACTAAAACAGGCTGATATTGAACTCCGTTCGGCCTCCAACCGGTTGGCTACACATTTGTGTACCGCGGAGCAGGGTTTGTCAAACCCTCAGTAGATCTACCCAACATCCCCTCGCTTTTCAGATCAACAGTACTAAGTTGAGGACTTTTAAGTTTTAATAAGCATTCCTTAGAAAACATGTGATATCATTTGGTTTCGACTTTAACCTACACTAGTCATATTAAAATCGTTTAATCCGGATTTCGTCTGAAATCCCAAAAGAGTTTGAGTGTTTAAGTGGTTGTTTCCGGATTTCATTCGAAACCCCAAGGATGGACAGTTGCAAGTGCTTCCCATAAAGCACTCCAACTTCCATAACAGGTATCCCATTTGGCAATACCTCAAAATGTCAGCGTTGTTTTCCATTAAGTTTATCCGTTGTGACCCAAACGGGCTCACAATTAAAGGGTTTGTGAAACTCACCTTAGGTTGCTCGGCTTACACTTCAATAATCCAGATTATGTTTTGCTAACGAAGACCTAATAATCACATTAAGGTCTTAAGTATTAGGTTGTGTCTATTCTTTAACTTAACGCCACTATGGCCCATAACATAGCACGTTGGAACTATGACACGACATAACGACACGCGGCACCAATGGTTGATCATAAACAAGGGTTCACATATTACAGAAATCATAACATGTTTCATCATAGCATAATCATATAAGTCATGGCATAGCATATAACACTTAGCATGGTGCAACACTTAGCAAATTCTATACAAACAGGCAGCAGTTTCGCTAGGCACATAACAGTTTCGCTAAGCTAGTTTCGCCCGGAACTAGTGAGGCTCGGACTAGCACAGTTTCGCTAACTAGTTTCTCCGAAACTGATGGCTCAGTTTCGCTAGTTAGTTTCGCTGGAAACCGGCATAGTGTCGCTAGCTAGTTTCTCTCGAAACTGGCATAGTTTCGCTAGCTAGTTTCTCTCGAAACTGATTTGAACTTTCGTTCAGGGACATTGGTCAAGGTCTAGTTTCGCAAGCAATTTCGCAAGTAAATCATGCACAAAAATTCACGGCGACACTACTAGTTTCGCTAGTAGTTTCGCCGCATACGATTTCAAATAGTTTACACAGTTTCGCTGGTTGAAGATTGCCTTAGTTTCGCTAGATGATCATGCAGTTTCGCTAGTCGCGAAAAAAGGGTTTTCCAGCCTAAAAATCAATCTGTTGGCCTCTGTAATGCACATACGTTATAACTAGGCATAGATAATCATTCCTAGGCATAAAACAAACATTTTTATCGGCTCATAACATACATATCATCATCAAATCTCAGTTTTGGCAAAAATCACATAAATGACCTAATTTACCTAGATCTATAGCATGGATGATTATGGGACGTAAAGTTGATGACTTTCTGATAGATCTAACATGTACAACATCTCAGATTCAATTTCAAGCGTTAACATGAAGATTCTAGCATGCTTTTTAATAAAAACCTAAAGCAAACATAAGAACTCAAGGTTTGGGACTCACGGGATGATTTAGATGATGATGGATGATGATTCAGGGACTGGAAATCGATTCTTTGGTGACCTCTTTGCCTTGGCCGAAATCAGAGAGGAGAGTGTGTGTGTGTTTGTTGTGTGGTTTGAGCAAATGAGGCTATTAGGGTTTATTAAGATTATTTATATCAGAGGCTAGTTTCGCTGGCAGTTTCGCTGGCCAGGCGAAACTAGCTCTGGTCACATGTTGATCGAGTAGTTCAGCTGGCTACCGGGCGACACTACAGTTTCGCCCGGTAGTTTCGCTGGCGACCAAAAAGACAAGTTTTCCACATAATCAAGTATTTACAATTTGTCATGCAATTCACAATACTAAGTCATGTATTTAAATCACATTGCACATAAGGACAATAAATAAGCACATAACACATATGGGCGGGTTCGGTGATCAACCAAAGGTCGTGGACGTATTCGGCCTAGTTATGCATTAGTTACTTAAGTTAACACTTATGACGTAACTAACGGAGATTGTCTAACGGAAGTTAACCTTGGAATTCTCGGGTGTCACATCATCCCCTTGAAATTGGAATTTTCGTCCCGAAAATTATTCTAGCGTTGTAGCGTTCGCAGCATCAGCTGTCGTCGTTGCTGTCGTTGCTGGAGAAAGAAAGCAAAAGTTTTAGGGTTGTCACATCCTCCTCCCGTTAAGGAATTTTGGTCCCCAAAATTAAATCATACCTTGAGTTTCCGTGGACGTTTGCTCGAACAAGTGAGGATACTTCTTCTTCATCTGATCCTCTCGTTCCCAAGTATATTCAGGTCCACGCTTTGAGTTCCATCGTACCTTGACGATCGGAATCTTGCTACGTTTGAGGGCTTTCACCTCGCGTCCCATGATTTCTACTGGTTGCTCAATAAATCTCAAGTGTTCATCAATTTCCAATTCCTCCAAAGGAATTATTTCGGTGTCTTCAGCCAGACATTTCTTCAAGTTTGAGACGTGAAATACGTTGTGAACTCCGTCGAGTTCAGCAGGGAGTCTTAATCGGTAGGCCACCGGGCCTACTTCCCCAATAATTTCAAACGGACCGATGTAGCGAGGATTTAACTTTCCACGCTTTCCGAAGCGTATCACTCCTTTCCAAGGAGATACCTTCAACAGTACTTTGTCACCCACCTCAAACTTCAAAGGTTTGCGGCGTTTGTCGGCATAGCTCTTTTGTCGATCACGTGCTGCAGCTATTCGTTTTCTGATTTGAATAATCCGTTCAGTCGTATCATGAATGAGTTCTGGTCCAGTGAGTCCTTTCTCACCCGTTTCGGCCCAACACACGGGCGATCTACATTTTCTGCCATAAAGTGCTTCAAAAGGTGCAGCACCGATACTTGAATGGTAGCTGTTATTGTAGGAGAACTCCACTAAAGGAAGGTGAGCCTCCCAGTCTTTACCAAAGTCGAGAACGCAAGCTCGGAGCATGTCTTCTAAAGTTTGAATAGTTCGTTCCGTCTGACCATCTGTCTGCGGGTGATAAGCTGTACTCATATCCAGTCTGGTTCCCAGTGATTCTTGCATAGATTGCCATAGTCGGGAAGTAAATCGAGGATCTCTGTCGGAGATGATTGTCTTAGGCACTCCATGACGTGCCACAATTCTGTCAATGTACAGCTTCGTTAACTTGTCCATATTATCAGTTTCCTTCATCGGAATAAAATGTGCAGATTTGGTTAATCGATCAATGATAACCCAAATCGCATCCGGTCGATTCGATCGATGAGGTAATCCCGTCACGAAATCCATGGAGATATCCTCCCATTTCCATTCTGGGATCTTTGGTTGCTGCAATAATCCAGCAGGCTTTTGATATTCGACCTTAACCCTTGAGCACGTTAAACATTTAGCCACGTATCGTGCGATGTCGGCTTTCATATTCGGCCACCAGTAGAGATTCTTCAAGTCTTGGTACATCTTATCCGATCCAGGATGCACCGAATACCTAGACTTGTGAGCCTCGTCCATCACGAGTTCACGAAGATTTCCAAGTAGAGGAACCCAAATCCTATCATTGTAGTACCTGAGTCCGTCGGACTTAACTTCAGAGTGACCATCTATACCGCGCAGTGCCTCAGCTGCGAAGTTTTCTTCCTTCAATGCTTCTTGCTGGGCATCGCGGATCCGATCCGGCAATCCCGTGTGAATGGTCAGTTGCAGCGCTCGTACTCGTCGAGGCTTTTCATACTCTTTCCGACTTAAGGCATCAGCCACAACGTTGGCTTTTCCGGGATGATACTTAATCGCCAAATCATAATCATTCAGTAACTCGACCCATCGTCGTTGTCGCATGTTAAGGTCCTTTTGTTCGAAGATGTGTTGCAAGCTCTTGTGGTCGGTAAATATCGTGCACTTCGTTCCGTACAGGTAATGTCTCCAAATCTTGAGTGCATGAACAACGGCTCCTAATTCCAAATCATGAGTCGTGTAATTCTTCTCAGTATCCTTCAGTTGCCTGGACCCATAGGCAATTACCTTGTCTCGTTGCATCAACACGCAACCAAGTCCTTGAATGGATGCGTCACAATAAACCACAAAGTCGTCAACCCCATCGGGTAATGCAAGAATCGGAGCTGAACATAACATATCCTTAAGAGTCTGAAACGCTCGTTCTTCCTTTTCACCCCATCTATATTGCACTCCTTTGTGCGTTAAAGCTGTCAAGGGTTGAGCTATTTGTGAGAAACCCTTGATAAACCTTCGGTAGTATCCGGCAAGTCCCAAAAATTGTCGAATTTCAGTCGGCGCTCTCGGAGTAGACCAATTTTGAATAGCTTCCACTTTGGCTGGGTCGACATGAATTCCATTCTTGTCGACAATGTGTCCAAGAAACTGGACTTCGCGAATCCAAAAATCGCATTTCGAAAACTTGGCATAAAGCTGTTCCTTGCGGAGTAATTCCAGGATGAGTCGCAGATGCTCCTCGTGCTCTTCCTTTGACTTGGAGTAGATCAAAATATCATCAATGAAGACTATTACAAACTTATCGAGGTACGGCTTGCACACTCGATTCATCAGGTCCATAAACACAGCAGGCGCATTGGTTAGCCCGAACGGCATAACCAGGAACTCATAGTGTCCATACCGAGTTCTAAAGGCAGTCTTGGGGACATCTTCTTCTCGAACACGAAGTTGATGATAACCTGACCGCAGATCAATCTTTGAGTAGTAGCTCGAACCTTGCAGCTGGTCGAAAAGATCGTCGATTCGAGGAAGTGGATACCGATTCTTAATTGTAACCTTGTTGAGCTCTCGGTAGTCGATACACATTCGGAACGTTCCATCTTTCTTTTTAACAAATAATACTGGTGCTCCCCATGGAGACGAACTCGGACGAATAAATCCCTTGTCGAGTAGCTCTTGAAGTTGGGCGGAAAGCTCGTTAAGCTCGCTTACTGCTAAACGGTACGGTGCGCGTGCAATCGGAGCGGCGCCGGGAGTTAAGTCGATCCCAAACTCGACTTGTCGAAATGGAGGCAAACCAGGCAGTTCTTCAGGAAATACATCTGGAAAGTCGCGGACTATCGGGTAGTCGTCAATTCTGCGCTCAGGGTGTGTCGTGTCGGTGACGTTTGCAAGAATCGCGAAGTGACCTTTACGAAGGCACTTTTGAGCTTTAAGAAACGAGATAATGCCGGTGACTGTCCCACCTTTTTCACCTTGAACCGTTAATACTTTACCGTCTTCGAGTGGGATACGAACCACTTTTTCTTGACACAAGATTTCAGCTCGTTTTTCAGATAACCAATCCATCCCTACTATAACATCAAAACTACCAATCGGGAAAGGCATAAGATCGATTTCTAACGCATGGCCAGCTAGCTCTAGTTTACAGTCCTTAACTATCTGGGTCGTATCATGAAGTTTACCGTTTGCTAGCTCTACCACGTATTTAGCTTCTAAGTCAATCGGTTTGGCATTAATTAGTCTAGCAAACTTAGTGGAAATAAAACTTCTTTCAGCACCAGAATCAAACAATACAGTAGCAAAGAAACCATTAAGTATAAATTTACCGTTAATCACATTGGCGTCGTTGCGAGCTTCACCTTGACCCATGACGAAAGCTCTTCCTCTGCCATTACCACCATTCCCGTTTCCACCGTTACCATTCCCGCCATTACCATTTCCGTTGCCCGGGTTCCCACCGTTGCCATTGTTACCATTGTTACCATTCCCTTGTCTGCGCAATTGCGGGCAATCTCTCCTCATGTGGCCCTGCGCACCACATTCGTAACAGCCACGGGCTCCACCATTGTTGTTGTTCTGATTATTCCCTTGCCCGTTGCGGTTGTTTCCATTTCCCCTGTTGTTATTTCCTCCTTGGTTCTGACCGTTGTTGTTTAACTTTTGCAAGTTGGTCCAGCAGTTGACGGCTTCATGCCCCAGTTTACCACATCTTCCACACTCCAGACCCCTGGTACACATACCATTGTGGTGTTTTCCACACTTGTTACAAAACGGAGCTTTACCCTTGTAGTTCACATTTCCGCCCTGGCGGTTGTTGCTCCCACTGTTGCTACCATTGTTGAAATTTGACCTTGCATTGTCAGACCGCTTGTTCTGATATTGGGAGTTAGAGGATCTCCCAGACTGATTCCCAACAGTTTGATTATTCACAGATGTTGCTGGAGCTTCTTCTTCAGCCTTACGCTTGCCACTTAGGGCAGTCTTCACAGTGAGCTTTGCAGGTAGAGTGCCCCTTTCAATCTCTTGATCAGTCAACTTATGAGCCAAGCGAATGGCTTGCTGCACGGTCGTTGGGTTGCTGGCGGTCACCAAGCTCTTGATTTGGGGTGCAAGACCCTCCAGATAACGCTCAATGCGTTTGAATTCAGCATCAACCATTGTTGGGCATAGCGTCGCATACTCGTGGTAACGCGCAGTATATTCCTCAATCTCAGACCCAGACATCTTGGAGTTCAAAAACTCTCCTTCCAGCTTCTTAACTTGATCCCGAGGGCAGTACTCCTCCATAATCAGTTCTTTAAACGCTCCCCATTCCATGCTATCAGCCGCATCAATCCCAACCATTTGGATTTCGGCATTCCACCAGGAGAGAGCAGCTCCCTCGAAGGTACCAGTAGCAAACTTCACCTTACTTCCAGCTGGGCAGTTACACATAGAGAAGACCTTCTCAGACTTCTCGATCCACCTGAGGAGCCCTACCGCTCCTTCCTCGCCGGAGAACGTCATTGGCTTACAGTCCATGAAGGACTTGAATGTGCAGTGATGGACGTTTCCTGATGCAATTAACAGTTCGGGTTTCAAATTTAAACAAGTCAAAATATATATATCGCCTTGTGCCTTATCCGGTCATAATAATTACCATGGGCAGCAATTGTAGCTTGTACAGCTGCCACAGCGGCTTGCACATGTTCGTTGATCATGGCTTGCAGTTGTGCAGGCGTCAAGTTAATGTTGTTCCTTCCACTTCTTCCAGACATCTTTCTGAACAGTTAAAGTAGCCAGTGTTCAGTCACAGTTATATTCTATACATATCCCATAATATGTATATTATCAGTTTCCCGTTATCCCTCTATTAGTCCAGAAAAATTTTCGTGCAAAATCGAGGCGTCGTCGAAGAATGTCGTAAGTCGTAGGTAGCTATCGTCGAAGGTCGGCTTCCCATAAAAGTCACCATCGGCGTAGTCGTCGTAGTAGAAATCAGGACGTAGCGTGTAGCGTCGTTTCGTTGTCGCTTTCCCCCGAAGTAGTGTGCGTATCAGCGTTCGTGTTTTCGTGTGTGAAAATTCCCTAAGGTCTTTCCGTTAGACTACCTAGACACGGTCTATATATATTTATATATAGATATATATATATATATATACATATGAAGTATTTACTTACACAGCAGAGCGAGTATCCCAGGTTGGCACGTAAAAATTTTGTCTTTGAGAGTTTGTTTGTTTCGTTTGTAACTAAGGTTTTCAAGTTGCAGTTTCCAAATCGTTTTCAAAAATGATTCCAGTTCTCTGCAACTTATGGCTCTGATACCAATCTGTCACACCCTCAATTTAGCCACTGACGGAGTTTATACCGTCGAGGGGTGTGAGCAAACCAGGATCCACAACCATAGTTACAAATACTAAACGAATCAGAGTAAAGTCCAAGTGTCCATTATAAAACAGTTTAAAGTACGCAGCGGAAAAGTAATCGACAGTATCTTAGCACTAACCACGTGCTTTACAAATCATTGATCCAAAATTCAAATTCTCAATTAAGTTTAATGTAAGTAAATGTCTTCTCGTGCCATGCCAACCCCAGGTGGATACTCCTCAACGATCTGCAAAAGTGAAAACCACACAAGTGTCAACCTAACGGTTGGTGAGTTCACGGTGGGCATGACATGCATTGGCCCGGTCTCGTAATCATGTTCATCAATATATAAGTGTTTGAATTTCAGAATATGCACTAGTTAAGTATTGATTAGTTAAGATTAAAGCTGTCAACCGATATCGCGGGTAGCTAATCCGGTTTCCATGCACTAAGGAAGTCGTACTAGTGTTGGGCTAGGCTTATTTAAGGCATGAACATTTGTTATTGGGCTTATTGTATTTTGGTTTGGGCTTGTTATATTTGATGTATTTGGGCTTAGTTAGGGTTCACGATTGAGCCATGTGGGCCATTTTATTGTTTATGTTTGGGCTTGTATTGGGTTTATGATTGGCCCAACATTTGTATGAGGTGGTATAAATACCACCTCATTGTAACCGATTAGGTTAAGCATTCTAATATACAAGTTTACGATTTCTTCATTCTCTTTTGTGATCACGATCGGTTTGATTTGCTTCTAGTAGACGTTTATCACTCAAGGTTTCATCTTTTCACAAGATTTAGCCTTTTCATCTACTATTTCTCTTGATTCAATCTCTCACGAGGATTCCGCACTCGTGTTAGATCTAGATATCGTGTTGTTCGGGTATTTTTCGGACCTACAATTGGTATCAGAGCCAAGAAACCTTAGTTTCGAGGCTCTCACGATATTGATTCAAGAGGATTTTCTGTGTTTCTGGGTTGTTTTCGAAGATTTGAAGGTGTTTTTGGTGTTTCCGATCCTCACAGCTGCTGTGTTCTTCGTATTTTCTGGGTTTTTGAGGTGTTTGCGACTGGTTTTGTTTGAAGATTGGCCATTTACGTCTTTACAAAAGGGTGTTTGCGACTGTACTTGGGTTTGCGACTTCATTGTACTCGTGTTTACGATTTGTTTAAGTCGTAAAGGGTGTTTACGAGTCATTTCTGGATCGGATTCGAGGTGGTTTACGACTCCGCTATCGTAATCAGTGGATCGTAATCGGTGTTTGCGAGTGATTTGAGGCGGTTTGAGTGTTTACGACTGCCACGTGTGATCGGAACAGTTCTTCGGATCGTAATCGATTTGTTTGGGTCGTAATCAGTTGTGGTGAATCGTAATCGTGTGGGTTGGATCGTAAACTGTGTTTGTTGGACATTTGGAC
This sequence comes from Deinandra increscens subsp. villosa, assembly GCA_039602395.1. Classification (NCBI taxonomy): domain Eukaryota; kingdom Viridiplantae; phylum Streptophyta; class Magnoliopsida; order Asterales; family Asteraceae; genus Deinandra; species Deinandra increscens. Next base: position 322,344 of record JBCNJP010000060.1, on the reverse strand, counting down.
TTTAGGTTAAGTTACCCAAGCTATTGAAATGGATTTTGAGCCGAGCATGTACCAGAAACTGGATTTCGAGATCGGATCTATAACTCGTCCGCCAAGGCTAACTTCGGCAGATAACTTCTTAGAGTGGAAATATAGATTCGAGAACCATTTGAAGAGTGTTGATTTAAGGTTGTGGAGAGCAGTTCTAAATGGACCACATATACCTATTCATCAAGCAGGACCTAAATCAGGAAAGAAAAAGACTGAAGATGAATTTGAGGATGATGACTGGGAGAGGTGTAACAAGGCTGAGAGGGCCTTTGCGATAATGACCATGGCATTGACACCGGACATTGCTCAAGGGTTTAAGCATTGCAAAACGGCAAAGGAACTGTGGAATGCATTGATAGTGGCTTATGAGGGAAACCCAGACATCAAGGCAAGTCGAAAGCAGATGTTGAAGCAAAAGTTCAATTTGTTTAATCATATCCAGGGTGAATCCTTCGAAGCACAAGTGCAAAGATTTGTCTCTCTAATGGCCGAGATGTCAAGTTATGGAGTGGAACCGGAATTGGAAGATAAAAATTTGAAGCTCCTAAACAGTTTGCCTAAGTCATGGAACACCAACATTTCAATCATTAAGGACAACAACAAACTGAGTGAACTGTCTTTGGATGAAATGATCAACAAGTTGAAGTCCAAGATGATTGATGATAAGCAGCGTGAGTTGAATCATATAAGTTCTCTGAGTTTGGCGGGAAAGTTGAATCAAGCTTTGTTGTCTGAAGAGATTGATGAGAAGCAGAAAGGAAAGGCTGTTGCAGGTGGATCAAGTTCAATGAGTCAAACGAAGGCATTTGTGGCACAACCCCAATCAGGTTCAAGTGGAGGTGATACTTCTGAAGCTAACAACGATCCCAATTTTGCTCTGGGTATGGGATTCATGAATAGTTATCATGCGTTAATGGCTGGAACACTAATTCCTTCTGAGATTCTTTCGGGGGAGCTTAATCAGATCAATCCAGAAGATGTGGAAATGCTGGACGTCTCTTGGCAAATGGCAATGGCAGTGTTCAGGGCTAAAAAGTTCATGGCTACTACGGGGCGAAATGTTTGGAAGGATCAAGATAAGATCAGGATGGGGTTTGATAAGACGAAGCTTAGGTGCTACAATTGTGATGAATATGGGCACTTTGCTAGGGAGTGCAGCAAACCAAGGAAGGAAAGAGCAGAGATGAAGAAGTCAGCTGATGGGAAGGGAAAGGCAGAGACAAGTGCTTTAGTTGTGCAAGAAGGTGGTGGCTATGACTGGACCCCACAGCTGAAGGATCTGAGTTTGACGCATGCTATGATGACAACTTTGGATGATGATGAGGATGAAAAGGAGCATGCTTTTGTGGTTACTGATGATGAACCAGAGGAACCAGAGGAGAATGAAGCAATGTCTGCAGATCACACCAAGGTATGTTCTAATTCTGTTTGTGATCGTATAATTACTACTCTTAGAGAATATTGCAAAAACTTTGAATCTGAATTGTTTGAAGTAAAATGTGAAAAGAGTTCATTTAAGGGTAGATGGCATAAGAATGAAGAAAAGGTTAAAGCTCAGAAACTAGATATAGCTAAGTATAAGAACCTTGCAACTGAAAATGCCTATTTGTATGACAATGCTAAGTTAGAAATAGCTGAGCTAAGTAAACAGATAGAAGAACTTAAGCATAAGAACAATGAGATGCAGGTTAAACTTGATATCAACTTTATGAGAAGCAAAAGGATGTTGCAGGCTAGTAAATCCTTAGATAATTGCATAACTGAGGTTAGAATGGGAAAGGACAAAGGTGGAATAGGAATCAGCTTTGCAACCAAGAATGTTGTTCCTCAAGACAAAACTAGAGATGTCATAGGAATGATCTTAGAGGAGGATCAGATAGATAGATCGGCATCGGAAATGCATGAAGAAGGACCTCCCTTAGATAGTGTCTTGGTTGGAGTGAAGCCTTTGACTGAGGAGGAAATTGAGAATGAAAAACACATGACTTATGGGTTGGGTAAAATGAATAGAGTGATGACAGACCCATGTGAAGCAGGCCCATCCAATACTTCAATGAATAACTGTGTGAGTACTTCTGATGTATCTGTTTCTTGTGCAGATGAAGTAGAAATCAATGACATTTCTGAGGAGGATGAAGAGTGTCAGAGAGTGGATGAGAGTCATGCGTCTAGTAGTTCTAATAGTTCTAGTTTATGTTTACCTAAGGATGATGTAATGGCACTTGTGTCGGAACTAGAAACATCCAAGTCAAAACAAGTAGCTGTATCGATGTTAAAAAATGTTTCAGAATCTAATGAAAAAGTGTCTGGTTTTAAAATTCGTGTGCCTAACACAAAAATTGGTCGTGAGACTAAGCCCAAAGACTTCGTTGCTTATCCCCAGGTCGTGTCAGCTTTTAATAGAACCAACAAATCCAAATCGGATCAATTTTGTTTAATTACACAATCGGATAAGGAAAAACAACGTGTCATACACAAATGGGATGATAAGCCAGAGTGGAAGTCGTCTTACCCAAGACGTTCATACCTCTGTAGCCATGCCAATGGGCCTAGACTCATGAATTGCTTTCAATGTGGGAAGCCAGGACATTTTGCAGCTAACTGTGTGAACAGACCTTACCAACCATACTATCCACAAAATCCACGGACTAGTATGTTGGAAAAGATGATGACAGGTGAAAAACAGAAACAAAAGCAGAAGCAACAAGCTGTGTTTCAGGGGAAGCAGCGTGTTGAACCAATGAAGACTGAACAGTCTAAGGTATCAAACGCAAAGGCACCTGTGACAAAGCCTGTTGTGGATAAGTGGAAAGTGACCAGAACTCCAAAACAAATTTTTCAAACTAAAGGAGTCTATCAAAAGACAAAACCAGAATTTGTTGAAAAACAAGTGGCTAAAGTGAAAAGAATTAATCAACCTAATGGCAAAGCGAAAGCCGAGCAACAGGTTTTGAAACAAAACAATGTCACCCAAACGAAACAACTTGTGTATACAAAGTTAAAACTTGAGTGGACACCGGTTAAAAAGCCTGCTGGTAAAAAGGTCACTTCTCCACAGAAGAAACCTGTGTTAGTGAACAAATCAATAACTGTGTTGAAACCAGAGAAACCAACCACCTGGAAACCAAAAGTCAACATTCAGAATGGAAATATGTCTGAATTCAAATCTGAAATGATCCACCAACTAGTTAACTACATTGATGCTAAAGGTGTGCCCAGATCTGTTATGGCCTGGGTACCTGGATCTCAATGATTTCTGATTTTTGTAGGGACAGCCAAGACGGTCTATCAACAATCTCTGGTACGTTGATAGTGGTTGCTCCCGACACATGACCGGAGATCTGTCACTTTTGGAAGATGTAGAGGACTTCAATGGAGGTGGTGTATCATTTGCAGGTGGTGTTGGTGGTAGAATCAGTAAGAAGGGAGTGGTGAGAAGTGGAAATCTGTCATTTTCTGACGTACATTATGTGGAGGAACTGTCTCACAGTTTGCTGAGTGTGTCTCAGATCTGTGACAAGGACTATTCTGTGATGTTCAATCGAAAAGAATGTATTATTTTGAAGCCTGGTGTGAAGATTCCCGAGGAGTGCGTACTGATGCGTACTCCAAGACGTTCAAATTCATATCTTCTCAACATGAGCAAACCTCCAACGTCAGAAGAAGCATGCCTCATATCGAAGCAGAATGAAAATTTGGCTATGTTGTGGCATCGACGACTAGGGCATGCTAATATGAAGAATTTGACCAAGCTCGCGAAGGGAGAGCATGTCAGAAAGCTGCCGATTAAAGACTTCTCAACGGTTGAAAAATGTGTGGCATGTGCGAAGGGGAAGCAGCACAAGTTGCCACATCGGCCAAAGATAGCTAATTCAGTATCGTCAGTTCTACAAATCTTACACATGGATTTATTTGGACCTATGCAAGTTCAGAGCATCAGCAAGTTCTCTTACTGCCTCGTGATTGTAGATGACTACTCACGATTCACTTGGGTCTACTTTTTGTCAAATAAGTATGAAACTCCAGCCCTAGTGAAGCAGTTTGTCACACTTATAGAGAACCAGCTGAACAAGAAGGTCAAAGCTATCAGATCAGATAATGGAACAGAATTCAAGAATGCTGAGTTGAACATGTTTTGTGGGGCTAAAGGCATAGAGAGACAGTTTAGTGCTCCCTACACTCCACAACAGAATGGAGTAGCCGAGAGAAGGAATAGGACACTCATTGAAGCTGCAAGGACGATGATGTGTGAAGCAAAACTACCAATCTTCTTCTGGGCTGAAGCAGTCAACACAGCATGCTATGTGCAAAATCGGGTTTTGTTGAACAAACGTCATGAGAAAACTCCATATCAGATTATCTACAAAGAGAAGCCGACAGTGGGTTATTTCAAGACTTTCGGGTGTCCGTGCACGGTGCTGATTCAGTCCGACGTAGGGAAATTCGAGGCGAAAGCAGATGAGTGTTATTTCGTTGGTTACTCAGGAAATAGTGCTTATCGAGTCTATAACAAGACCACCGGCTTGATTATTGAAGCATTCAATGTGGACTGGCTTGAAGACAACCCGACGGATGCAGGGACTGGACCAGATTGGATATTTAATTATGGGTCTCTGTTTGAGGGTTTTAAGTTTTCTAATGATCTTCATAATTTGGGGGAAGAAGAAGAGATTATCACACAGCCTTCTGAATCAAGACCTTCTGTTGAAAAAGTCTGTGATAAAGCCCCAGTTCCAGTTCCAACAACTGTCACCGCAGATGTCAACGCAGATGCTTCAGGAACTTCAGGAACGTGTGATGTTGATTCAGAAATTCAACAAGGTTCAGGTATTAGTGATATAAATGATAATCTTGTAAATTCTAATCTGCCTGTTTCAGTGTCTGTGCCAGATATTCAGGTTTCAAGGATCAACAAGGACCATCCAGTCAGCAATATTCTTGGACCAGTGACGTCAGGAGTTAGAACTAGAAGCCGCACGGGAGACATCAATGTTTGCATGTACTCGTGTTTTATCTCCCAGATTGAGCCTCCAAATGTGATGGTAGCTCTCAGAGATCCGAGCTGGATCGAGGCCATGCACAACGAATTGAATCAATTCTCAAAGCTGGGAGTGTGGCGGCTAGTCAAGAGGCCAGATAACAAGAAGGTTATACCCACTCGTTGGTTGTACAAGAACAAAAAAGATGACACGGGTATAATCGTTCGAAACAAGGCAAGGTTAATTGTCCAAGGTCACCGTCAAATACATGGAATTGACTATGATGAGGTGTATGCCCCTGTAGCAAGATTGGAAGCCATACGGATATTTCTTGCGGTTGCATCTTATCTGAATTTTACGGTGCACCAGATGGACGTGAAGACAGCATTCCTGTATGCTGAGATGAATGAAGAGGTGTACGTGACTCAACCACCTGGGTTCATAGATGAGGAGCATCCAGATCATGTGTATCTGCTGGATAAGGCATTGTATGGTTTACATCAAGCTCCAAGAACGTGGTATGAGACGTTGTCAACACACCTGGTGGAAAATGGGTATACTAGAGGGGTGGTGGATCAGACGTTGTTCAGAAAATGGGCGGACGATCATATTATAATGGTGCAAGTTTATGTGGATGACATCATTTATGGATCAACGAATGAAGATCTATGCACCGAATTTGAAGAGATTATGCGGAAGAAGTTTGAGATGAGCGATCAGGGGGAAATGAGTTTCTTCCTAGCCTTGCAGGTTAAACAAGATGAATCTGGGATTCTTATTCATCAAGCCAAGTATGTGAATGAGATCCTAGAGAAATTCAAGATGCAAGACTCAAAGCCGATCTCAACTCCAATGGCATCCCGACCTCTTTTGTCAGCAGATGCAGACGGGGAGTCAGTAAGCGAGTTCATGTATCGCTCCATGATTGGTTCTCTGATGTACCTAACAGCAAGTCGGCCAGATATTATGCATGCAGTTTGCTTGTGTGCTCGTTATCAGGCTAACCCTAAACTTTCTCATTTGAATGCTGTTAAACGTATATTTCGGTATCTAAAGGGCAGGCCTCGGCTTGGTCTTTGGTACCCAAAGAACACTGACTTTCAATTGTATGCTTATACTGACAGTGACTATGGAGGCAGTGACTTGGATCGGAAGTCAACAACGGGAGGATGTCAATATTTGGGCGATCGACTCATCTCATGGCAGAGCAAGAAGCAGCATACCGTATCCAAATCAACTGCAGAAGCTGAGTACGTGGCCGCATCTGCCGGTACTTCACAGGTAGTGTGGATCCAGAATCAGCTCACGGATTACGGTATGGAATTCATTAACACTCCAATTTTCTGTGATAATGCTGCTGCTCTGGAAATTGTGAAAAACCCCGTTCATCACTCTAAAACAAAGCACATAGACATCAAGGTACACTTCATACGTGATTGTTATGATCGGGAATTGATTCAGCTTCAGAAGGTAAGCTCAGACCAAAACGTGTCTGATATCTTCACAAAACCCCTCCCACGACCAAATTTTGAAATGTGCGTCGAAGGCCTTCGGATGATTGCCTTCGAGGAATGATCTGATCAATTTGTGTTTGTAAATATTTTTTAAGAAAATTAAAAAAAAAATAAAAAAAAATATATATATAAAAATCAGGAAATTTCCAAAAAATAGTGTTTGTTTTTCAAAAGCCTCATAAAAACAGGGGAAGAAATATAATTGTCTCAGAAAATACAAAAATATCTGTTTGAGGTTTTTATGATGTCTTTTGTTTTGCCTTGAGTCGGTAGGAAGTGATATAAATTTCCATGACGATCGGAGACTGACACGCGTAAGGCAGAAGTGAAAGACGTCTCAAAGATGATGTTCGGTAAGATAAATCAAAAACTATGATCATCCATGTAAGTGCAATAATCTTAAACTCTATATGTGTTTAGCTTTCCATCCTAGTTTACATAGTTTAAAAGACTGAGTCCCAGCAAAAACGGGTTGAGAGTGGTATTACCTAGTATTCACTCTCTCACACACCATGTTTATGCTAACATGACAACACCACAGAAAGAGTCAAAAGAAAAAGAAAAAGAAAAAATGAAAAGTCAAAAGAAAATCAAAAAATATAGTGTTGAAAATAAAGTCAATTATTTTGTTGGTCTTCTCTGCGTGCTTATGCGGCCGACCTGATCATCAACGGATAATTATAAAATAAGTGGTAGTCAATGTGGCATTGCATGGTTCCTCAAGTTGGGGGTTTGTGAATCCTCAATAAACTCTGAGGTTGGGTAGGTTTTGCTATGAACGATTGGGTGTGGGGACTGATAAACATAACGGTAACAATGTACCATAATTTTAAGCACTTAAAATGTTTTAACTGGATGTGAGTTTAAATGATATAAAATTTTGAGCAATCATTTAGAGCGTCAAGTAACGGAAAGCTGAAAAGGGTTCTTCGGTTAATGATCTGTCTGGTTTGATCCATGAAAAATATCAAACTCAAGGTAAGTGTGTTTTATCTAGTTTATAGATTATCTTAAGTTTGTGTTTTATAAATTTCTTTTTGTTTTATCAAATTTAAGTCTTTAAATTTGTAAAGTTCTAGTTTTGATCATGATCGGATACTCGGGGCTAAGTCTAAGGGGAAGCTTCGTTAAATTCTCAGTTTTATCTCAAAGTTAACATTTTTTTGAAGAATTAACATGTTTGGGAGGTTGTTGAAACCTTTTTGAAGTTTAAGGGGTCTAAATGAAAATATTTCAAAATGGGTATAAAAACTCATTTCCGATTATGATCCCTCACTTTCTCTTTGTCTCGTTTACGATCACCACCAAAACCCTAACCCTCCGCCACTGTCGTCACCGGAAAATCGTTTCTGTCCGCTATTGTGCAATCCGAGTCCGCCATTCCCCTTGGAATCACATTACGACCAAAAACCCTCTATCAATCGAGTTCTTTCCTCTTGTATTGTTGCGCTACTCGAAGGTTTTCTGGGTTTTTCTTCTCGGTCAAATTTTTGGTGTGGTTACTGATTTCGAGTAGATTTCTCGAAGGATTGAAGTCGGTTCAGTGTTGAGAACTGTTAAAGGTAGTGATATATGGTTTATGTTCAAGATTGTGGGTGTCTAATCGTGTTTACGAGTTTGATGCAGGTGTAAAAATGGAGGTTATCGGCGTTCACGATCTTCTCGGTGAAGAAGATGAAGTCTGAAACGTTTACGATTGGCGTTTACGACTCCGGTGATCGTTTACGATCCGGAGTAAACGACAAATCCAAAGTGGGCCTTTACGATCGGGCCTTAACTGGATGTCTGGTGTTTACGATTGGGTTAAGGCGATTACGACTGAACCTAGTTTTAATCGATCGTGAACCCATTTAAAGAATCGTAAACCCGTAACATGGATCGTGAACGCGTTTTAGAAATCGTAATCTCGTTTTAATAATAAGAATTTAAATCTTAAAACACTTAATAATTTTTTTTTAAAAAAAAAATCTCATTAAAAGTGAACAGTTTTGAGATAAATTTGACGATGTTTGTAAGCATGTTCTGAATTCAATTATTTTCCCGAAAAATGTTCAAATTGAAATTTTGTGAAGTTAAAAAGTAAAATGTTATCGTCAATTGAACACGGTTAGGGTTGATAATCATAATTGCTTACTCATGATCAAGTCTGATGCGTATGTCTTGTTTGTCTCAGATGGCAGGAAATGTTATTGACGAACCAATCAAATTTGATCATGATCACTGTATACCAGCTTTCCTGGAAGACCCACCAGAGCATCACATGGATCTATTTTACTCTCTGGTGGCGGGAATGAACGTCTGCAAGATCAACCATGCTTTGAGGACAAGCGTGTTGATAGATGAGATGCTGGTAAGAGAATTCTGGGGTACTGCACGAGCGAGTGCTGACAAGACGAGAATCACTGCTACAATCCAGAATCGTCAAGTTGTCATACTGGAAGATGACATTAGAAGAGGCCTGAATATCAACGATCGTGCTACCGATCCGGTTGATTACCCCAAGGAAGCCGTTCTGGCAGGAGCACAACTACTGGGATATGAAGGCAGATTCCCACCTATCATGAAAAAGCAGCTGCCGCACTACTGGAGGTGCCTTGCCCATTTCATGCAGAAATCATTTCTGGGCAAGAGAACGAGCTTTGACCAACTGAACAAGTTCCACGGCACTGCATTTGTGGCATTGGCCCTTGATTGGAATTACAACTTCTCCAAGATGATGCTGATTGATTGGATCGGTAATGCTAACTTGGGTGCTCGTGAGCAGTTTCTGATGACACCAAGATTCGTGCAGATGGTGGTCATGCTGAAATATCCTATGATTGAGGAAAGGATACAGAAACTGGATATAAAGGTGATGGGTGCTGATGTTTTTGGTCTCCAGACTCAGGATAGGAGTGGCAAGTACATGTTTGAGGGTAGGTTAGAATGGACTAAACGTGGTGCCTTTCCAGAGGTAGCCCGTGAACAAGTGATGGAGGAAGATGAGCCAGTGGCTGATGAGCCAGCTGTGAATGCCATTGTGGCAGAAGATCAAGATGCTGAAGCCACTCAAGCTGTCAATGTTCAAGAAGATGATGTCATCCCATCCGATGAAGAAAATATAATGGATGACATCCTCACTGGCCAGGACTTAGCTGAAGATGACATTTATGGGGATTTGGAGCCGCTAACCCATAAAAGATCAAGAGAAGATATGGTTGGGTCTTCTGGCAGTGATGATGCACCTCCTGAGCTGGAGTTAAACACTGATGAAGCATTCATGGAAGAACCCGTCCCTGCTCGTGAACCATCTCCAAGAAAGAAATCTGATCCTAGGAGCATACGGTTCAAGTTCACCAAGACAAGCTCTAGTCTAATGATTGTAGAACCAACTGGACCCAGTTCTGCGGGTGCCAGTGGTCAAGAAGAATCTGTCAGTGAAGCCCATCAAGAACAACCGTCTCTGACACAGACTGAAGGTGGCGATGATCAACCTACCCTTGTGCAGCACAACAGTCCGATTCTGAACGTGCAAAGCCCTGTACGTGAAGATAGGCAATTTCTGGAGGTTGATAGCACCTTTGTTGTTCCTAGTCCGGTTAGAGTGAGCCTCTCTACCGTGACAAGCCAACCTCTCACAGCTCCAGGTTTCCGCCCTTTAATGGCTGCTGAGCTTCCAGTTGATCTGAGGATTAGTTCTGATCCTCAGATTAACTTCCTGATCTCTCAAAACAGAATGAGAGAGAATGAGATAAAGACTCTCAAGGATGAAATCAAAATTTTGAGAGAGAAGGAGGAAGCAAACAGAGATTATATGAAAGGATATGAGATAGCTGACAAAGAAAGGATGGAATATCTCTACAATATGATTAAGGGGCTGAGAAAGAAGGTTTCTGAGCTGTCAGGTGGTGCAGGGCCTAGCAACACAGGTGCCTCAGGTCAGAGTTCATCTCAAGCTGCAGGAGCTGTGGAGGCAGATGATGGAGATGAAAACATAGAAATGCCAGATTACGCCCGAAGTGGCAGAGTCATCTCCAAGGCCCCTGAAGGACACGACAACTGGTTCCGTGAATTCTACCAAGGACCAGCCCCCACAAAATACGCCCTCGATGTTGGTGAAAGCTCCATTGACAAAAGGGGGAGTCGTGAAGCAATTTTGTGCTGGCACTATGATACGGAGAAGAAACTGTTTGCTGTGATCCGTGACGGCTTCAGTCCAGTTGAGTATTACAGAACACGTGCACAATTCCACTCATGGACTGAGCCTGAGATCAGGAGTTTGCTCCGAGCTCCCTTCATCAACAGGTGGAACAGCACAGATGGGGAACTTATCAGAAACAACCTTTTAAGCCATCTGGAGAACAATTTTGCTGACTTTGACCTGAAGCAGGTGAGATGGGTTGAGACAGGTACTGACCCTGTGACTGGGGATCCAATTGGTGAAGCTAGAAGACCACCTACCAAGCGTACACGAGTGATCAATATGTTGGATGAAATCGAAGACGGTACATTGGTCAAAAACTTTGACTGCTGGTGCTATGATCCAACAACTCACGAGGTGGTGGTTCTATGCAAAGGTCTCCGGCAGTTTCGCTTCTATGATCCAGTTGATCTGCTGCGTTTTGGAGAAAGAGACATAAAGCTACTCGCCTCACAGCCTATACTTGGTGATGAAAATGATATGGAGAATGCTGTGAGGGTGGGAATTTTTCATGGGACTGCAGAGCGGATTGTAGCGAACAAGTGGTGGTCAAACAACGTTCAGAACACCTTCAGGTTTGACCTCCTGCTGCCATAGAAGAGAAGTTCAAATGCTTCATGCCTAGGGGAAGATTGTTGGGCTAGGCTTATTTAAGGCATGAACATTTGTTATTGGGCTTATTGTATTTTGGTTTGGGCTTGTTATATTTGATGTATTTGGGCTTAGTTAGGGTTCACGATTGAGCCATGTGGGCCATTTTATTGTTTATGTTTGGGCTTGTATTGGGTTTATGATTGGCCCAACATTTGTATGAGGTGGTATAAATACCACCTCATTGTAACCGATTAGGTTAAGCATTCTAATATACAAGTTTACGATTTCTTCATTCTCTTTTGTGATCACGATCGGTTTGATTTGCTTCTAGTAGACGTTTATCACTCAAGGTTTCATCTTTTCACAAGATTTAGCCTTTTCATCTACTATTTCTCTTGATTCAATCTCTCACGAGGATTCCGCACTCGTGTTAGATCTAGATATCGTGTGTTCGGGTATTTTTCGGACCTACAACTAGGCTGAAAGCTGACGTAACAGAGTTCGGTATTTACCGATGGTTGTTGCCTCCAGTTGTGTCCCTCCCAGGACCCACAACTAAAACAGGCTGATATTGAACTCCGTTCGGCCTCCAACCGGTTGGCTACACATTTGTGTACCGCGGAGCAGGGTTTGTCAAACCCTCAGTAGATCTACCCAACATCCCCTCGCTTTTCAGATCAACAGTACTAAGTTGAGGACTTTTAAGTTTTTATAAGCATTCCTTAGAAAACATGTGATATCATTTGGTTTCGACTTTAACCTACACTAGTCATATTAAAATCGTTTAATCCGGATTTCGTCTGAAATCCCGAAAGAGTTTGAGTGTTTAAGTGGTTGTTTCTGGATTTCATTCGAAACCCCAAGGATGGACAGTTGCAAGTGCTTCCCATAAAGCACTCCAACCTTCATAACAGGTATCCCATTTGGCAATACCTCAAAATGTCAGCGTTGTTTTCCATTAAGTTTATCCGTTGTGACCCACACGGGCTCACAATTAAAGGGTTTGTGAAACTCACCTTAGGTTGCTCGGCTTACACTTCAATAATCCAGATTATGTTTTACTAACGAAGACCTAATAATCACATTAAGGTCTTAAGTATTAGGTTGTGTCTATTTTTTAACTTAACGCCACTATGGCCCATAACATAGCACGTTGGAACTATGACACGACATAACGACACGCGGCACCAATGGTTGATCATAAACAAGGGTTCACATATCACAGAAATCATAACATGTTTCATCATAGCATAATCATATAAGTCATGGCCTAGCATATAACACTTAGCATGGTGCAACACTTAGCAAATTCTATACAAACAGGCAGCAGTTTCGCTAGGCACATAACAGTTTCGCTAAGCTAGTTTCGCCCGGAACTAGTGAGGCTCGGACTAGCACAGTTTCGCTAACTAGTTTCTCCGAAACTGATGGCTCAGTTTCGCTAGTTAGTTTCGCTGGAAACCGGCATAGTGTCGCTAGCTAGTTTCTCTCGAAACTGGCATAGTTTCGCTAGCTAGTTTCTCTCGAAACTGATTTGAACTTTCGTTCAGGGACATTGGTCAAGGTCTAGTTTCGCAAGCAATTTCGCAAGTAAATCATGCACAAAAATTCACGGCGACACTACTAGTTTCGCTAGTAGTTTCGCCGCATACGATTTCAAATAGTTTACACAGTTTCGCTGGTTGAAGATTGCCTTAGTTTCGCTAGATGATCATGCAGTTTCGCTAGTCGCGAAAAAAAGGGTTTTCCAGCCTAAAAATCAATCTGTTGGCCTCTGTAATGCACATACGTTATAACTAGGCATAGATAATCATTCCTAGGCATAAAACAAACATTTTTATCGGCTCATAACATACATATCATCATCAAATCTCAGTTTTGGCAAAAATCACATAAATGACCTAATTTACCTAGATCTATAGCATGGATGATTATGGGACGTAAAGTTGATGACTTTCTGATAGATCTAACATGTACAACATCTCAGATTCAATTTCAAGTGTTAACATGAAGATTCTAGCATGCTTTTTAATAAAAACCTAAAGCAAACATAAGAACTCAAGGTTTGGGACTCACGGGATGATTTAGATGATGATGGATGATGATTCAGGGACTGGAAATCGATTCTTTGGTGACCTCTTTGCCTTGGCCGAAATCAGAGAGGAGAGTGTGTGTGTGTTTGTTGTGTGGTTTGAGCAAATGAGGCTATTAGGGTTTATTAAGATTATTTATATCAGAGGCTAGTTTCGCTGGCAGTTTCGCTGGCCAGGCGAAACTAGCTCTGGTCACATGTTGATCGAGTAGTTCAGCTGGCTACCGGGCGACACTACAGTTTCGCCCGGTAGTTTCGCTGGCGACCAAAAAGACAAGTTTTCCACATAATCAAGTATTTACAATTTGTCATGCAATTCACAATACTAAGTCATGTATTTAAATCACATTGCATATAAGGACAATAAATAAGCACATAACACATATGGGCGGGTTCGGTGATCAACCAAAGGTCGTGGACGTATTCGGCCTAGTTATGCATTAGTTACTTAAGTTAACACTTATGACGTAACTAACGGAGATTGTCTAACGGAAGTTAACCTTGGAATTCTCGGGTGTCACATTATCTTTTTTCGGGTTTTCGAATCTGAAAATCGTTCTTGCTCAAGGTCGTGATTCTTGATGTGAAAATCGGTCCTGACAAAGCTTCTTCAGAATAAATCAATGTCATGCTTACTCCGACGCATCTCAAATACTCATCTCATTTGTGCTTGAACAAAACAAATAAGTTGATCCTGAGATAGTAAGAAGAAGGGAACTGATGATGAAGACCGTAGAAGAACTGAAGCAACACAGAACACTTCAAAGGAACTACACAGAGCTTGCTGGAGTCCACTTCTCGAGAAATTCACAATCAGAGAAGACTCTGTAACCAAAGATCTATCATAAGAACATAAATGTAATCATCGTACTATGCATATTGTTCATTTCCTAATGAGATGTTTACTTTCTCTTTTTATTTATTTTCTTCAAATACTTAGGGGAGATTGTTAGAACACAATGTAAATGTAACAGAAAACGGTCAAGTATTAGAAGAAAATATAAGATATATACTACAGAATTTTCGAAGTAGTTATGTAGACCAAATTCTACATAAATTCTCATTTATGTAGAAGGCTTCTAATGGGAAGCATTAATAGTCTTCAAAGAAGATTCCTAAAGGAGTTCTGGACTATTAGAAGATAAAGATTACGAGAAGAACGATTCTACCTTTGTGTGAAGAATAGGTAAAGTGAATACCAACTTGGCATTTAACACGAAAGTAGTTGAAGACAGTTGAAAAGAGATAAATTGAATATCTTCCATTTATCTCTGTATACTTTGACATACTCCAAATTCAACCGTCCTCAACCACCTTATCCAGTTACAACTTGCCACTACTTCCTATAAATAACAAGCGGACTTCAACAAAGAAAGAAAGACAACAAGCATACATGTCACTATCTTCTCAAAGCAATTACAACCTACTCCCATAGAAAAGTTATTTTTGTTGATACATTGTTATACTATAAACACGTGTAAACCATTATTTACATTTGAGATATCCAGAAAACCCTTTTTATGAATTGGTGTCTTCCAATTTGATTTACTTTCCGCAACTTGTTCATCTTGTTTAAATCAAATTATGCCAACATTGCTAAAGAGCCCCTCATGGGATCCAACATCTCCGCATCTGATTTTCACGTTTCTGATTGGATGTTTTTGGAGATATTTAGAGAAATAGGGGGAATTGTTATGGAACTGGATTATCGGGTCGATTATCTGAAGTTGGAGCATTTTCAGTGATTGATTGCTTTATCTGATTCGGTTTGTTGCAGTTTGGACTCCGAGTTTAGGCATTTTCTTGGTATTGTACCCCGACCGTGTGAATCGAGTGAGCAGAACACTTGGCTCTCAACTAGAGAAACGAGAACAGAAGAAGCTTATTTAGAGGAGGAATTTATATGACAGATTATCTCGGGTTTATTAGTTTATCATTGACGATGTATGGTATAGCGGTTCTTCAGCAGTTGAACAGATTTGAAAGCATCAGTCAAGGGGGAATATGTTGGAACTAAAATCAATGTGACTGACCCCATCAAATCTGTGTACCGAAGCATTCGACTGAAGAATCCATCATGAAATGATTCAGAGACATAGGTTGTGATGATCGAGGCTTGCAAGTTTGGATCGAAGACGTTTTTTGGAAAAGTCAACCTTCGGGTCAACTCTCAATGTAAAAGTCAACGGAAGATCGGTTCGAGCAAGTCAAGCTTTATATTAATTGAATCAACTTTGATTTTATTAATATTTATGTTATTTATTTTTATTTGTATTTAGCTCATTGTATTTTTGTTTTGCTAGTTAGTGGGCTAGTGAGCACATGGGCTCTCCATAAATAGGGGTGATGTGCTCCATTTGTAAGATATATGATCTTTTGAGTGTGTGAGCTAACTTCTAGATATAGAGTGTCTCATCTTGGGTTTGAGCTCAACCCAAGAAGACCATGGAAGATTCATGCAGGTTATGATGTGGTTGTGATTTCTTGTTCATGTAATCATTCGGTTCAATGAAATCATTCGACTTTATCATCATATTTGTGTTTTATCCTAGATTCTCATCATCCAATCTCTGCATCTAATCTTCATTCTTGCTCACGATCGAGATTCTTGATGTGAAATTGGTCCTTACAAATGGTATCAGAGCAAAGTAACCAATCAGATTTCATCTCACGATGAATCTGATTACTCGATTCTTGATTTTGAGCTTGAATGGAGTGAAGATTTGAAAGCCAACTTAGGAGACTCTTTCTACATTTTTCTTCATTTTTGGAGTTGTTGGATGATTTCTGGATGAATCTGATGATGTATTCATGTTGTTGGGTTCATTTGAAAGTGGTCTCATGATCCATTTGTTCAAATCTGTGAAAAATTTGAAGATCCGAGCTGAAAAAATGAAGCTATTAGGGTTTTCACGTTTTTGGGTGTTCTTGAAGATTTTTGAGCTTGATTCTGCATTTTCTGTGTTATTGTTGATGGTTTTGGATGAAACAAAGCACTAATCTTGATGGAAAACGTGTTCCGGATCCATTGGGAGCATCAGTTCTGTCTAAAACACAATGGTTTGGGTAGATCTGGAAAAACACACACTACTGTGTGTTTCACGGTGTTCTTCGGATTTTTAAAGATTTGAAGATTACCTGAACGGTCTGGTTCATCTTGAAGCTTGCCTGAACGATATGGTTCATCCATGAAGATTTCCTGAACAATCAGCCTCATTCTAAACGATCTAGTGACTTGAACGGCCAGCTTTCTTCCAAACGATCAGGTCACCTAAGCTAAATGACCAACTCTTGGCCTGGACGATCAGGGTATGCTCTGGACGACCAGCTTTGGTCTGGTCATCAGCTTTGGTCCAAACGGTCTGTAACTAGGTTATTGTTTGAGGTCTTTTTCGGTGGATTCTGATCGTTCAGGGTTGTAGAGCATCGAACAAGGAGTCCAACGGTATAAAAATCGTTCAATTTGGTCGAGTATCATGAAAGATATGAGGAGAGGTTACTATCAAAATTTTGATGATAGGTATTATTCTGGAAATGAATACTTTCATGATGATTTTACCCAGAAACTGATAATGGTTACGACTCAGGGTTCTATGATGACTTTACTGGTCATCAAGTTTCTTACTCCTAACAGAAATTTTCAAAACCAAAGAAACCGAAGCCTATTATCGAAACCAAATACGATGAGGGAACGGTCGATGAGTTTGGTAGACCTAAGGGTGCTTCCACCATAGGTCATGATTTTGTTGAAGATGAAGAACGTCCCAAAGCGTCAAGCTTGAGTTCTTCCCGAACTAATTAATTTTTCTGATGTGTGCAAGGAGCTCCAAGACAGTCCGTAAATAACCTATGGGTAGTCGACAGTGGAGTGTCCCGGCACATGACTGGTGATATTTCCTTACTCAAATATGTCAAACCTTTTAATGGAGGAAGTGTTACTTTTGCTGGTAATAACGGTGGTCAAATCATAGGTATCGACAAGCTTACCAGCGGTGCAATTACATTCTACCGAAGCTTCCGGTGTTCCTAAATTCAGTGCACCATACACTCCACAACAGAATGGCACGGAGTTTAAGAACACCAAAATTCAATTATTTTGTTTGGAGAAGTTCATTGTTCTTGAATTCAGTGCACCATACACTCCACAACAGAATGATGTCGCGGAGAGGAAGAATAGAACAATTATTGAGACGGCGAGAACCATGCTTGCTGACTCGAAGCTTCCGGTGAATTTTTGGACAAAGGTAGTGAGTATAGCATGCTATGTATTAAATAGGGTTCTGATGGTGAAACGGGTTGGTAAAAGATGTTATGAGTTGTTAAGGAACCAAAAGCCAAATCTCAAGCATCTGGAACCTTTTGGGTCTCCCTGCACGATATTGCAGTCTGCCAGGAAGTTAGACGAGAAAGCAGTCGAAGGATTCTTTGTCGCTATGTCAATCATAAAAAGAGAGTTTTTAATACGGCGACTGGTGCAGTGGAAGAATGGTTCCACGTAGATTGTCAACCACATACTTTACCACCCAAAGGCGTTGGACTAGATTGGATGTTCAATTACAAAGCTTTATTTGATTCTTTCGATTATGAAAAGGGGTTAATCGATGATCAATTGGCAACATTTTACATTGATTTACAAGATCAAGCACCGGTAATGCATACCCCATCTCTGACAACTCCGACTGTGCCAGCGGAAGATGAAATGACCGAGTCCATAATAGAAGTTGTGTATGACACGTCTTCAGATGAAGAGAATGAGTTCCATGAAGCTCAATCGGAACCTGTTGATGTTCCTGTCCCGCAACCTGCTTCAAGTACAAACGAGAACGTTGTGGTTGAGGATGACAATGTCAACAATCTGAATGAAAATATTGTAGTTCTGATTCATTCGATGCTTCGAATCAACACCTACTGTCACACCCCCAATTTCCACTAACAGAGTTTTACCGTGTGGGGTGTGATCCAGACCAGGACCCGAGTCATTAGTTACATCAAACATAAGTTAAGGGTTCAAATATAAATATATTTCCAAAGTGAAAAATATCCAAAACCAGAGTTTTAATATCCAGCGGAAGCGTATAAGAGTAATATCCAGCGGAAAAATATCCAAAACCAGAGTTTTAGTTGTAGGAAAAATTCCTTACGTGTTTTTCCTTCCCCGTGTCTACTCGATCATGGTAAGTTAGGCTGACATTGTCCTCAGTCCGACCGCCAGTCGGGTGGTGCATCTCGTGCCCGCTGAGTTGGGTTTGTCAGACCCCAGTAGTACTACCTAATATCCCCTCGCTATTTGCTTATCTGTTTGATAAGTAAGGACTTTCAAAGAATAAGCATTTTACGTGAACATGTGATATATGCTGGATTTCTACTTTAATCATACATCAAAGTTATTGTGTTACCACCCCTATCCGGGGTGTAACGTGTTTGCGTGTGTTATCGTCCAAACCCGGACGTAATGTAAAAGGTTGTGTAACTCACCTTATGGTGCGCTGCTACAATTTGGTAAGACTCCAAGTCTTTGCATAACTACCGAGCACCTATCGATTTTACATACGTAATTGTGTGTCCGCACATAAGTAACATAGCCTAGACGACGGTATTAATATCAAGTAGTTCCAAATATGATGTAGGTGACAATTTCAATACGCGATAAAAATCATTTGTTGGAAAGCAGTAAAAAATGATATTTAATCGAGGATACGTAGATTTACAAAAATCAATGTGCGTATGTTTTCCCAAATAATAAATGTAGGGATCATCGGGTAAATATATATATTCATAAATATAAATATCGAGGCATAGTCAAAAGTGTGAAAAATAAAACGTCCTAAATATATATTATTATATGCCGTGTCAAAATTTAAAAAGTTTAAAGAAAATATTTAAAACGTTCGCATGTATATAGGTACGCGACAATAAAATAAATATATCTATTTATCTATGATTAAAACTAATTTATATTAACATCAAAGAGACCAACAAATTTTTTAAATATTTAATTTATAATATTTTCATATTATAAAGTTCAACGAGTACCCTAACGGGTTATATGAAAACTTTAGTAGTAAGATTTAATAGACGTGTAATAGTAGTTTTGGGTTTTTAGACCAAACGATGCTTAAAATCCCGCAAAAAAAAAAAATAATAAAACACGAGGAGTGATGGTCACAGGACTCGAACCCGTGACCTCTGGTTGAAACACAGTGCCCAAACCAACTGGGCTAGGGGCTGGCTTGTGTGATAATCGCCCAGGATATTCTTTTATATCATAACAGTGAAGAGCATAAGAGGATTTATTAAAAAAACCGATTTGAGGGGGGCATGGACAGGATTCGAAACGGCGACCTCTAGGTCACCAGCGAAGGCACGAACCAACCGCGCTACAAACATGTGTAAAACCACAGAGGGATCTTACTACTACATGATTCGGTAATCGGAGAAACACAAACAAGTAAATAAAGCTTTGCTTTATTGATTCACTTAGAGAGATTACACAAAGTCTAGAGAGAGAGAGAGAGAGTTTCACACAGTTAAGAGATAGACAAATGACAGAACTAGTTACTAGCTCCCTCTCTAGCGAACTATTTATAGTCACTTAGCTCTAGCCGGCGTACTACCCACGGACCACTTGGTACATCTGTGCCATCTAGTATGGCGGTCCATATGGTACAGCCAGTGACTACCTTGATTCACACAGACGCTTTAGAGTAGATACAATACACGAGACACAACGTAGCATTGGAATATGCTCTAACAAACTCCCCCTTAACGTGTAGTGTATCTAGCTATCTAGCTATCTATCAATCTAACAAAACTTCAGTATCAATCTTCAGCATCACTGCGTCTGATCTTCAACTTAAAATCTTGTCAGAAATAAAGCTTGCATGGCTGGATCAATCTTGAACAGTCTTTGAACTTCAAGATCCACTTGTGAAAGGTATAACATACTCCCCCTTTCACCATGCTTGAGTCTTGTTACACAGAAACCTGCAATTTCAGAAGACGGAAACGTGGCTTTCCTTTTCTTTTGAAATATTAAATTAATCTTGACACAAAACTTCTCTTCGAGAATCCAAGATATAGTTTGAAATCATAATTTTGTATCTTGTATCGATCGGTCGAAAACAAATAAGAAACAAAATCTTTTTGGCTTTTCGAAACCTAATATCAAAACACACAAAATCTTTTTGATTTTTCTAAATTTATGCTAAAACACACCTAAAATCATTTTGGAATTTTCAGACATGAAATCATAAATGCAATACAGAAATGAAATACTGAATCACACACTACTTTTGTCTTTTGCGAGAAAGATCAGAACTTGGAATCATATTGGTCATGACATGCTGAACTACACTTCAATCTCAATCACTTCAGCACACAAGTCATGTCGATTGCTGTTATAATTTGTCTATCTTAAACTCAGGCACAATCATACCCATAACATCTGGATATGTTATTGTATTGATTAGGTTTGCTTTGACCAGTGTACCCCACACTATCAGACATACTCAGATATGTATTTTCTTTTTTATCACACTTTGTGATTTCAATCGTGATTTGATCACATAATGATTATATTCATGTATTAGTCAATTGTGTTCCATGCAAAAAGAAATAAGAACGTTAAATCGTCTACCTTAAGGTCGATCTTTCGATACGCAGATAAGGCCTCGGATTTAACAAAATAAGAAAATAAAACAAATTGAAATTGTATAACCCAACAACAATCAGGTCGGTACTCCCGTACACATAGAGAAAGTCTGATGAGTTATACGAAACACCAAAGAATATAAAGCAGAATGTCAAACAAACAACAATCAGGTCGGTCTTGTGGACACGCAGAGAAAGTCCGATCGTTTGACAAAATAAAGAAAATCAAACAAGTTTAAATTTTTGCAAAATGAACACATGTATACACAGTGACTTCTCATTTTCTTTTTCACATATCTTTTTCTTGATATCATGAGATACGTATCAAGACGTTCTCCACTTGGTCAAGCGTTAGTATTTAATGTGTTTATCACATCTAAATACTTTCTGATTTAATGTCGAGCCTACCAAGCATATCGAGCAATGATCGTAGGGCTTTTTCATCTAGTTTATCCATGAGCCAGACACGTAAGCCAATATACCATCATTTCCCAATCATGTCGGATACAATTTCTCATTTTTCAATGATTTTTATTATTATTGTTATTTTTTTGTATGTTTCTGTTTTTTAATATTTTTGTATTTTTTCTTTTTCTCCCCCTTAAAATGAATACTCTATTTTTGGATTTTCATTTTAACAAAAACACAAAGACAATATTTTTAATTTTTCAATTTTCTCCCCCTAAACTACAAACGAAATGTAAAAAAGAAAATTGACCAATCGATACTGAACCTTTCAGTTTTTAGCTTTCGGAAAATTCAGTTTGAAATTTGATATTTCTTGAAATTTAAGTTAAAAACGCAAAATACTTCTTCATCATCAACTTTTTTCAATCACCAACGGGTCTTCTAAAAGTACCTGCACACTGGTTTTAAAGAATTAGTACTCAAATGACCCGAAGCGCACAGCTTCTGGTCGACCAGTGTCTTCAACAAAATCATGTGCAGCCTTGCTGACCACCTTAGGTCGCCGCTGCATTTTTACATTTTCATTTGTAACAAAGTCATCATCATGTGATGAACCACCAACACTTGAGTCAAATTTAAAAAATTGTTTTGTTTAGATTTTGATTTGAATGGTGTAGACTCGTTAAAAATCCTGCCTGATTCATCAATAATTGTGGCAGATTTGTGGCAGATTTTGATTTGAATGGTGTAGACGTTCGGTGTAACAGTAACCAGTTTTTCGAAAATGTCTGATTTTTAAGCGTTCGCGGCTATTCAAAATTCAGTTCAGGCAACGATGCAAACAATGATTAACTATGATAATGAAATTGGAACAAGTCAGAAAGTTCCCAAATTACTTAAATTAGAAGATTATCATAGTTGGATGACACGATTTGAAGCGTTTGTTTCTGCAAATGATATCGATATGTGGTTATCGTATTCTGAACAATATACATATCCTAAGGGTGAGGATGGGGAGCCAATTCTTCAAAGGAAGCTTTCTGGTGAACAAAAGAAAGCATATCAAGCTGAGAAAAAGGCTTATGGCACGTTAACAATGGCTTTGCCTACTGATTTACTACATCAATTTTCAAGTAACTATACCACAAAGAGCTTGTGGGATGCTCTAGAAAAGAGATGTGAAGGCAATGATCAGTATAAGAAAAGTCGACAAAAAGTGTTGAAGAAAGAATCTGATAGCTTCAAGCATTATCAAAATGAATCAATTCCAAATCTGATTGCAAGATTTGCACATTTAATGAGTGAAATGAAATTGGTGAATCTTACAAAAGATGAAGCAGATAGGAAAGAAAAGATTATGGAAGCTCTACCAGAGAAGTGGGAAAATTATGTGATGATAATTACTAATGATAAGGATTATCCAAGATTGACGTTTAATGATCTGATTCAAAGAATTCAAGCTAGGGATATGGAGTTAAAAGTGAACAAGTCACTTCCTGAGCAAATTCAGAATCCTGCAGTATATTATGGCAACAATGATTCAACTTTGAATGCTGGAAAGTCTAATATTCTTAGCTCTGCACCCCCTACAGCATTTCTGGCGGGTAAATCTGACACTCCAAGTTATTCATCTACTGGTTGTAATGTGTCAATTCCTAGTTCTTCGACTCAAAGTGCATTGTCTGTTCAAACTGTTGATGATTATAATGCGTTGATGTCTGCATTGGTATCTTCATACTTTGGTGTTATCACTGGTTCTGTGAGTAATGCTGAGTTAGAAAATGAAGATTACGATCAGATAGATTATGATCATTTGGAGGAAATGGATTTGAATTGGCAATATGCTATGTTGGTTCGTAGAACGAAGAAGTTTTTCAATAGAACTGGTAAGAAGAGACTAAATCAGGAAGGAAAGATTGGATTGGACAAATCTAAGGTGAAATGTTATAAGTGTTCCATTTATGGTCACTTTGCTCGAGAATGTCCAAGTTCTGCAGAAAGTAAATTGAAGTCTGGTCAACTTGCACATTTAGTTTTTCATCCTTCAGATAAAGTTGAAAAGGTCGATCAGAAAGCTGCTACTCTTGCTCATGATTGGACTAATACATTTATGCATCCAGATGGATTTGCCTGGAATGCAGATTCAGATATTAAAAAGAATCATACTCCAATCTCAATTGCTTTAACCGTTCAACATGCTGATGATGAAAGTTTTTTAACAGAATCTGATACTTCTTCAAGTATGTCTTTGGTTCAAGAAGAATTACCTAAGTCTTCTGAGAATTCAAAAGATGATGACTTTAAATGTTATAACTGTGAGAAGTTGCTCAAGAAAATTACAAGGTTTGAACAAGATTGTCAGATTTCAACAGGAGAAATTGTGGTGTTAAAGAAAGAGTTGGAAGATTTTCAAAAGAAATATTATGCGTTAGTTCTTATTCATGAAGATGGTTTGAAGGAAAAGGCTCAATTGGCTGAAGAGTGTGAAAAAGCCAAAGCTGAAGCGTTAGACGCAGCTCAAGATTTTGAGAATCTGTTTGAGAAGAGTTATCCGGTTCAGCAAAAATATGAAGAGGCTACTGCTCTTATAGCAACAACTGTTGTTACCGTTGAGAAGCTTCAAAACAAGATCTATATGCTTCAAGATGAAAATGTTCTATACAGAGACAAGAATGAAGTGTTAACAAAAGATGTTGAGATCTATAAGCAAAATAGAGAAAATGTGCTTGAAGAATTATATGCTGAATGTGAGATCCGGAGGTTACAAACTTACGAATATGATGATCTCAATGCAAAATTCATCAAGTCACAACAAGAGGTGTTTGAAGGTCAACAAAAGATTAATGATTTAAAATTGGAGATTTTGGAGTTAAAAAGGCAAGTGAAGAACTGCAATTTGTCACCAACATTGCTTAACTTCTTATACAAGCAGGATTAGAGTTTGGAAAGTTCTAAGAAGGATGATGTTCACTTGGTTCCTCAACCAGTGGATTTAATTGAAGTTACTGCTGCTCAGATTGATCCAAAAGATGACTTGCATGATTATTCCAAGTTTGCCACTCTATCCAAGAAGACCAAATCCAAGTCTAAAAAGAAGGATAAACCTTTGGGTGAAGCTCCAAAATTTGTTTCAAAGTCTGTATTGCTGGAACATGAAAAAGTTTTTAATAAGGTTGTTTCCACTTCTTCATCTACAACCGAAGAAAAGAAAGTTTTGATTGAAAAGAACAAGCTGAAGGATATCAAGGCTAAATTCACTAGTGAAGCTAAGTCAAGAGAAGCTTCCGGTTCTTCTTCAAGTTCTTCAAAGGTTTCAGGTTCCAAGCACAAAGGCTTAGGTTTTGTTATGAAGGAAGTTCCGGCTGTTGAAAAGAAACCAGTGAAAGCTGACAAGGCTGTTAATGCTAAAGTTGCAAAGAAATCACCATCTCCGAAGGAATTTACTTATTATTCTGGAAGATCATCATCGTCAAGGAGTCCATCTCCTAGGTATGATTCTTCTGATGGTTTCTTTGATAACTTTCATTCTGAACATTCATCTGATTCTAAAAAATCAAACCATTTTTCAAACAATTTTAGAGAAAGACTTTGTTATGTATGTCGTCAACCAGGACATCTAGCTGCTGATTGTCCGACGACTACATATATTCACAAAACTGCAAAATATGATCACAAAGGTCAAATTTTTGATGAACCATGGTCCCCAAAGCTTAAGTCAACTCGTAAATCGTCTTGGTCTAAATCAAGTACGTCTGTTGAATCTGATTCAGGTTCTGATCAAAAATTAAAACTTTTACAAATTTGGAAACCAAAAGTTGTTTCCGAGGCCAACTAGGACTTTGTGGAAGACACCGGGCGACCCGACACTGCTGATTCGGGTCGATCCCAATGCAACTAATGTTTTATTTAGTGTCAAGCAGGTGTTTCAGGAAGACCTTTCGGTGATTGGAACATTGCTGATTGTGAAATATCTGTTTTAATCAATTTTGTTTTTCAAAAGGCTAAACTACTAGTATTTGTGTTGGTTGATCACTTTTTCTTGTTTTTCACTTCGTCTCATTCTGAGGGGGAGTTTGTTTTTGCAAAAATACAAAAATAGTGTTTTGTTTTTCAAATTGTAAAAATGAAAATCTATAAATAGAGTTGTCATTTTTAGGGGGAGAAATTTGGAAAAGACAAAAAGATTGAAAAATGCAAAAAGCCAAAAACATTAAAAAATGAGAAATTGTTTGCGACATGATTGGGAAATGATGGTACATTGGCTGACAGTGTCTGACTCATGGATAAAGTAAATGAAAAGGCCATAAGACCATCTGATCGATGTGTAAGGTAGGCTCGGAAAATCAGAAAGTATACAAATGTGATATACACTAAATCTGATGCTTGACCTAGTGGATAACATCTTGATGCATATCTCATGATATATCAAGAAAAAGATATGTGTAAAATAAAATGAGAAGTCACTGTGTATACATGTGTTCATTTTGCAAAGATTTAAACTTGTTTGATTTTCTTTATTTTGTCAAACAATCGGACTTTCTCTACGAGCCGAAAGACCGACCTGATCGTTGTTTGTTTGACGTTCTGCTTTATTTTCTTTGGTGTTTCGTATAACTCATCGGACTTTCTCTGCGTGTACGAGAGTACCGACCTGATTGTTGTTGAGTTATACAACTTCAACTTGTTTTATTTTCTTATTTTGTTAAATCCGAGGCCTTATCTGCGTATCGAAAGATCGACCTTAAGGTTGACGATTTAACGTTCTTATTTCTTTTTGCATGAAATACAGTTGACTGTATCATGGTTACAACCATTATGTGATTAACATCACTAATGAAATCACAAAATGTGATAAGCAGCGCATATCTGAGTATGTCTGATAGTGTGGGGTACACTGGTCAATGCAATTTTAATCAATACCTTAACATATCCTAATGTTATGAGTATGATTCTGCCAGAGTTTAAAGTTGGACAAACTATATCTGCAATCGGCATGGCTTATGTGCTGCAATAATCGAAATTGAAATGTAGTTCAGCATGTTATGACCAATATGATCCCAAGTTGTGATCTTTCTCACAAAAGACAAAAATAGTGTCTAATTCGGTATTGTTTTATTTTTCTTATCAGAAAATACCAAAAAGATTTTAGGTGTGTTTTAATATAAAGTTTCTAAAAGTCAAAAAGATTTTGTTTCTTATTTGTTTTCGATTGATCAACACGAAATACGAAATCATTTTCAAAATCAAAATATCTTGGAGTCTCGAAGAGACTTTTTGCACCAAGATTATTTATGTTGGCAGGTTTCTAAGTGGGAAGAGAATATCACAACTTCAAGTCTTCTGAAGGTTGTTGATAAAGAGATTACACACGATGCAATATCAAGTATTCAAGATTGAACTCATCGTCAAGATCGAGGAAGAGTTTGATTGAAGATACAAGATACAAGTTTGAATGGAGAAGATGATACTGCACATGCCGAGGGGGAGTTTGTTGATTCATGGTCCTTGATCATCATGTGAAGTATCGAATACAAGATGGATTCACACATGGATGCTGAGGTCCGAACTCAGGCCGAACCTGGAGTTCGGATATGGCCGAACGTGTGGCCGAACCTGAGGTTCGGCCAGTCGTATTTCAGCCTTATAAATAGTTGCGTCTTATATTGTATCCAGTAATAGTCTAAGCTTCCGCTTCATATATTCTCTGTGTACTCTGTGATCTCTGTGGTTAATACAAAGCTCATTTGTATTTACTCTTTGTGTTTCATCTCGTATTTCATTGATTTCATTACGGCTAAGTAGAAGATCCGTACGCTCACGCACTTTCATGAACTAAAGGACATCTATCAATGACGTCAGAGTCATCAGACATATCATTAAAAATTTGAAATCAGTTAGAATGTACCCATTTTGATGTAGGACTTCGAGGTGTGGAATTAGATCCAGAGGATGAAAAATCCTTAATCTTTTGAGCATCTTGAGAAGAACTTTAAGACGAAGCCTTCTTTTGAATCTTTCCTCCAAATCCTTTTTCCATTGTAGACATGACACTTGAGCCAAATAATAGATTTGTTCCAAGCTTGTGTCTTTCTTTTCTTTTGGAGCTTTCTTGGGCATATTCTTCTTATTTTGCTTCTCAGATTTCTGATTCTTGTATCCCAACCCAGAACGTTTGGAACCAAATTTGGACGATTCAGCTTGAGAACCAGAAACACCATCATTAGCCATTTGAGAAAATACAGCTTTGATATCCTTCAACTTGTTAGCTTCAACCATGTTAGTAGCAGTTTCACTCAACAAACCCTCATTTTTCTCAATCACCTTATCAGCAAAAATGACTCCTTCGTCAGAAATAAACCCACCAGAAACAAACTTTGATGACGATTTATTAAGTACACTTTCCTCCTTTTCCACTTTCTTGTTCGGAACTGTAGATTTCTTCTTCTCAGACTTCGTAGAAACAAATTCAGCATAATCAACTAGAGGATCAGTTTGAACCAATGGGGGTGGTAATTGATTGAATTCTTCTCCGCCAAATACTCTTTTGAAATTTTCATCGTTGCAGAAATAACTGGTAAAAGAGTGTGAATTCTTCAAATTATTTAGCTGACATTTCAAATCCAGAATTTGAACATTTAAATCTACTATCTTTTTCTAAGCTTCACCCAAGGTCTTTTCTGATTCTATCAGCTGTTCTGAAACTCTGTTAGACAAAGACTTTTCTCTTCTTACTTTATCATGAGCATCAAACATTTCCTGTGTAACTTTTTCCACCTTTCCTTGATAAATTTCTATATTTCTTGTCAACAATTTGTTTTCTTTTGTCAGATCGGTGACTTTATCTTGTAATTTTGACTGGAGAACTTTATAGTCATTGTTCGAAACCATGAGTTCATCATTAGGTTTCTGAAGTTCAAAATTGGTAAGTAGAAGTGATTCCACTCTTGCTTTATATTTCTTATACAAAGCATCAAAATCTCCAATAGCATCATTTGCTTCGAACTCCCATTTTTCAACCTTTGAAACTAACTCAGCATTTTCATTTTGTAACTTCACAATCTGCTCTTTATTGTCACTTACCATCTCATTCAATCTTTCTTTTAGCTCTAAAACCTCTTCTATTAACACCTTCTTTTCTTTTTCCAACATTGCGTTAGCGTTGAAAATCTCATCAGAATCTTCACACTTTCTTTTGTACCCTGCTATGTCTGCTTCTTTCTTCTCATGTTCAACAATCAACCCTTCTTTTTCAGAAATCAATTCTCGAATCTTTCTTTCTTTTTGAGCACAAAATTCACATGTTGACTCATACCCACTAACTTCAGAATCACTTGTTTCAGATTCACTTGTTTGAGATTCAGAATCACTTGATTCAACTTGCATATTAGCCATCAATGCATAATTTTCTGGAGAATGAACTAAGAATGCAGATTCATCCGGAAACTCTGCAGCCCAATCATAACCTTCCTCAGCTACTAGAGCTTTGGCATCTTTATTGTGACCATGATTATCTGAAGTACTTGGTTTAGAAGAAGATTGCTTGCATTCTCGAGCAAAATGTCTAAATTTGGAAAATTTGAAACATTTAGGCTTTGACTTATCTAAAACAAACTTTTCTCCTTGAAAAAGAGATGTCTTTCCATGTTTCTTAATAAACCTTTTTCCTCTTTGAACAAGCATAGCAAATTGCCATTCCAAATCTAACTTATTCAGCTGATCATCATCCATCTGACTAAAATCCTTTGGAAACATGCAAGAATTACCAATTAGACTAAAAATTTATCCAGATGAAGATGATAGGAAAGCAGATAACAAAGCAGCTAGGTCTTCGGTTGCTTGATTAGAAGTAGACTTGCTTGATGATCTATCAGGAATAGTAAAACTACAACCTGAAGAATAACCAGTATTCTCAGACTTCCCAGCAAGAAATGTTGTTATCGATGGATTACTGCTTGAAATAGAATGTGATTTTGTTTTAGCATGCACAGTAACAGAATTCTCTCCAAAATATATTTCAGGATTCTGAATAGATGGAGTTGCTGGCTTTTTCACAAGTAATTCCATTTCCCGAGCTTGTAATTTGCTTATCAGCTGATTGAATGTCCAACTTGAGTAGTTTGGATCATTAGATAACATCATCACAAAATTCTCTCACTTTTCGGGAAGAGCTTCTAGGAATTTCTCCTTTAATTCATTATTTTCTTTCTTAACACCTACAATGTCAAGTTCATTGATTAAATGTGAAAACCTTGCAATCAAATCTGTGATCTTTTCATTCTCACAAAGCCCAAAATTATCAAACTCTTTCTACAAAACTTTCTTTCGAGTGTTTTTGTACAGATCATTACCCTCACATCTTTCCTTAATAGCATCCCATAATTGTTTCGAAGTTGGAAAATTCTTAAACTGATGCATTAAATCTTTCGGTAATGCCATCGTGAGAAAACTATAAGTTTTCTTTTCTCTTGCAAAACCCTTCTTTTCTTCAGGATCAAAATCACTTATCGACTTTGGTAAAGTATTAGCAATCAACGGATACTCATATTGTTTTTCAATCGGAATCCAACAATCAACATCTTGTGAATATATGTAATCTTCCAAAGGAAGTAATTTAGGAACTTTCTGGGTTATTCCGATTTCATTATCATAGTTCATCATGGCTTGTATCGAGGTTTGCATAGCTGAAAACGCTTGAAAATCGATCATCTTTAATTTAAAAATTGAATGTCAAAACTTCGAACTGAAATACGAAGATGTTAGAATTTGATATTGAAAATCAACTTTGAACGAACAACGTAGAGCTCATCGACACGATCGATTTTGAGTACTTATGGCTCTCGTAGCGATTTTCGATGCAAAAGTTATGACACTTTTAAGAAACTGCCAGCGGACCAAATGAACCTGCGGACCAGCAGCGGACCAGATCAACTCAAAGTACCAGAATTGGTACGGCAGACCATAATGGTACGGAGAAACTACCTGCGGACCAAAAAATAACTACCACGGACCAGACTTAAAGATTGCCTAACGGACCAGATTCAGCGGACCAGAATCTCGATGAAGATTGCCTTGCGGACCAGAAGCGAACCAACGGCGTACCATATGTTCTTGAAGCGGACCAGGTGTTCTTGAGGCGGACCAGAAGCGTACCACACTGAATTCGACGGATTTTCGTGAATTTTGACAATTTGGACTGGAATTTGCTTCAGAGAGGTGCGAAAACTCACTAGGAACACTCAGAAATCATTTCTTACCTCGAAAACACTCGGAATTGGAAGAATTTGATAAAATACGTAAGAAACCCAAACTTTCTCTCTCTAAAAAACTAAAACGACCAAATCACAGCAGTAGAGCAACCTGGATTGCTCTGATACCACTTGTAAAACCACAGAGGGATCTTACTACTGCATGGTTCGGTAATCGGAGAAACACAAACAAATAAATAAAGCTTTGCTTTATTGATTCACTTAGAGAGATTACACAAAGTCTAGAGAGAGAGAGAGTTTCACACAATTAAGAGATAGACAAATGACAGAACTAGTTACTAGCTCTCTGTCTAACCAAACTTGAGTCTCCCAGAAAATTTGAAACCAAAGTTGTTGAATGCATGTGCTGTGGTGAACAAGGTCACCTAGCTAAGTATGCCAGTTTAACCCTATAAGTAAAGTTAAACCATTTTTGATACCAAAACCTGTTTTGCAACCAAAAGCTAATTTTCAAAAGAAACTCACAGGAAGAATTTCACCTGTGAAAAGTCACACAATGAAGCATTTTGGATCTGAATCCAACATGCTCTTAATTGGTAATGATAAAATGGAAGTTTCTCTACTTTAAGGCAAAATCGTTTTCCGGCTGAAGTTCAAGCGGAACATTTTTCCGCTCGAACTCAAGTTCAACCGGAAAACAAATCTCAACCCAGACCAGCTACTGCTCCAAAGTAGAGACCACATGTACACTTTGCTGATGGGTTTGAGCATTTTGAAGCTAAAGGAAGAAGAAATCCCTCCAGAGGAAAGACCACCTCTAGAGAAAAAATTTCAAGAAGCAAAAAGTCTTACCACCCTGAAATTGTTTTTGCTACTAGTTCAAGTGGAAGTTACTGTGTTCCACCTCAGGGGGAGAGTTCAAATCAAAACAAACACTTTCCCCAAAGATTTTTAAAATCTCCTTAAAGAACTAAGTTGGTTAACCAAGGAAATGAAAAACCAAAGAAAATAACCAACAAGCAAAGAAAATTGAAGGAGTACAGGGAAAGAAAAATTGCTGAAAGGAAAAACACCAAAGGTGAAGGATTTAGTCAAACAAGTACTCAATATGAGAACTTCAGTTTTGACAATGATGATCTACTTAATGAAGCTCCAGTCTTAAATACTTTAGTACTCAAGGAGTATAAGTATAATGATGCTTATGGCAGACCCAAGACCACTCAGGCTTGGGTCCCCTATAGAAATTAATCAATTCTTATGTGTGCAGGTGCAATAAAGGCCAAAATAGCCTATGGGTAGTTGACAGTGTATGCATTTGCCACATGACAGGGAATAAGCAAATTCTGGAAAATATAAAAAGAATCAATGGAGGACCAGTTGCGTTTGGAAGAGCAAAAGGCCATATCACAGCACAAGGTGATGTGACAAATGGACTGGTAAAATTTGACAGAGTCAATTTTGTTGATACATTGAATTTCAACTTGCTTAGTGTCTCACAAATGTGTGACAAGAATTTAAATTTAATGTTTAATGAGAAAGAGGCCATAGTCCTCAAACCTGGTGTCAAAATTCCTGATAAACTAATAATGCTTAAGGCACCCAAGAGAGATGGATTATACATTTTGGATATGACAGTTGCTACACCCTCATGTGGCACCGCCTGCTTTTTATCCAAAGCCTCAGTTGACGAATCTGATCTGTGGCAGAGGAGGTTAGGTCATGTGAACTATAAAAACATGAACATAATTGTGAATCTTGGCTTGGTTAAGGGTCTTCCTAACAAGCATTTTGCATGTTCTGAAAACTGTGTGCCATGTCTCAAGGGAAAGCAACACATAACCTCCTTTAAGCCAAAAGTTGAATCTTCTATTTCAAAACCTCTAGAGCTGTTGCACATGGATCTTTTTGGTCCAACTAGAGTAATGAGTTTAGGGAAAAGGTCATACTGTTTTGTTATAATTGATGATTTTTCAAGATATACTTGGGTTTTCTTTCTCAAAACAAAAGATGAAACTGCTGAATTGCTGAAAACTCTTGTAATTAATTTAGAAAATCAATCAAATCTCAAGGTCAAAACAATCAGATGTGACAATGGCACAGAATTCAAAAATCACGTTTTGAATACATTTTGTGAGGAGAAGGGAATTGTGAGACAATTCAGTGCTCCTAGAACTCCACAGCAAAACGGTGTTGCTGAAAGGAGAAATAGGACATTGATTGAAGCTGCTAGATCCATGTTAGCAGACTCCAAGCTCCCTGTGATATTTTAGGCAGAAGCAGTGAACACTGCCTGTTATGTCCAAAACAGGATTTTAATTGTCAAAGGCAAAAACAAGACACCTTATGAGCTTTGGAGAAAAAGAAAGCCAAACATTTATTTCTTTAAGCCATTTGGTTGTCTTGTTACAATATTAATAACCAATGAGTCATTGCCCAAATTTGCTAAAAAGGCAGATGAGGGATATTTTGTTGGATACTCAGGTGTGTCCAAATCATACAGAGTGTATAACAAGAGAACCAAAATTGTTGAGGAAACTATAAATGTCTCTTTTAATGAAAAATCTACCAACAATTTTGTGTCTCAACCCACTTGGTTATTTGATATTGACGCACTAACCACTGCTTTCAACATAACTGTTGATAAGCCCGTGAGATCTTTAGTGCAGGAAAATAACTTTTATAGGTCTGCTGATGAACATTGGAAGAGCAACACTGCTGGAACAGAGAAGCAAAAATTCTTCTCTTCAATGAGCATCAAACCTATTTTGCCAGGCAATGAAAAGAAACTTACTGAAATAATTCAAATTGAAGAAGCGATTATTCCGGTTGAAGTTCAGCCTGAACAAATTTCTCCGGTTCAAGTTCAACCGGAAAATCCAATTTCAGAAACTGAAGAGAATACTGAATCAGGGTCAAATGAAGCTGAAGATTCAAATGATAGCACATCAAATGAGCTTAATTTAGAGCATCTGACCTACAATTCAGACATAAATTCTCATGAATCAGTTGATGTTTCAGATCCTGTGTCACAGTTTGAAAATGTTGAGTTTGATCACAGACTTCCTCAGCTCAACATACCCTCAAATGGAAGAAGCCATGAGTTTCCTATGTTTCTCGATAGAAGAATCAACGGAGATCATCCAGCAAGGAATATTATTGGAGAAGTGTCAGCACCTGTGTTGACAAGAAGTAGATCTGCTAATGCAAACATCTGTTTGCATGCTGCATATTTGTCTCAAGAAGTGCCCAAGAAGGTAACAGATGCCTTGGAAGACAACAGCTGGGTAGAGGCAATGCAGGAAGAACTATTTCAGATCAACAAGCAGAAAGTTTGGGAATTGGAAGATCTGCCTGATGGAGCAGAACCAATTAGAACAAAGTGGGTTTTCAGAAACAAGAAAGATGATATGGGAATTGTCATAAAAAATAAAGCAAGACTGGTTGTGCAAGGCTATGTACAGGAAGAAGGCATTGATTATGATGAAGTTTTTGCACCAGTAGCTAGGTTGGAAGCAATCAGAATCTTCCTAGCTTATGCTGCATTCAAAGACTTCCAAGTGTTTCAAATGGATGTCAAAAGTGCTTTCCTGTATGGCCTACTGGAACAAGAAGTATATGTCAACCAACCTCCTGGTTTTGAGGACCCTCACCATCCTAACAAGGTGTGCAAGCTAATCAAAGCTTTGTATGGTCTCAAACAAGCATCTAGAACCTGGTATGAAACCCTTTCTAACTATCTTCTAGAAAATGGCTAAAGGAGAGGGGCCATTGACAAAACACTTTTTGTTAAAATTGTTGGTAAGGATATGTTGATGGTACAAATCTATGTAGATGATATTATTTTTGGTTCATCTAACACTGTTTTGTGCAAGGAGTTTGAAACTTTGATGCAGTCTAAATTTGAGATGAGTTCCATGGGAGAATTAACATTCTTCTTAGATCTACAAGTGAAGCAAACTGCAGATGGAATCTTTTTGAACCAATCAAAGTACATCCAAGACATGCTGAAGAGATTTGACATGCTAACATGCTCAAGTGCCAAAACTCCCATCTCCACTTCCCACAAGTTAACTAGTGACGTGAGTGGCAAGCAAGTGGATGTGCACATGTATAGAGCAATGATAGGCTCCCTGATGTATCTCACTGCTAGTAGACCTGACATCATGTTCAGTGTTTGCCTATGTGCTAGATATCAGTCCTCACCAAAGGAGTCACATATGCTAGCTGTTAAGAGAATCTTCAAGTATCTGAAAGGGCAACCAAAACTTGGTCTATGCTATCCCAAGAACTCTGACTTCTCTTTCAAAGCATTCACAGACAGTGACTATGGAGGATGTGATATAGACAAGAAATCAACATCAGGAGGATGTTAATTTCTGGGTGAAAGGCTTGTCTCTTGGCAATGCAAGAAACAAACCTGTGTTTCCACTTCAACTGCAGAGGCTAAGTATATTGCCGCCTCAAGTTGCTGCAGCCAATTCCTTTGGATCCAAAATCAGATGCTTGACTATGGGATCACATTCATGGAAACTCCTATTCTTGCAGAAAACAACAGTGCCATCTCCATCGTCAACAATCCAGTTAAGCACTCCAAGACCAAACACATTGACATAAGGTATCACTTTATTAGAGATTGTGTAGAAAAGAATTTAATCAAACTATTCAAAGTTCAAACTGATCATCAATTGGCATATCTGTTTACAAAAGCCTTTGATGAGGCAAGATTTTTCTACCTCATCACAGCCATTGGGATGATGAACTTTGAATAAAACTTTTCACAACTTTAATAAAAGAGAGACATGTGCTTAAGAGCCCGTCTCTTGATACAAAAAGAAAAAGAAAAAGAAAAAGAAAAAAATTTCTTGTGATAATTTCAGTTAATAGTCAGTAACCTCTGTTACACTATGAAAATTTGTCACAAATTTTCAAAAATCATGTGTTTTGGATTTCCGGTTCTAGTTCAGGTTCAACCTGAGAAAACAACTTCTGAAATTCACCGGGTGAACTTCAACTGGAAAAACGCTTTAAATGTGATGTGGACATCTATTTTGAAAACAATTCTTCCAAGCGGAAAACTTATCCGCTTGAAGTTAAGACGGAAGAAATTTAGTTTTTAAAATAAAGGAGAAATGGGTTCCGCTTGAACTTCCGGGTCAACAAAGTCAAAGTTCCATTTAATTACCCGGAAGGCACAACTTTCTAAGCGGATATACATTTATTTACCCATTAAGTTTTTAACTAATTAAAATCCGAGGTTTCAGTAAATTTACCTTTTGATAAAGACATGCTTTAACCAGTTGTACCGTATAACCCATACAGCACCTGTCCCATCAGTTACTGAACCGTCTGTTTTAACTCTCTCTCCTCCACGTCATCACCGAAAAGGTAAAAAGCCCTAATTTACCGTCACTTTCCCCATTTCTCTCAATCCCACTCAGAAATTATTCCCAAATTTCTCTCAAACTCTCTCCGATAAACCTCCGTTTAACCGTCAATTTTCTCAAAACCTGTATCAACAATGGCTCCAAAAGCAAAGGCGAGTGGCAAGAAGCCCATCGGTGACTCCAAGTTTCCTGTAAAACACAATTTGGTGGCGTACCTCGAACCACCAAGCAAAACTGATGTCTACAACGGCATGATAGACTTCATCAAAAGATCTCACCTTCATCACGCGCTCACTGTTGAGGCTGAAATATTTGAAGAGGTTATGGAAGATTTTTGGTCTCATGCTAGGGTTACCGAAGGCGAAAACGGTAGTGAAAAGATTGTGTCGACTGTTCAGGGCACAGAAGTGGAAATTGATGAAGCCAAAGTGCGAAAATTGTTGAAGTTAAGGGATGACAGTGGATATGAAGTGGTCGATCACAAGAAATATCTTCGATTATTCAGAAATCTTGGATACGGTGGTTCCCTGCAAAGCAAAACCATCAAGAAAGGGCAATTACCATACAAATGGAGGTTCTTGGCCCATACAATTTTGGTGTGCCTATATCCAAAGAAAGGTGGATTTGATGAGCTTGCCAGTGAACAAGCTTCCGCCTTCTATTCTGTGGTAAAAGGTGAAAACTTTAACTTTTCCAATCGGATTTTTCAAGCCCTAAAATCCAACATTCATTCTGAATATATCTACTTGTACCCTAGATTTTTAACATACATTCTCAAAGAAGAGTACCCCCAAATCGTCTGCCTTGGTATAATTTTGCACCAAAAACTTCTCAATGAGAAAACTTTTTCAAACTTAGCTTTAAACAAGACTGCATTTCTTGGAAGGGACACAGACTATCCTTTACCAATTCCAAGGCAGTTTCCAGATGAACCTGCTACTGCTGAGGTTCAACCGGAAACTGTAGCAGCAACTGAGCCCCATACTCAAGATGACAGAGCTACTAACCCAATAGCTTCTGATCCCATATCTGTCCCAGCTTCCTCTACTATCAAACTTATCAATCCAAAAAGAGGAAAGCTTCCACAAACACTACCACTGCAACCTCTTCATCCAACTCACCTCCTTTCATATTCAAAAGACAGAGAAATGTGGTCACTAGGTCTCCTCCACCTAGTACCACCAGCCAACCCGAAGCTTTTAACCCCGTTCAAGGTAAAAAGCCTAAACAGAAACTAGTTAAATTGGGATTCTCTCTTAGGGATGAACCTTCATTTGAGGAGGAGTCATTAGAAGCAGATGTACCTTACCCATCTGAACACTTTTCACCCCTACATCCCCTATCACCAAGGAGTGACAATGCACCCATTCTTGGCCTAAATAAAGGTCTTATTAACTCACCTACCTCATTACATGAGAACATCCTGATAGGCCAGGACACTGTAGCATTGAGCCCCCACTCCTCACCGGAGATGAATCTCAGGAGATCTGAAGAGATTCATGCAGAAAGGGCTGCTGCTGCCCAAGGATCCCTACTGGATCTTGGTGTCAGCAGTAACATCAATAAGACCCAATTTGCGGCAATCTTCTATGAATCAACACCTAGAAGTCCTTTATTGGAACCAAGGGTTGCTGAAACAGATGAAGAGAATCCCAGGTGCCAAGAAGCCGTAGGTACCACTGCTGATTAATCTCGGATTGATAGCTTGGTTTTCTCCAAGGATACTAGTAAAAAGCCAGTTGAGGACAGTTATACACTACCTAAATTGACGAAACTGTACCTCTCTCTCCAAGCACAGGTTGATACTCTGAATGCAACTGTTGCGAATTTGGTGAAAGTTGATCCTATTGACACTGAAGCAGGTCCTCAAACCCTCTCAGAGAAGCTGATGAAGCTGTTATAGCTGATGAAGCTGATACTGTCAAATTGGGGGAGAAGATGCCCTCAAGGCCTGTTATAACTGAAATTGAAGAAGTTGAGAGGATACCGGCTGAAGTTAGAGCCACAGCTTGTGAAAGAATTGGTGTCAACCCCTTCACTGTAGAAGAAAGTTGGGTGAACATGAAATGTAGCCAACTGATTGCTATTTCTCCTTTTGAGGACCCCAACCTCACTGAGCTTGTACAATCAACCATGTTGATTGCTGGTGCTCTCCCTGAGCACATAAACATGATCACAACACTTCTCAAAGATGTTATCTTTCCGGCTGAAAGAGCCAGTGATCAAGTGGTAGAAAACATTGCCTCCACTAGCAAGGCAGCCATGGATGTTGAAGAAAGCACTGCAACTGCTGCAGTTTCTTCAGTGACTGAAGGAGGAGATGAAAATGTGATTGGTGAAGGAGAAGGCACAAAGGTGCTGGAAATAGCTGACAAAGAACCTAAAGTCACCAAACCTCAGGTGGTGACTGAATGCCAACTTCTTGTTCAACCGGAAGTTCAACCAGAACGTCAACCGGAAACTCAAGTGGAAGCTCAACTGGTTGTTCAACCGGAAACTCAAAGAAGTGAAGGAGCAGAAGACATAGCCGCAACTTTGATAGCATTAAGGAGCTCAGAACCAGTTCAAGCTGAAATACCTGTTCAAACTGATATTCCTAAAACCATTCGATCAACAAGTGGTTCAGACTCCTGAAGCTGAGGCTATAGTGAAAATGGTGGAAAATGCCAAAAGGTTAGCAGAAGATGAAAGGCTAGCCAAAGAACTTCAAGAGGAATATGATCTGTATCTGCAAAACGGAGTGTTTGAGAACTTGCTTGAAGAGGCTAAGACAAGATCTTTCAACTGTAGATTAAGAGATTACAATTTGGATGCAGTGACTGAAACTGATAGGCAGAGGTTGATTTCCATTGCTTCTCAGTTGCCTACCAGGTTGACAAAGAATGATGAGAATTACATTCTGCTGAAAAAGGTACAAAGGGCTCTTGTGGTCAGAAACTTGAAGATAGAGGAAGAGGTAGCTCGGATGCGAGTTAGGGAACTTTGCAGCTTAATTAATACCATCTTTTATGAGCTTAAAGGAGATATAGCTGCTGTTAATCCTAACTTGGTGATGCCTTCACTTTCAGAGCTCATCTCAGGTACAACCCAAACCCCATACCTACAACTGTTCCATCTACTCTATAGTTACTTGCTATCATACCCTACAAACCACCCTCCATCTCCAAGAAAGTAGCCACCAAGCTGCCAACCCCAAATACAGAACAGACAACTTTACACCCATCATTCCCCTCAAGAAGAAGCCTCCACCTACCATGGATTTTTCTGACATTTTCCCACCAACTCCACCTTCAAGTCCCACACCAGAAGCTATTAAACCACCAACTCAAACTTCCCTACCTCCTCTCACCATCAATGAACCTTCTACCACCATCACCAAACCTACCGAAGCTCAAACTGGCCTTTCTTCATCAACTGACAAAGGCAAAAGACCTATTGTGCAGGAATCAGCAATTTATTCTGATGAAGAAAGGATGATAAGAAAAGGAAAAATGATGCATGCCAAGAGGAAAAGAGATCACAGGCAGAAAAGAAAAGCTCCACCCAGAAAGAACATGAATGTGGGTTGGACAGTAGATGAAGCCACTTTTGATTTCATCTTCAATTTGGCAAATTGCACAACTCAGGTGATAAATGCTCGCAAGGCCACTACATTCCTTAGCCTGCTACAAATGACTGACATCATTCTGAAGCTTAGAGAGATTCTGAGTCCATCAAGAGCTGAGAACATGTTAAGGCTTATCATTGAGCCAACTGTGCTGGAATGCGGAATGCTCTACAGAAGCAATTTAGATGGTGACTCAGCAGGAGAAGAAGAAGAAGTGCCTGCAAGTGAAATAAAACTTATCATTTGGGAAGAGGAAGATAAGCTATTTTATGTTCACAGAGCCGATGGCACCTTCACAGTTCATGAGTCCATTTCTGTTCAAGAAGAATGGAGCGAAATAGATTGGGAATCTTTCAAGCACGTGAAGTTGACCAAAACAAATTCAAAAGAGCTCTCTCAAAACCTGGATGCCAACATCAGAACCACTGACAATTTTACTAGTCAATTTTTGAAGATAAACATTGGAATTTGATAGCATCAGCTTAGGGGGAGATTGTAAGGAATATTGCGCTTGGAAGATTTCCGGCTGAATGCCAATTTTACTATGTTCCGGCTGAAGTTGAAGTTGAAGCGGAATTCTCACTTCAAGCGGAACTGGCAGTTCAAGCGGAAAGAAGCAGTTTTGTCTTTTAGCGAATATTTCGGGTAAACTCGTTTATCCACCAGATAAAGAGTTCAACCGGACTTTTCCTAAGATGTCTTTTCAGTAAGTCCAATCCTACAAAAGCTTCTCGTATGCTTCTATATCTGATTCAAGCCGCTCTCCTAAAGTAGTATGTTGCTGCAAACACACAAGATATTCCAATTGCCGATGTTTATTCTTTTGGTAATTTGTATTTGACTTTTTAGTTTACGGTCTAGATTAGATCGCATGAGATTAATGGTTGTCATTGATCTCATCAGCACTATATATAGCATAGTTAGCTCATAGTTGTCATCATCTGTTCTTGAACAACTTGTAATAGTGTAGCTTTGAGTTAATGCAAATAGTGCCGAGTATTTGATACTTTGTTGTTACTATCTTTCTGCAAATCAAGCATTTACATTATACATAAGAACTAAATATCGCTAAAGTAAAGTGAAATATAACTTTAATTCCTTAGGGTTATATTTGCAAGTAAAGGGCTTTGTTTTAATTTAACTCTAACTAATAACGATCCTACACTATCTATCAACAGATTTAACTTTTCTACGGGAGTGATGTTGTAATTGCTTTTAGAAGATATTGAATTGTATGCTTGATTACTTGCTTTGTTTGGTGAAGTCAGCTTGCTATTTATAGGAAGATGTAGGAAGTTGCTTTGGATAAAATGGTTGAGGACGGTTGATTTTGGAGTGTGTCTGAGTATATAGAGATAAATTGAAGGTATTCAATTTATCTCTTTTTTCAATTGTCTTCAACTGCTTTTTTGATTAATGCCAAGTTGGTATTCAATTTGCTTGTTCTTCACACAAAGGCAGAATTTGTTCTTCTCGTAATGTTTATCTTCTGATAGTCCAGAACTCCTTCAGGACTTTTCTTTGAAGAATTTTGATATTTCCCATTAGAAACCTTCTACAATTTTGAGGATTTCTGTAGAATTTAGTCTGTACAGAACTACTTCAGAATTTCTGGAGTAGTTCTGTATGAGTATAGAAATCATGCAGAAATCTGTAATTCATACAGACTTTCATATCCTTTCTCTTTTAAGGATATATCTTATCTTTTCTTCTAATAGTTGACTGTTTTGTGTTACATTTACATTGTGTTCTAACAATCACCCCCTAAGTATTTGAAGAAAATAAACAAAAAGAGAAAGTAACATATGCATAGATCATTTTCATTGATCTTTTTATAGAATATGAAAGAAGTCTTGTTTATCATAATTTAAAATTCATAAGTCTTTTCTTATTTTTGCCCTACCAGTGAGTGGGTTAATTTCAAAGCTATACTTTGTAGTGCATTCTTCCAGTAGGGTTTTGAAGATTGTTCTCTCTTTTATCAGTGCATTAATTTCTGCTTTGATGACTTCCTTGGTGCTGCTGTTGTTAGTCTTGTATTTCTCTAGAAAAAACAGGAAGAATTCTATGGCCAGATTTGTATACTTCTGTTTTTCTTTCAACCTCGAGAACCTTCTTTCTTCAGAGTGATCTCTAAAACATATACCAGAGATTGGGCTGAGAAATGCAGTTCCGGATCCTCTCCATGAGACTTCAGGAGGAATAGTCTCATTTGGCTTTGTTAAAAACAGTAAAGGGATGTTGGATTCTTTTGCTAATTCGACATCCACCTGTGCCTGTCTTCTGAACATCCTTTTACCAGCTTCAATTCCTTGATATAAGGCAGTACTTACCATTTTCTGTTTTTGAGGGTTGACTTGAGAAGTACTTTATAAATGACACCAACTGTATTGGGTTAAATTATTGTAGGTCTTTATCAGTGAATTCCTTGATGCTTTTATCGTTTATCTTCATTGTGTAACAGTTGAAGTGATCTACCCATAGGTGCTTTGTTATAGAATGGGACTTGCTTTTTATGAACTCAGTAATCAAAGGCATTGTGTAGTTTGGATCTTCCTCAATTGAGATTCTGGTGGACCTGTCAAAAGCTTTTCTTGATAGAGGGCTCATTGTGGGTCTGTCTTCTTATCTCTTGAGTAGTTTCTCTTGCAGTTCTCTGACTTCTTCCCATATGACTTTTTGCATATTCTGCTTTTCAGTGTAATCATCTTCGAAGGCTGATCCAGATATGAATAATCCAGCTAATGAGGATGATTGTATTCGAGTCTGTATAGCTAAGTTTTTCTTTGTTGTTCCGGTGGAGAGGGGTTGAGAAGCATTTGTTTTCTGGGCAGTTTTTGTTGGTGGCTTAGGGGAAGAAGGAGGTGGTGGAGGAGGAATGCCTTCATAAGCTTGAGATGAAGGTTTGCATTTCTTTGAATTCTTTCTCTTGAGTTGATGTGTTTCGTCTTCTTCTTCACTTGGATCATTACCTTGAAGTCTTGTCTTCTTCATTGGAGGTTGAACAGAGATTGTGATTATCCTTCTTTTCTTATCTGTTCCTTTTACCTTTTGTTTCCATTCTCTTTCTATTTCTCTCAGCTGATCTTCTTGAAAAGAGTGTTTGATATCCAGATTTACTGAAGTTAGTTGATTTCTTGTCAAGTTGCTTCTGACCAACTTTATTACTTCTTGAGCCTCCTTTGCTTGATTTCTGCCCATATCTTCTAGAGTCTTTTTCTTGTTCATTAATTTTGTAGAGAAATTTTTAATGATTGGTTCATCATCGCTTGTGTCTATAGCTTTTGAAGACTTTCGTTGATTTCTTCTGAAATCTTGTTGGCCTCTTCACTTGGTTTTTCTCTCCAGGTTTTCAGCTCATCTACTAGAGTATTTAGTTGATTGGTGTTCTGAGCTATGTTTCTTTCTACCTTCATGAGTTTTTCTGAGTTTGAGCACTTGAGTTTTCCTAGTTCATGAAGGTCAATTTTCTGATCCCTTTTGAAGTTAAATATTTACTCTATGATTGTTTGAGAGAACTCTAAGAGATCATATTTGAGCAGGATACTGGGTAAACTTGGAGTTGGATCAACAGATGATCTTTCTCCTTCTAACATACCAATGGACAACACATGTCCACCAGTTTTACTAACAGATTCTCTGTTGAGAGTTTTATTAGTGCCTAGAAGACTAGAAATATCTGATGTTCCTAGGTCTTCCACATTCATTTTCTTTATCCTGGATGATTCAGACTCATGTATTGTTTGATTATTCTTTTAAGAATGCTCATGTGTCGAATTCTTAGGGAACCAATCCTTGTGGATTCTTTCCAAGCTTCCTTGACTCATTGAGTCTCCACTTGTTGGTGCTTACTGATGACTCTCAGAGTCATCAAACAGGTTGGGCTTGGTGGCTATTTCAGTAATGTGGATCTGAGGAGGTGAGTTTGGTGGGCTAAAGTTGAAGTCTTTATAGGCTGAGGTGGTGGAGTTAGATGTGGGAGAGTTAGATGAATTTCTGTTTAGATTGCCAAATTCAGAAAAGTGGGATGTTTGTGGGTTGTGTCTAGGGGTTGGTTGTTAAGGTTTAGATGAGTTCTGTTTCTGTAATTCTATTCCTTCTTTGTATTCTATTAGAACTCGGGAACCATCTAGTATATTTAAAAGTAATGAAATAGGTACAGGGGATATAGAGTCTATTGTACCTGATTCAAACGTTTTTAGAATTGACCTATGCTTAGCTCATGTCATAGCTAACAATCCTTCCTGACACTTTTTGAAGATGAGTAGAGAAAGAAACCTTATAAATGGAATGTGGGCAGTTTCTTTCTTTTCCTTATGTTTATCTTCAATTCATTTTACTAGATTCCTCAACAGCATAGTCCCATAATCTATTCTTTTATTCAGGATTAGAGCGACCATCATGGAGTATACTGATTCACTAGCTTGATCTGATGAACCAACTTTAGCAGTTAGGCTGTACATAAGAGTGTGCATCTTCAGTTTCCACTTTCTCTCTAGCTGATTGATATGTATTCGTGAGATTGTGGTAAAGCTTTTTCCTTTGTTCAAAGAATTGATGGTTTTGAGAATTTCTGTTTTAGTTGGGGTTGAGCAGGGTCTTCTGGTGCTTTGAGGTCAATAACTTGTCTGAAGTCTTCTTCTGAAAATTGTAGAGTTGTTGTGGATCGATCTTCATTTTCAATGAGTGCTTCAATCCATACCTTTTTGGTCACAGTTTCAGTTTTTACTCTTATTGTTGACCAGACATTCATAAGAGTCTCTTTGGTGATTTCTTCATCTTCAGTGAGAGCTGTCATGAGAGGCGAGTAACTTAATGCTTCTATGATGATTTGTATATCGTTTGAGTAAGCCGGTGGATTTAGATTTGCTCGCATATTGTTTTGCTCTATGTTGAATGTTCTGAACAGGGAGATTTGAGAGGATAAAGCCATTTTGATTGTTCGAATAAATGCTTTGCTTGGTGAGGATTGTGATTTTAGGAACGGTGTTTGATTTGGAGAATGATTGAAGATTTTATGGCAGTAGAGAGATTCTAGGGTTTTAACGGCTCTTTTTCACCGATTGGATTGACTGGGTGGTGAAACAAATGTCGGTTGGATCATTGATTTTCCTCATAACTGAAAAAGTTACCGTTTCTATTTATTGGGAGCTTTTGACTTCTTCATTGTCGGTTGGGATTTCTTGATGAAGAATTGTTTTGATCCCAATTTTCAGGG
Source organism: Deinandra increscens subsp. villosa (assembly GCA_039602395.1). NCBI lineage: Eukaryota > Viridiplantae > Streptophyta > Magnoliopsida > Asterales > Asteraceae > Deinandra > Deinandra increscens. The sequence continues at coordinate 277,482 of JBCNJP010000060.1, read as the reverse complement.
TGAGATCAAATGTGTTTTCTTCCAACAACTACAATATTTTCTTCCTCCCTCCCCTTTTTGTGTGTGTGTGTGTGTTTGTGTGTGTGTGGGAAAGTAGGTCAAAGATTTTTCATTTCCTCTTTTTGTTCCATTCTAGCATTCTAGCTTCTGTACAGAACTACTTCGGAATTTCCGGAGGTGTTTTGTATGACCAGTTTCTTAGTAAAGAACAAACGAAACACAGAATCACTAGTAGTGATGTTTTAACTTAACACAATTTTGAGCTTTTCTTACAGCAATCCCAAAAGATCCAGTTTCAACAAATTTTCCAACAAGTTACCTAGTACTGAACTTATTTAAACATTATGTTTAAGTGAGTGCATGTAATTCTACAGGTACAAGGTAGGATAATTTTGGTGGGTACTGGAGGATATGTTCTGGCTTCAAGTTGGAGAGGAATGTTGTTATGAGAGATGGGTCTCAGGCCTTTATCTTCTTCCTCTATTGTCTCATTTGGAAGTCTAGTGATGTGAAGACCAAGATACCTTTGAGAAAGTACAAGTTGGGTAGGATATTTGCGAGGGATTGCTTCCCATTGCTTGGCCTGGCAAATCATTGTTGTCACAAAACGAGGATATAGAATAACTCTCTCTTCTATAAGGAGGTAGCAGTTGTTTTTCATGTTCTGCAAAAGATAGTGAGAGAAGTTCATATCCAGTCCGTGAATTAGAGCATGCACGACCATTTGAGTGTCATGGTCAGCAAGATGATGATTATTGACCCGGGAAGAGAAGCCAAGTTTAATTTGAGAGAAGAAGAATTGCCAGATGGGGGGAAGGTGGAATTTGTTGGCCTGTTCTTCGAAAAAATTTCCATCGTACCCAATTATTAATGAAGGTTTCAATGACTTGGGCCCTATTGAAGTGCATGGCTCCATTTTTGTCATTCAGATTGAGAACAGAGCGAGTGGAGTCCTCAGTGATTTCAAAGGTGAGGTGATTCACTCGAGTTCTTATTGGGCTACCAGGTGGGTTGGGTTCAGATCTTGCATTGACCCAGAATTCCCTTAGAAATTCGTATCTGAAGGGAGTGTTTTGGGTAAGTGCAAACCCAATAAACAAGTTTTCAAAAACCTCATCATTCTGGTAAAGATTGGCTGATGGTTGGAGGTATGAAGACAGAGGTTGTGAGTTTGGTGAAGTGGAATTTGGAAGGCTTGTCTGTCTAACAGAGCTTGAAAATCCATTTTCTAATGAATATTTGAACGAAGATTGGATTTATTTGGATGTGTACTTGGGTGAGTTGAGGGTGATATCCATCTATTTGTAATCGGGAAGAGTTCAGAAGTTTGGATATTTGGCAGTAAGACTTTTGGGCTTTGTCGGCTCCTTAGACCTCTGATAGAGGTAGTTGGGATGGTTTATGAGAGGGAATTAACTCTTATATTCATCATTCTCCTATTTTTAGAGTTATTATTACCTCTTTTGTGTGCTTTAACTCACAAAGATTTGTTTCCCGATATGTCTATTGTTATTTAAGTATGTGATTTGATTGGCATCATTTCTTATCAGGAAGAGAAAGTCAACTTTTTTAAGGAGACATTCTGAAAGTGACAAGTGTCTCTTTAGATCATTTATTGAAGAAGAAGAAAAAGAAAAAAACATGAAATGTGTTTAAAGAAAAAAGAAAAAGACTCCCCCTAGATATTTGCATGATTGGGAGTCATTTAGTTGATGCAGATATTCTTTAGAAATTCTAAAGAATATCTGTTCAAGCAAAAAAAAACTTTATTTGGTTTTTGGAACCCATTTGTTTTTGGGTTGTTTGTTTGTCGTTTCAGTAGTTTCTTTTGTTCTTATTTTTACAGATTTGGAAGATACACTCAAAGAGGTGTTACACTTTGCTGCGTATATTTATTTAATGTTGTAGTCTTTCCAATTAGTTTTACCATATCATTACACATGTAATGCTTATATATGGTACTTTCTCCAAAACTATCAAGATTTCGACTTGAGGAGCTGGTTGACTCTGATTTGGTTTTGTTTAAGTCATCACTTTGGAAGTGTTATATGAAGTTTCTCAGACTGGACTTTTTCTTTTGTCGTAGATGTCCAGTTGTGATTCATTTTGATTGCTGCTTTTTACAAAGACAGTCTTGGAGTTTTTTGTCCCTTGAACATACCCAATCCCTTGCCCATGATTTCTTGGTGTGTTTGTCATATTTTCAAGTTGATCATGAGCATTTATGAGACCATTTATTTTCTTTGTTTCCATGTGAAACCTTTGATATAAGGTTGCACGTTCAGTCTCATAGTGATCAATTTTGGCTTTATTGCTCAAGTTTTGTGTTTCTAGTTGTCTTAATCTCAACAATTCTTTTTCTCTATCCCCTTTTAGTTGATGTAGTTCAGATAGGAGAGAGTTAATTTCTTCTTCAAAAGTTTTAAACTTGTTTTCATTTAAGAGTTTGTTTCTTTTAGAGTTTTCTTGAAGAACTTTGTAATTTATTGACATGTTATTGAATTGAAAGATTAGATCAGTGTGACAGGAGCTTACTTGTTTTCCATGTGAGGTTTCAGAGAGATCAGTTGAGAGAGATTCATCGTTTGTCATAAGACATTTGTTGGAGTGACATTCTTCAACTGATAACATTCTTCATCTGATGATGACTCGGAGTCCTAGATCTCAACTTCAGCCATTAATGCCTTTTCTTTCTGCATGGTCTGTCCATACTTCTTTTTGTAGTATGGAGCATCTTTGAGTCTTTTCTTTTTGCATTCTGAGTCATAGTGGGCCATTGTTCCACATTTGAAGCACTTTATCTCACTCTTGTCAACTTCAGGTTTGTTGTATTCAGATGACTGTTTCTTGCTTTCTTCATTTTTGGAAAAATTGTTTCTTGTTGACCAGGAAGGATTCTTTTTGAATCTACCAAACTGTTTGATCAGTAGTGCCAGTGCTTTTTCAAATAACTCATTTTCTATTTCACTCTCAGAATGTTCATTTTCTGAGTGACTTAATTCTTTCCGTTTTGAGTTATTTGACTCTTGTTTAATATGTCTTTTCCTCTTTTCAGATTAAAGAGCCAGTGGATCCAATTTGGATTTTGAGATGTCCAGTATTTCAGATTCTGAGAGTCTAGAATACAAAAGAGATCATTTAAACTTTTTTCTTCTAAATCCAAAGTTGATTGAAGAGTCATGGTTAGACCTCTCCATTCATGAGGGAGACTTTTGATAAATTTAATGTTTGATTCCTTAGTATATTTAGAAACATTGAACTTTCTTAGATTGTTGAATATTGTGGTAACACGATTGTAGGTGTTTAAAAGTGAGTCGCTTGGGAGTGACTTGAAAGATTCATATTCGTTAGTGCTTTAGTTCTTTTATTTCTTTTCATTTGATCCCCCCCCCCCCCCCATCAAAGAGTTTCTCAAGGGTATCCCATATACCCTTGGCTGAGGTGTTGTAGTCAACTTTACATAATATTTCTTGAGGAAGAGCCATGATGAGGACTATCTTGGCTCTGTCCTCATTTATTTCTTTGGTTTTGTCTTCTTCACCCCACCATTTCCTTTCTTTAGGAATGGTGCGAGCGGGCACACCAGCTGAGGTTTCAGTTTCTTTTATCTCAGGAATGTCAACTATGGGGCAATGGGGTCCCTTGGCTATGCATTCCAACAAGGAGCTATCAACTTCTTTTAGGATATTGGTAATTCTGATTTTCCACTGTGGATATTCCTCCCTAGCAAGCATATGGTATTTTGCCAATGAGCCAAGTGATTTTTGAGAGAGTGTTAAAGAAAAGATGTTAAAGAGTAGGAACGTTGAATATTGATTATTCATTCTGCTCTGATACCAATTGTTGGGTCCCGTGATGGGCTCTTTAACAATGTTGGCACAATTTGATTTAAACAAGATAAAAAAGTTGCGGAAACTAAATCAAATTAGATGACAGCAATTCATAAAAGGGTTCTTCTGTATATCTCAAATGTAAATAATGGTTTACACGAGTTTATAGTATAACTATGTATCAACAAAATTAACTTTTCTATGGGAGTGATGTTGTAATTGCTTTGAGAAGATATTGAATTGTATGCTTGATGTCTTGCTTTGTTTGGTGAAGTCAGCTTGCTATTTATAGGAAGATGTAGCAAGTTGCTTGGATAAGGTGGTTGTGGACGGTTGATTTTGGAGTGTGTTAGAGTATATATAGATATATTTGAAGGTATTCAATTTATCTCTTTTTCACTTGTCTTCAAATGCTTTCGTGATTAATTCCAAGTTGGTATTCAGTTTGCTTGTTCTTCACACAAAGGCATAATTTGTTCATCTCGTAATCTTTATCTTCTGATAGTCCAGAACTTCTTCATGACTCTTCTTTGAAGACTTTTGATGCTTCCCATTAGAAGCCTTCTATAGAAATGAGTATTTCTGTAGAATTTAGTCTGTATAGAACTACTTCGGAATTTCCGGAGTAGTTCTGCATGAGTACAGAAATCATGCAGAAATCTGTAATTCATACAGGCTTTCATATTCTTTCTCTTTTAAGGATATATCTTATCTTTTCTTCTAATACTTGACTATTTTGTGTTACATTTACATTGTGTTCTAACAGGGAGAGACAAAATTGTCATTCTACTTAATCCGGAATAGGGACTCCACCTACACCTCTGATGCTCTGTTTGGTAGTAAGCGTCGCAACCCTCCTAAAGATACCAGCAGCAAAAGCAGCAGCAGCTTCGACTATGACCCCGAAGATGAGGATTACATATCTGATGCTAGGTCTTAGTTTTCTATGTATAGCTAATTAAATTTTTGGATAGGATCCTGATAAATTTAGTTTTGTAACTATGATCAATTTTGGTTATATGATCAATATACATATATATATATATATTAAATTTTTGTTAATCATCTTAATCTTAATTTTGGGTTTGTTTGATTTTATTCTAAATATGATTAAAGGGTTTCAGTTCAGTTGTAGATTTTATTCTAACTATGAATTCCAAATTTATGTTTCAATCCGGATTAACTCTTCATCTTGAAACTCTACTTCATCTGGTTCTATTTTTCTTCTTCTCTACCAATCAGAACTCAAATTTATACTGTTTAATTAATTATAAATCATCTCAGTCCACCATGGTAGTCAAAACACGTGTCTCAACATGTCAACATACTAACATAAAACAAGATTACATCATGTAAGAACAAAAATATGAGTAAAATGGAGCTCTACTATCGTATTAACTAGTTCATTGAAAATGTATGTTAAAATGACAATTTAGAGTATATACATAAAGTGTATGAATAAAACTGGAACAAGTCACTAAAACCGGATCAACTCTTATTCCTGAGGATCTAGTTCATCCGATTTCGTTCTTCTTCACCACTGAAGTTCATCTGGTCCCATCTTGTTCATCTTCTCTACAATATCTGCTAACCAAAATGCCAACATACTAACATAACATAAGACTATATATTTCATGTAAGAACACAATTATGAGTAAAATGTATATATGCTATGATTCATTGAAAATGTATGTTAATATGAAAATTAGAGTATATACACAAACTGTATGAATAAAACTGGAACAACTTATGTTAAAATAAAAAGAAAACCAGAATAAATACTATCGTATCCAGACAAACTCTTCTTCCAGCCAAGTTCATCTGGTTCCCATTTTGTTCTTCCAGCCAAGTTCATCTGGATCAACTCCTCATCATCATTTAAAGATCCTTTTCCCTTCTTAGCCACTTTCTTCCTTCTCTTGGAAGGACCAGTTTTGTGCACAGGGGATTCAGGTTTGGTGGGTAGTTTTTATGGTGATGAATTGAGTGGAGATGAGGGTGCAGGGGTTGGTTTTTGTACTTGTGAAGTGAGTGGTTTGTTTAGGTGAGGATATGGATATGGAAGGGTATGAGTAACTCTAGGTGGTATTACAATGGGTGTGAAGTTATCTGTTCTAAACTTTGGTGGAATAGGCTTTACAGGTTTAGGGTTGGCTTTAGGCTTTACACGTTTAGGGTTGGCTTTAGGCTTTACAGGTTTAGGAGAGTTTCTTTTGGGTTGATGTGAGGTTAGGGGTCTGTTCAGATTAGAAAATTCACATGGTGGTCTTGGTACACCTGTTTCCTTTGAGATTATGTCATGTTCATGTATATCTGAATATCTGTTCTCAAGGTATCAATACTGGAAGGATTGACCTGGCTTGATTCTCCCCCATTATATTAATGAGATAGCTTTTGAAAAGCTTGCGTTCTTCTTCCTTTGTCATAGGGTTTTTTTAGGATTTTATTTTCCTCTTCTTCCCTTTTTATCTCTTCTTGCCTTTCATCAGCATCTATCTCTTCCTTAAGTTATATTTCATCATCCTCTTGAACAATTTTGGACATCATATCGCATACATCTTTAGCGGATGACAGTTTTACTTGTTCAGCAGTTTCCAATCCCCTGGCTATGATCAAATCTCTGAACTTCAAAAGGAGTGTGCCTTTGTCACAATTTTTTGACAGTCTGATCTTTTCTTGTTCAGCTTTGATGTTCTTGTCAGATTCTCTGGCCATTCTGCTTCTTCTTTTCTTCTTCTCAAAGTCCACCTTTGCCATTTTCTCCTCAAAAGACCTTCTCTTGGCTTCCTTGACCGGACCCATTATTAGTCCATCTATATGCTCAGCTTTCTTAGCTTCTTCAGGACTAGCAAGGGGAGCACTAGGCTATAAAACAAGAATGTTGGACAGAGATGGAGCACTCCTTAACCAAGTGCAGTTAAGAGTATTCCTAATCATCATATTCTCATCAAAGATAGTGCTTCGGGAGCTATCCATATGGTCGGCTGAGAGAGCATTGGTTCAGTAAAGTCAGCAGTGATAGTCATTTCCGGGATAACTTGTTCTTCCGAGAGAACTTCCTTCTGCATCTCCATATCAGAAATTCGCAGATCACTTAGCACACTTGTGATCTGATTATGAGCAGTAACTAGTTCCGGATTAGTTAGTTGTTCCAGATGAAGTTCTACTTCTGTATCAATAAGTTGTTCCGGATGAAGTTGTTCTTCCGTATCAGTTTCTTGTTCTGTATGAAGTTGTTCTTGTACATCCGCATGGCCTTCTAACTCTGGATCTGATGAAGACACCCTGTGCAAGATCCTATTTTGAATAAAATATAGTTTGACAAGTGAATTGCAGTATTTCAGCGATTGACAACCTTACCTATCATTGGCTTTCAACCGTTCAATTTCTTCTCCTTGAGCTCTGACAATTGCACGGAGAGCTGCCATTTCTTTTCAAGTTTTGTATATCGAACCATCAATTCAGTAAGTTTCTTGCTGCTCTCAACTGGTGTGTCCAATGGGACATCATGGGTAGTTTCAGACCTTTCCACATGACTTGCTTCATCACTACTGCAAGTCACCTTCTTAACAGAATGTGGGTTGGGTGAATCAACCAAGACCAGCAGCACATCCCCTTGCGAAGAGAGTACCTGGGGAATCTACTTCATATGGCCTAGGTGATGAGGAAGAGTCATGTGGATGGCTGTGGAGTATCTGAGCATGAGGAAGAGTCTGCGGCTCGAGTGGTTTTGGAGGCTCTAGGTGAAGGAGACCTAGGCCTCTTCCTTTTGGATGTGGTTTTTGTTGTCGCCTCACCAGGAGCAGTTTGCTCAGCAGACCTAGCCTTAGGCATAGGGTGAGATGTGTCTTTACCAAGAAAAACAGTTTTGTTCACTTGTAGGTTAGAAAATGTTTTGCTTGTAAAAGATTAAAGTTGAATTTATTCATCAGAAATTTGTAGCTTTGAAAATTCACAATTGAGAATGTATTGGATGAATCTGGGGTACATGTAAAAGATCCTTTTAGGTCTTATATTTTCCAGCATTCCATCAAATATCATTTTTTTAGAAGTTAAACTTTAGCCCATTTACCAATCCATGAAAAGCGGATGATTGGGGTGCAGCAAGTTCATCCCACGCAGTTTTCTTGTGCGATAGGCAGTGGAGAATGGTATGAGCAAGGTACCGCCAATCATAGTGTAGTTGTCCCTTTCTGATGGTCCTGCAGGTTAAGTCACCCCTATAACCAATTGCTTCATAAGTTTTGATGTACACGTCAAAGTTGTACTCCGGGTCACCTCCTTCTCCGTTGAATGTTAGATTCTTCCTGGTCATTTCTTCAGTCACGCTAATCTCATTCCCATTGACTTTGGCGTCCACTTTATGAACCCCGTTGCTATCAACAGATTTTTGTGCTGAGTCCCAAAATTTAGCAATTCTCTTCTTGCATATTACCGGATCAACAGTTAAAGCAAAATGAATGTTGGATTCCAGGAGGAAGTCGATCATTTCATCAAAAGGCTTTGACTTCTCAGACTTCTCGTAGTACCCCACAACATTGTGTTCAGCGAAGAATAGTTGAGTGGACTTTGAAGCAGCCTTTCCCGTTACTTTGGGCGCCATTTGTGAGGGATTTTGGAGGAAATGGAACGCGGTAAGGTTTAGGTTTAAATCGCATACTGGAGAGAGATTAGAGGGTAACTGTTTCGTGAGAATGCGCGCAGTTCTTCAGTAAATTGGGAGGGGGCACTTGCAGGAAGGAGGGAAAATTTTGAATTGGTCTACATTAACATCGATTGATCCTAACTAGTCTTCATTGACACCAATTGATCATAATATGGCCTAGTTGACCTTAGTTGAAACTAATTGGGCCTAAATGACCTTAGTTGAAACTAATTGGGCCTAATTGACCCTCATTGGACATAACTGGACCTAATTAATTGACACTAATTGGGCCTAATTGACCCTCATTGGGCCTAACTGGTCCTAATTAATGGACACTAATTGGGCCTTCACTGACCCTTATTGGGCCTAACTGGTCCTACTTGGTCCTAAACCAAATGACCCTAACTGGTCCTAATTAACCCTAATAGACACCAATTGACCCTAACTATTCCTAATTGACACCAATTGACCCTAACTAGTCCTAATTGGGCCTAATAGACCCTAATAGACACCAATTGAGCATAACTGATCCTAATTGGTCCTAATAGACAATAATTGAGCCTAACTGGTCCTAATTGACCCTAATAGACACCAATTGACCCTAACTAGACTTAACTGGTCCTAATTAACACCAATTTACCATAATTGGACCTAATTGGGCCTAATTGACCCTAATATACACCAATTAACCTTAACTGGTCCTAATTGGGCATAATTAACCCTTATAGACACCAATTAACCCTAACTGATCCTAATTGGTCCTAATAGACAATAATTAGGCCTAACTGGTCCTAATGAACCCTAATAGACACCAATTGACCCTAACTGATAGTAATTGGTCCTAACAGACACCAGTTGACCATAATTGGTCCTAATTGACCCTAATAGACACCAATTAACCCTAACTGGTCCTATTGGGCCTAATTGACCCTAATAGACACCAATTGACCCTAACTAATCCTAATTGGTCCTAATAGACACCAATTGACCCTAATTGGTCCTAATTGACCCAAATAGACCCAATTGACCCTAACTGGTCCTAATTGGTCCTAATAGACACCAATTGACCCTAACTGGTCCTAATTGCTCCTAATAGACACCAATTGACCCTAGCTGGTCCTAATTGACACCAATTTACCATAATTGACCCTAACTTGTCCTAATTGGGCCTAATTGACCATAATAGACACCAATTAACCCTTATTGATCTTAACTGGTCCTAATAGATACGAATTGACCCTGACTGGTCCTAATTGACCCTAATAGACACCAATTGACCCTAACTTGTCCTGATTGGGCCTAATAGACACCAATTGACCCTAACTAGACCTAACTAGTCCTAATTGGTCCTACTTGACCCTAATAGACATCAACTGACCCTAACTGATCGTGATTGGTCATAATAGACACCAATTGACCCTAACTGGCCCTAATTCACCCTAATAGACAGCAACTGACCCTAACTGGTCCTGATTGGGCCTAATAGACACCAGTTGACCCTAACTGGTCCTAATTAATTGTCCTAATAGACACCAATTTATCCTAACCGGTACTGATTGGGCCTAATTGACCTTAATTGACCCTAACTGGTCCAAATTAACACCAATTAACCCATCAACAACGCACAGGGGCTGTAAATTCGTTTTTGGAAGTCCCGACCACGTTAAGACATTTAGTTATTTATGTTTATGTTTGTTTTAGTTATGTGGTCTTTGGATTAATTATTTTCATTCATGTTACTTAATATACATATTGTTTCTTTCATTAATTTTGCAAACCAAGTTTAATTCGTTGCATTTGAACGTTTCCCACCATTTTAAACACTTCCACCCAAATTTTCAAAATTCCCACCATTTACTCAAGTTTCTCCCAAAATTTCAAACCTAATCTAGTTAATGAGCCTTAATCAGATTCTTTTCCCCCTCACTTTCACCAAAAATTTCCAATTCAGCGTCTCCAGCTCCAACATCATCGAATACATAGGTCTTTTCCCAACCCTCTCATTCTCATCTTGCATAATCTATTCATCATTAAATTCAACTCATGGACTTTGACCGCCGAATAGTGACGTAAGCAGGAGCTTCAACAGACCATCAATATGACAATGCTAGCGATTCCTCATACTTCCCATGCTTTTTGGTGGACTAATCTGACCAAAATTGGTAAGTGTCAATTTGTTCCATCTCATTAATTTAAATATGTTGTCTTTGTTTATTATTGATATACGTTTAATTTGTGATACCTTTATTGTTGAAAAATTGTAGTTACATATCGATAAAAATGTCGTTTGATAACACATTTGCAATTGCTAAAATCCTCTCTGTTTTTCAATACAAAATAGAAGAAGTTTTAGGTAAAATTCACGTTTGCATCTGCTACATTTTGGGAACTTCATCCCATTCATTTTTTGCTTTATTATTCATCTACTCTGTTAATGTTTGTAGGAGCATGTTAGAAGAGTACAAAATAAACAAATTGCAATTGTTGATGTCCCCTATAGTTTCTTGGTTTTTCAATCCAGAATAGAATATTTTTTAGGTCAAGTTCACGTGTGCATCTGCTACATTTTGGGAACTTCATCCCATTCATTTTCTACTTTATCATTCATCTACTTTGTTACATGTTTGTAGGAGCATGTTAGAAGAGTACAAAATAAACAAATTACAATTGTTGAAATCCCCTATAGTTTCTTGGTTTTTCAATCCAGAATAAAAGAATGTTTAGGTCAAGTCCACGTTTGCAATTATTGATATCCCCTATAGTTTCTTGGGAACTTCATCCCATTCATTTTATCCATACTTTCTGGATATTTGTATCAAAAATAATTATATGTACTTTATGCATAAATATTAACAGTATTTATTTATATACTTTGTTACATATTTGTAGGAGCATGTTAGAAGACTACAAAAGAAAAAAATATTGCAATTGTTTTGAAATTCCCTCTCATTCTTCTATATGGAGGAAACGAAGGGATGCCAAACGGGGGAATACAAGAATGTTTAGGTCAAAAGGTCATAGCGGATAAAAAGCATCTGATACATTGTGTGAATTTCAAACTTCTATTTTCTTCTTTGTTTACTTTGTTAAAATTAAGGCATCTAACTTCATCATGTTAATTTCGTAAAGAACAAGGATGGTTCCATGAAACTCTATCATTTAGGAAAACTTGAGTTGGAACTTAAAAAAGAGAGACTTCTGCGTGATAAAAAAATGTAGAAGTTAAGGCCCTATCATTGAAGATGGGAGGATTGGGAAAAAAGCCTTGATCTACTTATAGCTCATCTAGCAGTATTTGGCACACCGTTACCACAACAACTTAAATTCTATACACCACAACTTAATTCTACTGTTACCAACTACCCATTTACATTTACTTTTTTACCAATTCAAAAACATTTTTTAGGTAAATTCTGTGAAGAATTATGTTGGCTCTAACCACAGTAGTAATCGTCCTGACATAAATACAACGTTTAGTATTGGTCAAATTCATTATCTTGTATATATATTTTTCATGTGATTGCTGATTTCTGGCCATAAACTAATTAATTCACCTGTAGGGCATGAAATCGGTGGCCGATCAACCTCGTCTCAAACGGGGGAAAAGGAAAAGGTAAGTATTTGCCAGTTTCATTCCGTTTTTAAGTTTCACATTAATCTTTTGGAAAAGTTGATGTACTCCCGTTTATAATGACTTTTGGTACCTCAAATACATGGTCTAGCTAGGATTATGGAAAAAACGTCAAAATAAAATGAGTAAATAAAGTTCAATTGACTAGTAAGTTGATCCGGAAGTTAATGTGATGTTCATCTGGATGTTTATCCGGATTCTTAATGTTTATCTGGATATTTTAAGTTCTTCCGGATATCTAATGTTCATCCGAATATTAATTGAATATGACCTCAGCCAAAGTACTGAAACCAGATGAGACTCCTCCTCAGTCCATATCAAAAGCGGCGGTAAAGGAAAAAGTAAGTATTTGAAAATTGATTTAATTATATATTCTGTTCAATTTCCATAAGCTAATCAACTACATTTTCTGTAGGAAGAAAAGAAATCATGGTCCTAATTCAGCTCAAATCAATAAGGTTGAAGATGTAGACCACGTGGTAGTTTTCTTCGCGGATTGAAAATGAAATTGAGAATAACGCTTGTGTATAGTGAAATTTTGTTTAATTTTGTTTTGTATTATAAATTGTATGTACTCATTAATTTTTATTTATTATTGTTAATTAAAATCTGATTTTTAGGTTTATGATGTTAATATGTAGTATATTTTTTTAATTTATTAAAAGTTTTAATTAATTTAAATAATGCTTAAATTTGCATATTGTCCAAATGAGTGCGGCTAAAAGGTACCAACGGCCACGCTTATTGCTAAAGAATGGCCACATAAAATCACAATCATTATGTGTCACCAAAGGTTAGTTTATAGCGACATTTTTTTTCAAATGATGTGGCTAAAACATATATATGTATGTGACTATATAATGACAACAACCACAGTTATGTACAATACATGTGGCCGTTCCATCCCTTTAGCCACACTCATTGAGAAAAGATGAGTGACTATAACAACCCTTTGGCTACGTTTTTTTCTAACATATGTGGCCAAAACACAAATATATGTGACCATATAATACCAAAGGCCATGCTTTTTATATTTTAACGTGGCCGTTGCCACCCTTTGGCCACGCGTATTGAGACAAAAATTATGATTCCAGCAACCTATTTGGTCACTTTTTTTAACATATGTGGCTAAAACACTAATATACATGACCATATAATACCAAAGGCCACACTTTCTATATTTTCACGTGGCCGTTGCCACCCTTTGGCCACGCATATTAGGACAAAAATTATCATTTCAGTATCCCATTTGACCATGTATTTTTTAATATATGTGGCTAAAACACGAATATATGTGGCTATATAATACAAAAGGCCACGTTAAACAAACACATGTGGCCGTTGGGACCTTTCGGCCACGTTTTTTGGAAGAATTGTTTGACTACAACAATGAATATTGGTACCCTTTAGCCACGCTTTTATGGGGCTTCAGCCACTAATATTCCAACGTAACCGTATCATACATTTGGTCACGAGAGCTTTGGTCTCGATTGAAATGAAAAAAAATGTGGCCAAAGGGATACGGCCACGTTTTTTTCCGTGGCAAAAGGGTATTTTTGACGTAGTGTCTGCGTATTGAAAGATCGACCTGATTGGTGTTCACTAAAGGTTCTGCTTTATTTTCTTTGGTGTTTTGTATAATCCATTGGAGTTTCTTTGTTGCACGGAAGTACCGACTTGATTGTTGTTGGGTTATACAATTTCTATGTTTTGTAATTTCTTGTTTTCCTTAACAATCAAACTTTCTCTGCGTGCCTACCGGCCGACCTGATTGTTGTTTGTTTAGGTTTCTCCGTTATTTTTGCATGAAACACCATGAACGATAAATCTCTGTCGAAAATCAAATTCTGTGTAAAATACAAAAATATGAAAAAGTCATGTTGCCAGTATTCCTGATTGTGTGGGTTTTCACATTATCTATGCTTGATAAATCATACCGATAACATATCAGAAAGCTACAAAAATTGATTTGCCAAAGCTGAAATAAACTGAAAAGTTGTATTCTCGGCCGACTTGGCTTGCATGCTGATTAATTTTGAAATTGAAGTGTGTCTGATACGTATTGCCTGATATGATCTCGCGTCTGGATCTTTCTCGCAAAAAGTTTTAAGTTATTCGTATTTCAATTATGTTTGGTTATTTGTTCAATATCTGAAATTCAAAAGGATTTTAGGCGTGTTTCAAAAGGATCTTGTGAAATTCAAAAATATTTTCGGTGTGTTTGAAAATTTTATAAAAATCATAAAGATTTTAGTTTTGATTTTATTTTCAATCAACCGGTGATGAAATCTATCAAAATTATGCCGGGTAAAACAAAACAGTCTTGATATCATCAAGCTCATCATGAATGATCAAAGGTTTGTTGAAACATTGTAAATATCTCAAAATTCAGGGTTGAAAATGAAAAAATTTTAAAGACCAAAGTATGAGTTCGGATGACCGAAGTATGACTTCGGATGATCCGAAGTAACAGTTCGGGTGAGTTCGGTTTGTTCCCAAAGTAAAACGAAGTGTGAACCAAAGTATAAGTTCGGGCCATTTCGATTAGACCCGAAGTTACAGTTCGGGTAACCGAAGTGAACAGCGTATAAAAGGCCAAAACTCTAGTTCGGGTATCACTTTACCCATACTAGGTCGCCCCACTTCGTACAAAGCCTAATCGAACCGCATTCATGTTGTGTCCAAAAATTCTATTTTCAGCTTGTTTTAGACCAGTTTGTGACTGAAATTAGGCAGGAAATCAGATTGTGAGTTTAATGGTGTGTTGTTTGTCGATTTTCGACCATTAAATCATTCAAATTTGGCCAAAAATTGTTCGGTTTCTAAAGGTTTTAAAGATTCGGAATTTCGAACACTTAGAATAGATTTCTATTGATAAAACTTTTACCATTGTATTCCTCTAGTCAATATGTGTCTAGGGGTATAAGATTTTTGATCAAAACAGGACTGGCTTATGGTTTGTGATAGAAGAAACCCATTGGTTTCTTCATAGAGCCGAAGTGGCTGTTCTTGAACCAAAGTAGGACTTCGGATCCAACTTCGTGTCACTTTGGGTAAAAGCTTTCCAGTTCGGTCCACTTCGAACGTTGACCAGGTCAACATCGGACGTTGACCAGGTTGTTGTTGTTTAAACTAGTTTGGAACCACTTCAGATCCAGTTCGTTCCAGTTCGTTCCAGTTCGCGTGAACTTTTCCAGTTCGGATCCACTTCACATAAACCTAATTTTTTAATAAAAAGTTAATCGTTTACGAAAATGGATAATAATTAGCGAATTTTGTGAACGTTTTTTATTATCACATTGAATTTAACGAATATTTCATTTTATGTGTTTTCAGATATGGCGATGGATTTAAAAGTTGGTGATAGACATAATCTATGTGCACATCTCGGAGTTAGCAGATCAAAGGTTGTTACATTCGGTGGAACTGGGATTTTCGATTATCTAAGACGCTCAAGGATTCACTATGCGATTACTGAAGACTGTGATCCTTATCGTGACATTCTGACTGAATTCTGGACTTCTGCTCATACAATTACTGATGATCCCATCCGAATATCTACCACAATTTAGAACACAACTATAGAGTTTAATGAAGCTGATGTCAGGCAGGTATTGAAATTTGATGGTGATGATTTGGAGGCTCCGTTGAACATCGATAAAGCTGATAATGTTGCATTGCTGAAAAGGATTTGGTATGTTGAAGATCCAAACAAAGATTGGGTGTCAAAGTCTGAATTCTGTGTCCCGTACAAGTTTCTGATTCATGTACTACTACATTTCTTGGGGAATAGAATTGCAGGACATGATGAGATAAGCCCAATGAGGTTGTCTATGATAAATTGCAGGACATGATGAAATAGTTTTTGATAGAATCACTAATTTCTACAAATAATGACGATTAACCTTGTTAGATCACAATGTAAATGTAAAGGAAAAAAGTCAAGTATTAGAAGAAAAAGACAAGATATATCCTCAAAAGAAAAAGGATATGAAAATCTGTACGAAATACAAATTTCTGTATTCATACAGTACTACTCCGGAATTTCCGAAGTAGTTCTTTACAGACAAAATTCTACCGAAATCCTCATTTCGGTAGAAGGCTTCTAATGGGAAGCCTCAACAGTCTTCAAAGAAGACTCCTGAAGAAAATCTGGACTATCAGTAAATAAACATTATGAGAAGAACAAATTATGCCTTTGTGTGAAGAACAAGTAAAGTGAGTACTAACTTGGCATTTAACACGAAAGTAGTTGAAGACTATTGAAAAGAGATAAATTGAATATCCTCAATTTATCTCTATATACTCTGACATACTCCAAATTCAACCGTCCTCTACCACCTTATCCACTTACAACTTGCCACTACTTCCTATAAATAGCAAGCAGACTTCACCAAATAAAGCAAGACAACACGCATACATTTCAATATCTTCTCAAAGCAATTACAACTTACTCCCATAGAAAAGTTATTTATGTTGATACATTGTTATACTATAAACTAGTGTAAACCATTATTTACATTTGAGATATACAGAAAAACCCATTTTATGAATTGCCGTCTTCCAGTTTGTTTTACTTTCCGTAACTTGTTTATCTTGTGTAAATCAAATAGTACCAACGTTGTTAAAGAGCCCCTCACGGTACCCAACAATTGGTATCAGAGCAGATTGAATAATCAATATTCAAAGATCCTGCTCTTTAACACCTTCTCCTTAACACTCTCTACCTGGAAGCTCAATCAGAACTCGAGTGAACCATCTCTCCTTTGAAGTTACTGAAGACTCCATCCGCTCTGCTCTCCATATAAATGACATAAATGGAGCTACTCACTTTAATAGGGCCCAAGTCATTAAAACATTCATTGACATTGGGTATGCTAGAGATTTTTTTTTAAAAACAAGCCAACAGATTCCACCCCCCCCCCCCCATCTGGCAATTCTTCTTCTCACAAATCCAACTTTGCGTCTCCCCCCGTGTCAATAATCATCATCTTGCTCACCATAGCACCCACATGGTCATGCATGCTCTGATTTAGGGACTGGACATGAACTTCTCTCACTATCTTCTGCAGAACATGAAAAATAACTGCTACATCCCCGTAGAAGAAAGAGTTATTCTATATCCCCGATTTGTGACAAGCATAATATGCCAGGCCAAGCAATAGGAGGGAATTCCTCGTGAATTTCAAACCCAACTCCTACCCTCTCAAAGGTATCTTGGATTTCATCTGACTGGTCTTCCAAATGATGTAATAGAGGAAGAAGATGAGGGCCTGAGACCCATCTCTCAGAACAACACTCCTCTCCAACTCGAAGCCAGAGCACATACACATGTGCCCACCAGAATAATACAACTCTGTACTTGTAGAACTGCATGCACTCACTTAAACTTAATGTTTAAATAGTTCTGTACTAGGTGTTTCTTCTGTGTGAAAATTGTCGAAATGAAATCTATTTGGAATATATCAAGAAAAACTCAAATTGTGTTTATTTAGAACATCATAGCCAAAAATTAAATCTTTTATGTATCTTTCTTATGTTCTCTTCAACATGGTTCAAGCCATACAAAACCACTCCGGAATTTCCGAAGTAGTTCTGTACAGAAGCTGCAGTGTCAGTAAGAAACAAAAAGGAAGGGAAAACCTTTTGACACATACACACACACACAAAAAGGGGAGGTTGAAGGAAGGGAAAGAAGGATGAAAAAGAAGGGAACAATAATTCCTACTGTAGTTGATAAGAAGACATTTGATCTCCGCTGGAAAAATCACCTCAAAATTTAGGGATTAAAATTAATCTTTCACCAAGATTACTAGTAATCCCAAACGATAATGAGGATGATAAAAACTCCCAATGAATGAAAACGGCAACTTTTTCAGTTACAAGGAAATCAGTGATCCAACGGATATCCGTTTCACCGGCCACCCAGTCAATCCAATCGGTGAAAAAGAGCCTTTAAAACCCTAGAATCTCTCGCTAACCATAAAATCCTCACTCACTTTCCAAATTAAGCACTTTTCCTAAAATCGTCATCTTCACCAAGCAGAGCATCTCTTCTAGCAATCAAAATGGCCTCGTCTTCTCAAAACTCCCCTTTCAAAACCTTCAACATCGAGCCAAACAATATGCGAGCGAACCTAAACCCATTGGTGTACTCCAACGACGTACAAATCATCATTGAAGCCCTAAGATTTTACACCTCTCGGGAAGCTCTCACTGAAGATAAAGAAAACACCAAAGAGATCCTTACGAATGTCTGGTCCACCATCAAAGTAAAAGCTGAGACCGTGAACAAGAAGGAATCGATTGAAGCACTAATTAAGAATGAAGATCGATCTAAAACTACGCTATGATTTACAGAAGAAGACTTCAGACAAGCTATCGATTTGAAGAAACCTGAAGATCCTACACAATCCCCAAATAAAGCAGAAATTCTTAAAATCATCAATTCTCTGAACCAAGGGGCAAGCTTTACCACAGTCTCAGGAATAAACATCAATTAACTAGAGAGATAGTGAAAGCTGATGATGCACACCCTCATCTATAGCCTGAGTACGAAAGTTGGCTCATCAGATCAGGCTAGTGAATCCGTTTACTCCATAATGGTTGCTCTAATTCTAAATAAAAGAGTAAACTATGGGGTAATACTCTGGAGAAATTTGATAAAAAGAATTGAAGACAAACACAAGGAAAAGAAAGAAACTGCTCACATTCCATTTATCAGATTCCTTTCCCTACTTATCTTCAATAAGTGTCAGCAAGAATTAGTAGCTATGACAGGAGCCAAATACAACTCAACCATTCGGAAAATCCTGAAGAAATTTGAATCAGGTACAATCCATTCTATATCCTCTTTACCATCCTCCTTGCTATCAAATATACCAGATGAATCCCCAGTTCGGATAAAATACAAAGAAGGGATAGAACTACAGGAGCAGAACCCATTTGAGCCAAAAAAGCCAGAACAACCAATCCCCAAACACAGCCCACAAACATCCCAGTTTTCTGAATCAGTCAATCTGAATAGAAACTCACCAGAGTCTCCCACATCCATCTCCTCCATCCCAGCCTACAAAGATTTCAACTTCAGTCCACCAAACTCACCACCTCACATCCATATTCCCGAAATAGCCACCAAGCCCAGCCTGTTTGATGACTCTGAAAGTCATCAATAAGCACCAACAAGTGGAGACTCAATGAGTCACGGAAGCTTGGAAAGAATCCACAGGGATTGGTTCCCTAAGGATTTGACACATGAATATTCTAAAAAGAACATTCAAACAACATACGAGTTTGAATCATCTAAGATGAAGACAATGTATGTGGAAGACCTGGGAACACCAAACATCGCTGGTTCTCTGGGCACTAACAAAACTCTCAACAGAGAATTTGTTAGTAAAACAGCTGGACATGTGTTGTCCACTGGTGTGTTTGAAGGAGAAAGATCATCTGTTGATCCCTCTCCAAATTTACCTAGTGTCCTACTCAAAACTGATCTCTTAAATTTTTTTCAAACGATCAGAGAGAAAATATTTCATTTTAAAATAGATCAGAAAATTGACCTTCATGAACTAGGAAAACGCAATTCCTCAAACTCAGAAAATCTTATGAAAGTGGAAAGAAACACAGCTCAAAGCACTAATCAACTAAATACTATAGCAGATGAGCTAAAGACTTGGAAATAAGAACTAAGAGAAGAAGCATAGAAATAGATTCGCGTCGCCTACTTGCTGAAAGCACAAATGGAATGGCCGATCATGAATTCTATGAAGTTTTTAAGACCTTCACTTTTGAGTGCAAATGTATGAAAATATCAAAAGAGATCAACAGAAGCCTCCTAAAGCTGCCATCTGTACACACAAGTGCTGATGAATCGATGCTCAAGAACCTGTCTACAGAACTAATGATCTACCTGACAAGAAATCAAATGACTTCAGTAAATCTGGAAATCAAACACTCTTTCAAGAAGATCAGATGAGAGAAATTGAAAGTGAGTGGAAACAGAAGATAAAAGGAACGGGTGAGAAAAGGAAACAAGTCACAATCTCTGTTCAACCTCCAATAAAGAAGACAAAATTTCAAAGTGAGGACCCAAGTAAACAAGAAGAGGGGGAAGAACAACTAAACATGAATTTTTTTTAAAGAAATGCAGACCTCCACCTCAAACTTATGAAGGTATGCCTCCACCTCCTCCTCCCTCTTCCCTTAAATCACCATAAAAACAGCCAAGAAAACAAATACTTCTCAACCCCTCTCCACCAGAACAACAAAGAAAACCCCAGCAAAGCAGACTCAAAAGCAATCATCTTCATTAGCTGGATCGTTCATATCTGGATCCGCTTTTAAAGATGATTACACTGAAAAACAGAACATGCAAAAAGTTATCTGGGAAGAAGTTAGAGAGCTGCAAGAGAGACTACTCAAGAAAGAAGAAGATAGACCTTCAATGAGTCCTCTCTCTAGAAAGGCATTTGATAAGACCACCGAAAATCCCGTTGATGAAGACCTAACCTACACAATGCGTATGATCACTGAGTACATAAAGATCAAAGCCCAATTAATAACAAAACACCTATGGGTAGATCACTTTAACTGCTACAAGTCAAGACACATGATGAAAGTAATAAAGAATTCAATGACAAAGATCTGGAGCAATTAAACCCAATCTAGCTTATTTCATTCATAAGGTACTTTTCAAATCAACCCTCAAAAACTGAAAGGGTAAGCACTGCCTTGTACCAAGGAATTGAAGCTGGAAAAAGAATGTTCAGAAGACAAGCATAAGTGGATGTTGAATTGGAAAAAGACTCTGACATACCTCTACTATTTCTAACAAAGCCAAACGAAGACATCCCTCCTGGAATCTCATGGATAGGATCTGGAACAACATTTCTCAGCCAAGTTCCCGTATATGCTTTAGAGACCACTCTAAAGAAAGAAGATTCTTCAGGCTGAAAGAAAAACAGATGTACACAAATCTGGCCTTGGATTTCTTCTTATTTATCTTAGAGAAATGCAGAACAAACAACAGTAGAGCGAAGGAAGCCATCAAAACAGAAATTGAAGCCTTAATGAAAGAAAGAACAGTCTTTCGAACCCTCAGGAAGAATGCACTAAAGATTACTACTTTGAAATTAACTCACTCACCGGTAGGGCAAGGGTTAAAAAAGACTTGTAAAACTTTGTATACTATTTCTGTAGAATGATCAATGAGAATGATCTATACACCTTTACTTTCTCTTTTATTTATTTTCTCCAAATACTTCGGGGGAGATCGTTAGAACACAATGTAAATGTAAAGGAAAAGAGTCAAGTATTAGAAGAAAAGACAAGATATATCCTCAAAAGAGAAAGGATATGAAAATCTGTACGAAATACATATTTTTATATTCATACAGAACTACTCCGGAATTTACGAAGTAGTTCTGTACAGGCCAAATTCTACAGAAATCCACATTTCTGTAGAAGGCTTCTAATGGGAAGCATCAACAGTCTTCAAAGAAGAGCCCTGAAGGAGTTTTGGACTATCAGAAGATAAACATTACGAG
This sequence comes from Deinandra increscens subsp. villosa, assembly GCA_039602395.1. Classification (NCBI taxonomy): domain Eukaryota; kingdom Viridiplantae; phylum Streptophyta; class Magnoliopsida; order Asterales; family Asteraceae; genus Deinandra; species Deinandra increscens. Next base: position 255,828 of record JBCNJP010000060.1, on the reverse strand, counting down.
AAGAACAAATTTTGCCTTTGTGTGAAGAACAAGTAAAGTGAGTACCAACTTAGCATTTAACACGAAAGTAGTTGAAGACAGTTGAAAAGAGATAAATTGGATATCCTCAATTTATCTCTATATACTCTGACATACTCCAAATTTAACCGTCCTCAACCACCTTATCCACTTACAACTTGCCACTACTTCCTATAAATAGCAAGTAGACTTCACCAAAGAAAGCAAAACAACAAGCATACATTTCAATATCTTCTAAAAGCAATTACAACTTACTCCCATAGAAAAGTTATTTCTGTTGTTACATTGTTATACTATAAACTCGTGTGAACCATTATTTACATTTGAGATATACAGAAAAACCCTTTTTATGAATTGTTATTTGATTCAGGTTCCGCAACTTGTTTATCTTGTTTAAATGAAATTGTAGCAACATTGTTAAAGAGCCCCTCACGGGACCCAACAAACTTGATAATAGAACATAAATGTACACTTATAGCAAAATAATACATTTCATATATAGAAAACAATTCGAAAATTTCATACAAGTACTAAAAATATTTCAACGTTAACAAATAAATGTATTAACAAGGGGTTACGACCGTAATAAATCATAATAACATAGGCTAGGACCTGTAGCCTTCACCATCACTCTGCAAATCAAAATCAAATATACCATCTTCTTTAGTTTCACACGTCTTCTTGTGGGGCTTCCTCCTCCACTTTTGTCATTTCTTGACCTAAACAACAACAACAGTTAAATATATTCACTCTACTTCTAGTTTAAAAAAGAATGAATGTATAAGCAGGTTACTAATCTCTTCTATCTATCCCTCATCTCTTGAAGAAAATTAACAAAAACCAAACACCCTAATTTGGAAAGAGTTTCTTTATTATAATTTCAAACTCAAACCGCTAGAATATTAAAATTTCAAAACCTATGTATGTACAGAAAGACAACACCAATATGCCTACTAACTTACATCACAATCAATATAACCTTATAATTTGATTGTAAATATATTACCACCAAATAAAAGAAAGATCAAAAGCATCATGTAGTCTACTTCTATATCTAAACAAATCTAGATACAATCTCTGTCATCTTACCAAACGAATACAAACCTTAGTCCAACCGCATGTGTGACCGTTACCCTGAAAACAAACATGAAAATTGAGTCATTGTGGTTGTTCTTAACATAAACATAAACATAAACCAAATCGAACCAAATCAGACCTGAGTGATGGTCTATATGCAACATGGTTTTGTTCACAAGTGGCAAATCTGTTGTTTCCTTCCTTGCTTTCAGCAGCTTTTCACTGTCAATTAGGCCCACGTTTATAAATAAATTAAATCAGATACTTATTTGCATAAAGTACCTGAGCGTGAGTCTATTCCACATTTGCTATTTGCATAAAATGGCATCACATCAATACAAATCCTAATGAACATGAATGAAGAGTAGTTAGTAAAATAAGCTCAATCAAACTGTTGTTTTCCCTTTAATCGGTTATACTCTTCACACCTGATGTTCTCCTCTAGGTAAATAGCTCCAAATGACGCTGTAATGTGTAAGGCAATATGGTTGATCCATGTAATCTCCTCTATGTAAAGAGCTCCAAATGAATGGGAAAAAACATAGTGAAATATGTTTGATAATATAAAAGTGATTTTTTGGTTCTTTATATACACAGATATTAGTTCTTTTTCTAAGGTTTGTTTCTTGTATCTATTCTCATATGTACATAGTGCAACAAATGTTGGAGGTTAGTGTTTATCGGGTCAGATCCTAATGGAATTAATTCATTTTGAAAAATCTTCAAATGTAAATTTAAGGAAGCGAGCATTTGCTCCTGCTATATGAAGGTATTCTTTCTGTAACAGTAGAAAAACAAAAACTTAAATAACATGCTAAGCAATCGTTAAAATGAGGCATTTTGAGGTTTTGATGTCTTTTGTCTTTTAGTTACATGTTTTATATGTTTATCCTTATTAACCAATTTTCAAAATGAGAATACGAATCCTTCTATGGAACATGAAAGAATAATATATTCATATACCTTAAAACATGAGATGCATGAACATAAGTCTATCTTGGATCACATCGGATCACATCAGATATGTAAAAGACCCATACAGATCGGTGAAATGCTGATAGACAAAAAAGAACATTGATACAAGATAATTGAAAGATATGAGAAAATCACAACATAAATGGATAACCAACCTGTCAGAACCACGTCAAAACTACAATTGATGATTTTGTGTCCATTTCGAGTTAGCATTACCAAAGACAGACCTGTATGCATGTACCGTCAGATGATATATTAATCATGTATTGGTCACGACCGGCACTCTAGAGAAGATCTATGGCGTGAATTGTTGAAGTCGATGGCGGTGTCAGGGGTCAAACCCAACTATTTTATCATCTTATTCCCCCAGCGTATCGCTTAGGGAGTCATACCGGCTACGCGATACGCGTTGTAAGTACCTTGACGGATCTTACTATTGGTGAATTGATCAAATCTAGTGAACAAGAAAGGTAAATAAGCTTTCGTAATACTGATTCATAATAGAAACAAGATACACAGTTCTAGTTCTCTCTCTAGAACACACACACAGAACAGACTCAAATGACTCGGAAAACTCAGAAGTTGTGAACCAACTAACCAAGTCAACTATTTATAGTAGTTGACTGCCTAGCGAACCAAGCAGCAACGAACCGTTGGTTCGTTGCTCACGAACCTTCGGTTTGTGGCTCTGTTAGTTGAACCCTAGACTCACAAACTTGCCCTTATTAGATACAACACATGAGACACACTGATGCATAGGATTATGCTCTAACAGACTCCCTCTTAACGTCTGATGTATCTAGCCTAACACAATCTCTAATCTCTATTCTTCAACATTGCTGCATCAGATTTTTAACTTGAAATTTCTTGCTAGATGAAGAACTTGCATGGTTGGATCAGGACTTGATCAACTGAATCCACTTGTGATAGATACTACAATCTCCCCCCTTTCACCATGCTAAAGTCTTGTCACATAGAAGCAACTTTAGAAAACAAAAGTGCGGTTTCTTTTTTTTTTACCAATATTAATTTAATCTTGGGCAAAAATCTCCTTCGGAGAACCAAGATATTGATTTTTAAAATATGTATTGTTTCACATATTGATCGTTCTAAAAAAATAAGAAACAAAATCTTTTTGACTTTGCGAAACTTTATATCAAAACAAACCTATTTTTTATTTTTCAAAGTTTATGCTAAAACACATCAAAAAAAACTTTTTGAATTTTTCAAATATTAAACATAATGCAATACAGAAAAGAAATACTAAATCACACTTTATTATTGATATTTTGCGAAAAAGATCACGACTTGGTAGATATTGGTCATAACATGTTGAACTATACTTCAATTATAATTACTTCAGCATCTAAGTCATGTTGATTGCTGGTATAATTTGTTCATCTTAAACTCACGCACAATCATACTCATAACATCTGGATATGTTAAGGTATTGATTAGATTGCTTTAACCAGTGTACCCCACACTATCAGACATACTAATATATGTTCTGTATCACACTTTGTGATTTCACTTGTGATTAACACGTGGTGATTGTATTCATGATATAGTCAACTGTGTTCCATGCAAAAAGAAATAAGAATGTTAAATCTTCTACCATAAGTTCGATCTTTCGATACGCAGATAAGTCGTCGGAACAAAATAAGAAAATAAAAACAAGCTGAAATTGTATAATTCAACAATGATCATGTCGGTCTTGTGGACACGCAAAGAAATTCCGATGAATTAAACAAACACCAATGAAAATAAAGCAAAACCTTAAATGAACAACTATCAGGTCGATCTTGTGGATACGTAGAGATAGTCCGATCATTTAAGAAAATAACGAAAATCAAACAAGTTTAAATTTTTGCAATATTGACACATGTATACACAGTGAGTTCTCATTTTCTTTTTCACATATCTTTTGATATATCTAGAGATACACATCAAGATGTTATCCACTAGGTCAAGCATGAGTATATAATGTATATCACATTAGTATACTTTCTGATTTTCCGAGCCTACCTAGCACGTTAAGCAAATGATCTTATCGCTTTTTCATCTAGTTTATCCATGAGTCAGACACGTAAACCAATGTACCATCATTACCCATATATGTCAGATTGATTTATCATTTTTCAATGTTTTTGTATTTTTCATGACATATTCTCCCCCTTAAATGAAAACTCTATTTTGGATTTTTCATTTTAACAAAAACACAAAGACACTATTTTTGGTTTTTCAATTTTCTCCCCTTAAACTACATACAAAATGTAAAGAAAGAAAATTGACCAATCGATACGGATACCTTTTAGTTTAAGCTTTCAGAAAAATCTATTCAATTTAAATTAAGCAGAATACTCCTCCATCAGCAACTTTTCAATCACCGACAGGTCTTCTAGAAGTACCTGCACACTTGTCAAACACATTAGTTTAAAAATGACCCGAAGTGAATCGCTTCTGATCAACCAGTGTCTTGATTTCCTTTTGAAACCACTTTAGGTTTCCATTGTTGTTTTGGTAAATTAACATTTGATGAACCAATCACAGTAGACTGTGGAGTACCACCTACATTTTAAACAATTGAAGATTTAAGAACAAATTTTCTTGCATTTTAAAAATATGTAGGGTGAAGTTCATCAAACACTCCGCCATTTTCATCAATAAACTTTTGTTTGGCAGATTTACCAACAACTGGACCGTTTCCCTTTTTCTATGTAGAAGCAACGGTAGTTGGACAACCCTGTGCCATATGTCCCTTTTGGTGACATTGGTAGCACAAACGACTGTTTATATTCTTCCTTTATGGCCTCTACAAAGCTTCACAAAAATGATTAGATGCAAAATGATCATAAAAAGTATCATATACCTAATGCCCGTGATCATGCACCCATTTAGATGTTGGACTTTTTGGAGTCGAATTAGAACCACCAGAAGAAAATTTCTTCTTCTTGGTTACATTAGCACCCTCCATAACAAACACTTCAGCTACTTTTTAAGCATCTACGCAATGTAGAGGAAGCTCCTTATGAAAAAATATTTTGTTCCGAACCCTTGTGTTTGTAAAACCTTGGGGGTTGAACCTTTTTTTTTAGAACAACAACCTTGTGTGGCCGTTATTGTTCGAATTGTTAAGACGGACTGAACTTCGTGGGTCACGAAGTGAGCCACGAAGTGGAACGAAGTGAAGCACGAATTAACAGTTCGTGTCAGTTCGTGAACCGGTCCACTTTTTCGGTATGCTAAACATATAAATAGCATTTGCTTTATGATTCAATGTAAGTTTCGAGTCTAGTTCTTAATGATCTGTGTGAGAGAGGAGATTTTGTCAAAATCTCCTCTAGAGCTCCAAATGATGAATACTCTATCGGTTTTGTAATCATTCGACTAGATTCAATGATAAAACTTCCGTCTCTCTCTTGGATCGACCTAGAAACGATCCGTTCATGATTTTTCATGTGGTATCAGAGTTGCTGGCTCTTTCTATGGTCCTATTCTATAGTTTTGTTCATTTCTGAGACGTTAAATCATTGGTTAGATGTGATTCAATGAGTTTCTGATCAGTTTTTGTTCAACCGAACATTCCTGAGTCATGTATTCATCTAATAGAAGTGTTTAAGTGGTGAATTCGATCAAATTCTTAATCTGGTGCGATTTTCATAAAATTTAGGTCCAGTTCGTTTCACTTCGCGTCAAGAACTTCCAGTCCGTGTCAGTTCGTGTCAAGAACTTCCATTTCGTGAGAATAATTGTCACGAAGTGACACTTCGTGTTAGTAACCATCACGAAGTCGCAATTCGTATCCACTTCGTACAACTTTGTTTCTAAGTTCGTTTCCTAGTTCTTATCTAGTTTGCTTCTCAGTTCGTACCAGTTCGTACTCAGTTCGTGTTGGTTCGTGAGTTGCTTCGTGATTCAGCTCGCTTACTAGTTCGTATATCAGTTTGTTATCTGGTTCGTATAAGCTCGACCCCAGCCAGGGGCTCTGCCCCTTGGACCCCGCCAGGGCCTGCCGCCCCTTGTACCCCGCATCTCGGGGGCGCCGCCCCCGAACCCATGGTAAGTTTGATAAAAACGGTGGGGTATTTTTCAACGAACAAACTGAGAGAGTTCGTTGTTACTAGTTTGTCTGTAGCTGTTCGAACTGCAAGTCTATTTCTCAAGTTCGCAGACCTTTCGTTGTAAATGTGGGGATTTCAAAGAACCGAATCAGTTATCGGGTTTACCCTTGATTCTGTAGCTGTGGGTTGTTATATGAAGATTAAAGAAATAAAAAATGCTAGATTCCGATACTTGTCACGAGTTAGTCATCGAATTTCAAGAAATGAGTTTGTGGCTAGTCATTGTTCTTGATGATGGACAGAGATTCAAGAACATGAGTTTCTGATGATGGGCATACATTCAGAAACGGGGATATGACTATTTGGAGGTTTTTGACGGAGATTATCTTATTACACAAACTGAAGATAAACATGAGATTAAAGATTCTGTTGCGGGCCACTTAAGTTTATCATTCCACTAAAAAGAAAGAATTTGTTCCTATGGGGTTGAAATCTAAGAATTTTGAAGATTTGAATATGTCACTTGTTTAGGGGGGAAATTGAGACCCTAAAAACTTTCAATGTTTCAAAACTGAAAAAGCGAATATACAAAAGCAATTAGTTCAAGGATGATGGTGATTTTTTTATCTTCATGGAAAGGTGGTGTATTATGATGTTTGTGTGAACCGATATGTCAAAGTTTTTAGTTATGATTTGGAACTCTCTGTCATATGCCCGATACTTTCTTGAGTTATGAAGACTTGGTTACTGCCCAGTCTACAGCGAGATATACGTTTACCGGAGGGATATATTGGGATGGATTTCGTTATGAGGACGAATTTCCATGGTTGAAGATGCTAAGCGTGTTGGTTTTCATAAAAATCAGAATGTATTATAATTTGGTGAAGATTGAAGATTTCTGTCAAATGCAGTGATGTTTGTGGATTTTGTTTTATTCATGGTGATTAATGAAGTGATCCTGCATCAAGTTATATCCGGTGGTTTGAAGTGTTCTACTGGGTGATTGGAATGTTCTTACCGTGGATGTGCTTGAAGAAAGGGGGAATTTATTTATTGTAAAGATTATACAAGATTGCAAGGTGTTCCCTGCATACTTAAGTTTCAGTCAAGGGGAGTTTGCTCAAGATAGATGAATCTGTAGCAAGGTGACTGAAGATTGCTAGAAGTTGATGATACAAGCCTGTATTTGACAGTAACGTCCAAGGGGGAATTTGTTAGAACATGAACCTTGTGTGGTCGTTACTGTTCGAATTGTCAAAACAAACTGAACTTCGTGGGTCACGAAGTGAGCCACGAAGTGAGGCATGAACTGACAGTTCGTGTCAGTTCGTGAACTGGTCCACTTCGTGGGTATACTAGACATATAAATAGCATTTGCTTTGTGATTCAATGTAAGTTTTGAGTCTAGTTCTTAGTTGTCTGTGTGAGAGAGGAGATTCTCTCCAAATCTCCTCTAGAGCTCCAAACGATGTATACTCTATCGGTTTTGTGATCATTTGACTAGATTCAATGATAAAACTTCCATCTCATTCTTGTATCGACCTAGAAACAATCCGTTCATGCTTTTTCATGGAGGAAGTGTTACCTTTTCTGGAAATAAAGGTTGTGAAATTACGGGTATCGGCAAGCTTACCAACGGTGCGATAACATTCGATCGGGTTGAGTATGTTAAAGAATTGGAGTACAACTTACTGAGCGTTTCCCAGATTTGTGACAAGCAGTTTACAACGGCTTTCACAAGGAACGAGTGTTTAATCTTGAAATCCGGATTTGAGATTCCTCAAAGTTGGATAGTTATGCGAGCACCGAGAATGTACAATCTGTATGTTATAGACATGAAATCAGCTAAAGCTACTGTGGTCGATCAATGTTTCGTATCTAAATCTTTCGAAAGAGATTCAGTTCTCTGGCATCGCCACATGGGTCATATCAATTACAAAAGGATGAACGAATTGGTTAGGAAGGGTCTGGTTGAAGGAGTCCCAAATAATCAGTTTATTTTCAATGACGTTTGTGTGAGCTGCAAGAAGGGGAAGCAAAAGAGAAAGCCTCATCCCTTGAAGATATACCATTCGATCACTGTTCTGCTTGAACTGCTTCACATGGATCTATTTGGTCCTGTAAACAAATGAAGTATATCTGACATTGGTATTGTTTGGTGGTCAAAGATGAATATTCTAAATTTTCATGGGAGAACATTCTGGTGACGAAAGATGAAATAGTTGATGTGTTTATCAACTTGATTAATACCTTAGAATCATACTACAAATTGAAAGTATGTAGAATCCATAGTGATAATGGTACGAAGTTCAAGAACACCAAAGTTGGGACTTTTTGTTATGAAAATCACATTGTACATGAGGTCAGTGCACCTTATACTCCCTAACAGAATGTGTGGCGGAGAGAAAGAATAGAACAATGATTGAGACAGAGAGAACCATGTTAGCTGCCTCAAGGCTTCCAGTGAATTTCTGGACTGAGGCAGTTAGCACAGCATGCTATGTATTAAATCGGGTTCTGACGGTTAAACGGCTCGGTAAAACGTTGTAAAACCATGAAACGGATCTTACTAGAGGTTTGCTAGATCGTATAAAAGAGAACGAGATGTAAATAAAAGTTTGTTTTATTTAAATCACCAAGACATAATTACAAGCTCTCTAATCAGCCCAAACAGAGAAACATTCTAAAAAACACATAGTTAAGATCTGGCCTCTCTCAAGTTCTCTAAATTGCTACTGAATTCCAAAGACCAAAAACTATTTATAGACTAGATGATCTACCCAAATGGAGCTCATCTGAAGTGCCACTTCGGGTCACTTCGGGTCACTTCGGGTAGACACAAAGTGTCACTTTGGGTACCACTTCGTGTGGGTTCGAGTTTCACTTTTCTTGTATCAATTTTGCAATTTTCGTCTTATTCAGATACTTAAAATGACGAATCGTATATGCACTAACTCCCCCTCGACATGTGCAGTATCCGGTCACCACTTAGATTTGTATCTTTAATCAAACTCCCCCCTCAACTTTATTCTATGTTTCATCTTAAATACTTGACGATGCATAGTTTCTTTCATCCTTATCAACAGCTTCAAAAGACTTGAAGTTGTGATTAACTTTTTCCTTAGAGTACATGGCCAACATAAATAATCTTGGCGCAAAACGTCTCTTTGAGACTCCAAGATATGGATTTTGAAAATCTGATTTGTATCATGTGTCGGTCAGATCGAAAATAAACAAGAAATAAAATCTTTTTGGCTTTTAAAAAATTTATGCTAAAACACACCAAAACTCTTTTTGATTTTTCTAAAATGAAATATAAAAATGCAATACAGAATCAGACTCTATTTTTGATTTTGCGAGAAAGATCACAATGCGAGATCATATCAGACATAATGCATCTAGCAGATTTCAATTTCGGCCTTAAATAGCATGCAAGCCAAGATAATCGCAAATATAACAATTATGTTTATTTCAGCACGAGCCAATCATTTTTATCGTTTTCAGATATGCTTAAGGTAATATTATCATGCACTGATAACTCGGCCTCCACTCTATCAAAAATACCAGCAAATTATCATGTTTTATCATATAGAATCAACTTTTGTTAGAGATATAAGCATCCTTGATGAGTCATGCAAAAATAAAGCAGAACCTCAAATACCTAGCAGTCAGGTCAGTCTTGTGGACAAGCGGATAAAGCCCAAATATTGGAGAAAAATAAGAAAGCAAAACAAGTTGAAGTTGTATAATCCAACAACGATCAGGTCGATAATTCCGTATACACAGAGAAAGTCCGATGAATTATACGAAACACCAAAGAAAATAAAGCAGAACCTCAAACGAACAACAATCAGGTCGATCTTTCGATACGCAGAGAATGTCCGATCGTTTGAGAAAATAAATAAAATCAAACAAGTTTATATCTTTCAAAATGAAAAAAATGCATTCATCAGGATATCTCTTATTCTATTTTTTGCCAGAATCATCACACAGCATTCATCAAGAAGCAAAAAACCAAAGATCACCAGGCAAGCTTTATGTTTATATCTTACTTGCATATATCAAATTAGTCATGCACATTCACAAATTATGCAAGTACCTACAACCGTCAGACTTAATCTATCCATGGCAGATAAACGTATATGCTGGTGTACTATCATTTCTCGCTTTTGTCATATCAATTTCTCAAATTTTCATTCTTTTTTTTATATATTTTCCATAGTTTCTCCCGCTAAAATTCAACAAACCCTATTTTTTGAATTTTCTAAAATTTCTCCCCCTAAAAGTATTAACGAAAGAAAATGAATAACAAAAATGAAAATGATTGATCAACACTTGACACATTTTTTAAAATGATTTTTTTTTGAAAATCAGTGTTTCAAAGATAGGAACGATTCAATTTAACTTACATCAACCACACGTATCTCACTGTCAGCAATTGGATAATCACTAACAGGTCTTCTTGAAATACATGCATTCACTGAAAAATAATAAGTCTTTTAAACCCCGACCCCTTCCACGGTTATGGGTCAACCAGTGTCTTCAACAAAATCACTGTTGGCCGTAGATTCAACTTTTGATCTCCATTCCTATTTTGGTTTTAAAATTTCTAGTGAACCATTGTCAACTGATGAGTGACAATCAGAACTACTACCCAACTTTTCTGAAGTAAGCTTCTTATTCCAGAAAAATGTAGTGTTGGGCATTGGTTCACTAAAAATAATGCCATCACGATCAACATAATTTGTATTTTTGGCATTTGATGATGAATTGTTAGTAGTCGTAGGGAAATTTTATGCAAAATGACATTTCTTACGACAAACATAACACAATCAACGATTAGTTAGAGTGATTGAAACTGGTTTTTTAAACTGATCTGTCGAACATTCATCATAGACCTCTGAAATCACAGGTTTAGGTTTCTTTGGTTTCTAAGATTTTTTAAAACATATTGGAGAATCATAAAACCCAGAATCATCTCCATGACAAAAGCATTTATCTTGACAATAAAACTTGTTATAGTTAGCGGAATAAAATGACTCTGAATTTTTACCACCTGGTGGTGTAGCATCAGATATGCAAGAAGACTCTACTGAAGAAATCTTTTCATCTACAGATGGATAAGACACATTCTTCTTCCAAATTGAGGCTTCTTATCTATGAACACCATCTGTTTCTTTTTTTGCTCAGCATTGAAATTCTTCTTATTGTGATCCTTAATTGGAACCTCCTTTCCTTCATATCCCAAACCACCATTCTTCTGCTTAGGATGTTCTTTCACAAAATGACCTTGTAATGCTAGACGAGAAAATTCATTTTTTGATAGCTTTAACACCAATTCCTTATTCAGTAAAGATTCATCAATCACGATATCAGAAAAATCAGGAATCTTCACATGTTCAGGTTTTCCTTCAAAAATTTTCTCACAAGTCAAGAAACACAAATTTTGAATCAAACTTTGGAACCTTGTTTGAATCAAATATTCTTTCATCCTTGTTCTTTTTCTGACACTTTGATTTCTTTGATTTTCCTGAGTGAACACCATCTTGCTGGATAATCTTGTAGCTTTTTACTTGAATTATTATTAGATGTTGTTATCAAAATAACCAATTATTAACATCCTTACTAGGTTTGCTATCTCGTTCCAGATGATACAAATAATTCTGAAACACGCTTGATGTATTGCAATTTGCAAGTTTTCATTGTAGATCAAGCATTTCAATCTTTATTTCAGAAATCCTAGTATTAGCTTTCAGTAACTCCTTCTAAACATCGATAAATTTCTCAGATAATTGATTAAACTTATGCTTTTGAACATACATTCTATCACATTCATCAAGAACTTATTTTGTAATCTTTTTCACTTTATTTTGAAGATCATCAATATCTGTTTTTAAAACTTTATTCTCTCTGACTAATTCAGTCTTCTCAGAAACTAGAACTTCTATAGGATCAGTATTAGTTATGATTAAACTAAAACAAGAAACCTCTACTTGTAAATATAACCTTGCGGAATTAAAGTTATACTTCACTTTACTCGAGCAGATTTAGTTCTGTTGTATTAGGTAGTGTTTGATTTGCATAAGTATAATAACAACGAAGTAAGAAATACTTGGCACTATTTGCATTAACTCAAAGTTACACTATTACAAGGTGATCAAGAACCGTATGAAACAATGAGCTAACTACTGCTATATATAGTGCAGATGAGATCAATGACAGCCATTGATCTCAAACGATCTAATCTAAACCGTTTAATACAAAGTCAAATATAAACTACCAAAAGCATAAACTTCGCCAATTGGAATATCTTGCGTGTGAACAGCACCATACTATATTAGGAGAGCGGCTTTGGCAGATTTAGATGCAAACAAGAAGATTTTGCAGGATTGGACTTGCTGAAAAGACATCTCAGGAAAAGTCTGGTTGAACTCATTATCTGGTGGATAATCGAGTTCACCCGGAATATTCGCTAGCTGACAAATATGCTTCTTCCGCTTGAACTGCCAGTTCCGCTTGAAGTTAAGAATTCCGCTTCAACTTCAACTTCAGCCGGAACTTATCAAAAGTGGCTTTCAGCCGGAAATCTTCAGCGATATATTCCTTACAATCTCCCCCTAAGCTGATGCTGTCAAATTATTCTTCAACTCCAAAGTTTATTTTCAAAACTGACTTATACCCAAAAATTTCTAATCCTTGACCTACTTGTCCAAGGATTTGATGTTGGCATCCAGACTTTAAGAGAGCTCTTTCGAATTAGTTTTGGTCACCTGCACATATCTGAATGATTCCCAATCTTTTTCATTCCATTCATCTTGAACACAGATGGATTCATGAACTGTGAAGGTGCCATCAGCTCTATGAACATAGAACAACTTTTCTTCTTCTTCTTCCCAAATGATGAATTTCACCTCACTGACAGGTTCTTCTTCTTCATCGTGAGAATCACCTTGAGATCTGAAAAGCATTCCACATTCATTCACTGTTGTCTCAATACATAATCTCAGCAGGTGCTCAACCCTTGTAGGACTCAGAATCTCTCTTAACTTTACACAAATATCAGTCATTTGTAGTGCACTGAGCATTCTGGTGGCTTTATGAGCATTCACTACTATGGTTGTGCCATTTGCCTAGTTGAAAGTGAAGTCAAAGGTAGCTTCATCTGTTGTCCATCCCATAATTTTATTCTTTTGGGGAGGAGCTTTTCTTCTTTGCTTCTGATCTTTCTTGTTCTTTTCATGCATCAACATCCTCTTCTCTTCTTTTTCTCCTCATATGAATCATCTTTTGATTCTTGCACAACAGGTGATTTGCCCTTTGATGAGGGAGAAGAGGGACCAGGTTGAACTTCAGTAGGTTTGGTGGATGGTGTAGAAGCAGTGGTGATTGATGGTTCTCTGATGGTGAGTGGAGGTAAGGAGGTTTGAGATGGTGGTCTACTGGCTTCTGGTGTAGGGCTAGAAGGTGGAGTAGGTGGAAAAATGTCTAAGAAGTCAATGGTAGGTGGAGGCTTCTTCCTAAAAGGAATGATTGGGGTGAAGTTGTCTGTTCTGTATTTTGGGTTGGAAAGTTTGGTGGCTACCTTTTTGGAAATTAAGGTGGCTTATATGGTATGAGGGCAAATGACTATGGAATTTATGGAACTGTTGTAGGTATGGGGTTTGGGTTGTATAAGAAGGAAGGTGGAGGTTGGATATATGCATCGTCAGTAAACTCAGGTTTGACATTTAAGTTAGTTGATGTACCTGAGGTGAATTCTGAAGTTAAAGGCATCACTAACTTTGGATTTACAGTAGCTATATCTCCTTTAAGCTCATGAAAGATTGAGTCAATCAAGTTGCAAAGCTCTCTGACTTTCAACTGAGCTACCACTTCTTCTGTTTTCAAATTTCTAACAACTAGGACCCTTTTTACCTTTTTCAACAGTAGGTAGTTCTCATCATTCTTTACCAATTTAGTAGGCATCTGAGAGGCAATTGAGATCAGCCTTTGCCTTTCAACATCAGTCATCGCATCCAAATTATAATCCTTCAGTCACTAATTAAAGGATATTTTCTTAGCCTCTTCAAATAAACTTTTGACAACACCATTTTGTGAATACAGATCAAACTCCTCTTGAATCTCTTTGGCTAGCCTCTCATATTCAGCTACCATTCTAGCATCTTCTACCATTTTTAACACAGCTTCAGCTTCAGGGGTTTGAACAACCTACTGAATAGATCTAAGGTTTGCAGGTTGAACAGGCTCTTCAACTTGAACTGACTCTGTGCTCCCCATAGTTATTAAAGTTGCAGCTATGTCTTTAGCCTCTTCACTTAATTGTTCTTCCGGTTGAACCACATGTGGCTGATCAGACCCAAAGATTGAATGAACAGGGCCATATGTTGGATCAGGAGAGTTTTCATATATTTGAATTACTTCCACCTGGGTTTCAGTTTGAAGTTCCGGTTGAACTACCAGTTGAGCTTCCGCTTGAACTTCCGGTTGAACTTCTGGTTGAACTTCCGGTTGAACAATATTTGGACCTTCAGTCACCACCTGAGGTTTGGTGACTTCAGGTTCATCATCAGCTAGCTCTAATACCTCTGTTCCTTCTTCTTCACCGATCAAATGTTCATCACCTCCTTCAGACATAGTGGCATCTGCAACAGTTGCAGTGCTTTCTTCAATATCTGATGCTTCCTTGCTGGTGGAAGCAATGTTCCTCTCCACTTGATCACTGGCTCTTTCAGCCGGAAAGATGACATCTTTCAGTAATCTTGTGATCATATATATGTGCTCAGGGAGAGCACCAGCAATCAGCATTGAAGACTGAACTAACTCAGTGAGGTTGGGGTCTTCAAATGGAGAAATGGCAATCAGTTGACTGCTCTTCATATTGACCCAACTTTCTTCCACTGTGAAGGGCTTAACACCAAGTTTCTTGCAGGCTGTGGCTCTAACTTCAGGTGGTATTCTATCAGTTTCTTCTATTTCAATTATGGCAGGAGTTGAAGTCAACTTCTTCCCCAATTTGACAGTATCAGCTTCTTCAGCTTCTCTGTTTGGGTTTGAAGGACCTGCCTCAGCTTCAGTGGGAGCAGCCTTCACCAATGTAGCAACAGTGGCATTCAAATGATCAACCTCTGCTTGGAGATTAAGGTACAAATTCGTTAATTCCGGTAGTGTATAACTTTCCTCAACTGGCTTTTTACCAGTATCCCTGAACAAGACCAAGTTATCAATCTGAGATTGATCAACTGTGGTACCCATGGCTTCTTGGCACCTGGGATTGTCTTCAACTGTCTCAGCAACCCTTGGTTCCAATGAAGGACCCATGGGTACTGATTCAGAGAAGATTGCCACAATTTGGGTCTTATTGATGTTAATGCTAGCACCAAGATCCAGTGGAGATACTTGAGCAGCACCTAGGTGATAGGGGTTGCAGGGGTGAAAATTGTTCAGATGGGGATTGTACATCTGTTTCTACTGACTCCCCCTCAAGAGAAGGTTCATCACTAAGGGCATATCCTAATTTTACCAGTTTCCGCTTAGACTGTTTGCCTTGAGCAGGGTTTAAAGCTTCAGGTTGGCTGGTGGCACTAGGTGGAGGAGACCTAATGACCACATTTCTCTGTCTCTTGAACACGACAGGAGGGGATTCAGAAGAGGAAGTGGTAGTGGGGGTAGTTTTAGCGGATGCTTTCCTATTATTGGATCTGTAAGTTTGTAAAGTAGAGGAAGCTGGGACAGATGTGGAATCAGGAACCATTAGGTTGATGGTCATGTAATCTTGAGCAGGTTGCTCTGTTGCTGCCACAGTTTCCGTTTGAACCTCAGCATAAGCAGGTTCATTAGGAAACTACCTTGGAATTGGCAGGGGATGGTCAGTATCCCTCCCTCCCATGAAAGACAGTCTTGTTTAAAGCTAAGTTTGAAAAGGTTTTCTCATTTAGGAGTTTGGGTTGCAAAATTGTACCACCCAAAACAATTTGGGGGTATTCTTTTCTGAGAATACATGTTAAAAATCTAGGGTACAGATAGAAATATTCAGATTGGATGTTTGTTTTTAGGGCTGTAAAAATTAATTTAGAAAAGTTGAAATTTTCACCCTTTACCACAGCATAGAAGGCAGAGGCTTGTTCACCAGCAAGCTCATCAAATCCACCCTTCTTTGGAGTTAGGCATACCAGAATTGTATGAGCCAAGAACCTCCAGTTGTATGGTAACTACCCTTTCTTGATGGTTTTGCTTTGCAGGGAACCACCATATCCAATGTCTCTGAACAGTTTTAGATATTTCTTGGAATCGACTACCATGTATCCACTTTCATCCCTTAGTTTCAACACCTTTCGTACTTTGGCTTCATCAATTTCCACTTCGGTGCCCTGAACACTTGACACAATCCTTTCACTACCGTTGTCGCCTTCAGCAACCCTAGCATGAGACCAGAAATCTTCCATAATTTCTTCAAATATCACCGCTTCAACTGTCAGCGCGTGATGAAGGTGAGATCTTTTAAGGAAGTCGATCATGCCATTATAGATGTTTGTCTTACTTGGTGGTTCAAGATACGCCACCAAATTGTGCTCTACCGGAAACTTTGAGTCGCTGACGGGCTTCTTCCTACTTGAACTTGCTTTAGGAGCCATTGTTGATGGTTGATTTGAGAAAAAATTGACGGTTATTTGGAAGTTACAGAGAGGGTTTGGGAGAAATTTGGGAGTAATTTCTGAGTGGGGTTCGAGAGAAATGGGAAAATGACGGTAAATTAGGGCTTTTTCCTTTTTTGTCAGTGACGTGGAGGAGAGAGGTTTTAAACCGTCGATTCAGTAACTGATGTGACTGGTGCTTTATGGGTTATACGGTACAACTTGGTAAAGCATGTCTTTATCCAAAAGAATTTTACTGAAACCTCGGACATTTAAAGGTTAAAAGCTCAATGGGTAATTAAATATGTTTCCACATAAAAAGTTGTGCCTTCCGGGTAATTCAATGAAAAGTAACTTTGACTTGTTGACCCGAAGTTTCGGAACTTCAAGCGAAAGATTTTTCCGCTTGGAAGAATTGTTTTTCAAAAACTTTTTGCCACCCAATTTACACAGCATTTTTCCGGTTGAAGTTCACCTTGAGATTTTCAAAAGTTTTCCTTTCTCAGGTTGAACCGGAACTTGGACCGGAAAACCAAAGCACATAATTTTTGAAAATTTGTGTTAATTTTTCATAGTTTAACAGCAGTTACTGCCTATGAACCGAAAAGTTTTCTAATTTACACAAGAGATTTTTATTTTCTTTTCTTTTTGTATCAGGAGACGGGCTCTTGAGCACATGCCTCTCTTTTATTAAAATTGTGAAAAGTTTGTTAGTCAAAATTCATCATTCCGATGGCTGTAATGAGGTAGAAGAATCTTGCCTCATCAAAAGCTTTGGTAAACAAGTCAGCCAATTGGTGATCAGTATGAACCTTTAACAACTTAATTAAATTCTTTTCTACACAATCTCTAATAAAATGATACCTGATATCAATGTGCTTTGTTTTGGAGTGCTTGACAGGATTGTTGGTGATGGATATGGCACTGTTGTTGTCTGCGAAAATGGGAGTTTCCATGAAGGTGATCCCATAATCAAGCATCTGATTTTGGATCCAAAGGACTTGACTACAGCAGCTTGATGCATCAATGTATTCAGCTTCAGTTGTTGATGTAGAAATACAGGTTTGTTTCTTACATTGCCAAGATACAAGCCTTTCACCCAAGAATTGACATCCTCCTGATGTTGATTTCTTGTCAATATCACATCCACCATAGTCACTGTCGGTGAATGCTTTGAAGGAGAAATCAGAATTCTTAGGGTACCACAATCCCAATTTGGGTTGACCCTTCAAATACTTGAAAATTCTTTTGACTGCTAGCATGTATGATTCCTTTGGTGAGGACTGATATCTTGCACATAAGCAAACACTGAACATGATGTCAGGTCTACTTGCTATGAGATACATCAGTGATCCTATCATGGCTCTATACATGTGTACATCCACTGGCTTGCCACTTAAGTCACTTGTTAACTTGTGGGAAGTGGAGATAGGAGTTTTAGCGGTTGAGCATGTTAGCATATCAAATCTCTTAAGCATATCTTGAATGTACTTTGACTGATTCAGAAAAATCCCTGCTGCAGTTTGCTTCACTTGTAAGCCTAAGAAGAATGTTAATTCTCCCATAGAACTCATTTCAAACTTCGACTGCATCAGTGATTCAAACTCCTTGCACAGAACAGTGTTAGATGAACCAAAAATAATATCATCTACATAAATTTGAACCATCTCCTGTAGCCATTCTCTAGAAGGTAGTTAGAAAGAGTTTCATACCAGGTTCTAGGAGCTTGTTTGAGGCCATACATGGCTTTGACCAGCTTGCATACCCTGTTTGGATGATGAGGGTCCTCAAAACCAGGAGGTTGTTTGACATAAACTTCTTATTCCAGTAGGCCATACAGGAAGGCACTTTTGACATCCATCTGAAATACTTGGAAGTCTTTGAAGGCAGCATAAGCTAGAAAGATTCTGGTTGCTTCCAATCTAGCTACGGGTGCAAACACTTCATCATAATCTATGCCATCTTTCTGTGCATAGCCTTGCACAACCAGTCGTGCTTTGTTTTTGAAAAAAATACCCCTGTCATCTTTCTTGTATCTGAATACCCACTTTGTACCAATTGGTTCTGCTCCATCAGGCAGATCTACCAGTTCCCAAACTTTCTGCTTGTTGATTTGAAATAATTCTTCTTGCATTGCCTCTACCCAACTGCTATCTTCCAAAGCTTCAGCTACTTTCTTGGGTACTTCTTGAGACGAAAATGCAGCATGCAAAAAAATGTTTGCATTAGCAGATTTACTTCTTGTCAACACTGGTGCTTTCACATCTCCAATAAAATTCTCCAAAGGGTGATTCTTGTTGATTCTTCTGTCTATGAGCATAGGGAACTCATGGCTTCTTCCATTTGATGGTATGTTGAGCCTAGGAAGTAAGTGATCAAGCTCAACATTTACAAGGTGTGACACAGGATCTGAAACTCCAACTGATTCATGAGAATTTGTGTCTAAATTGTAGGTCAGATGCTCTGAATTAGACTCATTGGATGTGCCATTATTTGAATTTTAAGCTTCATTTGACCCTAGCTCAGTATTCTCTTAAGTTTCTGAAATAGAGTTTTCCGGTTGAACTTAAACCGGAGAAACAGATTCCGCCTAGACTTCAACCGCAACTATTTCTTATTCAATTTGAATTATTTCAATCAGTTTCTTTTCATTTCCTGGCAAGATAGGTTGAGTGCTCATTGAAGAGAAGAAAATTGGCTTCTTGGTCACAATTTGATTCCTCTTCCAATGCTCATCAACAGACCTATAAAAATTTTGTTCCTGCACTAAAGAGCTCACAGGCTTATCAACATTTATGTTGAAAGCAGTGGTTAGTGCATCAATATCAAATAACCAACTGGGCTGAGATTCAAAATTGTTAGGAGATTTTTCATTGAAAGACACATTTATAGTTTCCTCAACAATTTTGGTTCTCTTGTTGTATACTCTGTATGCTTTTGACATACCAGAATATCCAACAAAATAACCCTCATCTGCCTTTTTTGCAAATTTAGGCAATAGCTCATTAGTTATTAAGATTGTAACAGGACAAACAAATCCCTTAAAAAAATAAATATTTGGCTTTCTTTTTCTCGAAAGCTCATAAGGTGTCTTATTCTTTCCTTTGACAATTAAAATCCCGTTTTGGACATAACAGGCAGTGTTCACTGCTTCTGCCCAAAATATCAAAGGGAGCTTGGAGTCTGCTAACATAGACCTAGCAGCTTCAATCAATGTCCTATTTTTCCTTTTAGCAACACCGTTCTGCTATGGAGTTCTAGAAGCACTAAATTGTCTCACAATTCCATTTTCCTCACAATATGAGTTCAAGACATGATTTTTGAATTATGTGCCAGTGTCACATCTGATTGTTTTGACTTTAAGGTTGGATTAATTTTCTAAATTGATAACAAGTGTTTTCAACAATTCAGCAGTTTCATCTTTTGTTTTAAGAAAGAAAACCCAAGTGTATCTAGAAAAATCATCAATTATTACAAAACAGTATGACTTTTTCCCCAAACACATTACTCTAGTTGGACCAAAGAGATCCATGTGCAACAGCTCTAGAGGTTTTGAAATAGAAGATTCAACTTTTGGCTTGAAGGAGGTTTTGTGTTGCTTTCCTTGAGACAAGGTG
Source organism: Deinandra increscens subsp. villosa (assembly GCA_039602395.1). NCBI lineage: Eukaryota > Viridiplantae > Streptophyta > Magnoliopsida > Asterales > Asteraceae > Deinandra > Deinandra increscens. Next base: position 235,449 of record JBCNJP010000060.1, on the reverse strand, counting down.
CACAGTTTTCAGAACATGCAAATTGCTTGTTAGGAAGACCCTTAACCAAGCCAAGATTTACAATTTTGTTCATGTTCTTGCAATTCACATGACCTAACCTCCTATGCCACAAATCAGACTCATCAACAAAGGCTTTGGATATAAAATAGGCAGTGCCACATGAGGGTGCAGCAACTGATATATCCAAGATGTATAGTCCATCTCTCCTAGGTGCCTTAAGCATGATTAGTTCATCAGGAACTTTGACACCAGGTTTGAGAACTATAGCCTCTTTCTCATTAAATATTAAAATTTAATGTATCAACAAAATTGACTTTATCAAATTTTACCAGTCCATTGCTCACATCTCCTTGTGCTGAGATATGGCCTTTAGTGTTTCCAAAGGCAACTGGTCCTCCATTTATTCTTTTTGTGTTTTCCAGTATGTGCTTATTCCCTGTAATATGGCAAGTGCATCCACTGTCGACTACCCATAGGCTATTATGGCCTTTATTCTGCACCTACACATATCAGAATTGATCAGTTTCTATAAGGGACCCAAACCTGAGTGGTCTTGGGTCTGCCATAAGAATCATTATACTTATACTCCTTGAGTACTAAAGTATTCACAACTGGAGCTTCAGTGAGCAGATCGTCATTGTCAAAACTTAAGTTCTCATACTGAGTACTTGTTTGACTAAATCTTTCACCTTTGGTGTTTTTCCTATCAGCAATTTTTCTTTCCCTATATTCCTTAATTTTCTTTGCTTGTTGGTTAGTTTCTTGGATCTTTCATTACCTTGATTAATCAGCTTAGTTCTTTCAGGAGATTTAGAAAATCTTTGAGGAAAGTATTTGTTTTGGTTTGAACTTTCCCCCTGAAATGGAACAGTGTGACTTCCACTTGAACTAACAGCAAGTTCAATTTCAAGTTGGTTAGACTTTTTGCTTCTTGAAATTTTTTTTCTAGAGGTGGTCTTTCCTCTAGAGGGATTTCTTTTCTTTTAAGCTTCAAAATGCTCAAACCAATCAGCAAAGTGTACATGAGGTCTCTGCTTTGGAGCAGTGGCTGATCTGGGTTGATTTTTGTTTTCCGGTTGAACTTGAGTTTGAGCGGAATAGTGTTCCTCTTAAACTTCGGCTGGAAAACGATTTTGCGTTAGAACATAAAAACTTCCATTTCTTTCGTTACCAATTAAAACCCAGTTGGATTCAGATCCAAAATGCTTCATTGTGTGGCTTTTCACATGTGAAATTCTTCCTGTGAGTTTCTTTTGAAAATTAGCCTTTGGTTTTAGAACAGGTTTTGGTTTCGAAAATGGTTTGACTTTACTCAGTGGGTTGAACTGACATACAGCAACAAGGTGTCCTTGTTCACCACAAAACATGCATTCAACAATTTTGGTTTCACAAGATTCAACTTTCCTGGGAGACTCATTTGGTTACTTGATTGAAAGTGAATTGTCCAAACCTTTGAGTTTTACTTCCCTTTGGTTGCTCAGGTTACTTTCCTCCAACTTTTGACTCTTTGGGTTCATAAATAGTTGGTGGTGGCATGAGGTTTTATTGGCAACAGCAGCAACCACATTCTGGCGGTTTTGACTTCCGGTTAGTTTTGGTAGGGTGGGTTGATGAGCTGAGTTGTGAACAGAATTATTGCTGTTAGAATTGTTTCCACCATGATTCTTCATTTGGACATGACCCTGGTTCTGTCCTTCCCTTCTTGGCTATGGGAATTCTCTTGCAAAATGACCAAGTTGGTGACAATTGTAGCATTTCACCTTGCTTTTGTCTAGCCCTATATGAGCACTCGTTGCTCCCTTGTAGGTTCTACCAGTTCTTTTGTAAAACCTTTGAGCTCTGACAGGCACTATAGCAAGTTGGGTCAGAATATCCATTTCTTACAAATCATCAGCACCTATACACTCAAGATCTTCAAAAATGAAGCCTTGATATGAGTCAATTGCTACATGAGCATTGTGAGAGTTGTCAAACGTGTTTGAAAAACTCTCTTGACACCTTGGTGTCTCAGGGAAACTGACTATAGGTGACTGGTATGATGATGAGTTTGAAGATCTTTGATTGTGAAAATCGGTAGTTACTAGTGCAGTTGAAAACAGCTGAGTTTACTCAGAATATGAGTTTCGCTTAAGATTCAGTTCCATTTCATAAGCACTGAGTATGCCATGAAGTTCACTAAGTCTCATCTTTTTCAAATGTTTACATTCCCTGATGCTGACGGTGTAAACAGTCCACGCAGAGGGCAAGGAACGTAGATGTTTTCTATTTACATCTACTTGGTCTAGTTTTACATCTACCTTTTGCAGTTCATCAAGTAGGGAAACAAATCTTAAGTACTGGTTTGTCATTGATTCACCAGTTTTGAAAGTAAAGTTCTCATATTTCTGTTTTAAGACATCTTTCTTGTTTTCTCTTACTTCACTGGTTCCTTCATACATTTCACTTAAGGCATTCCACAGGTCAAATGCAGTTTTGTATCCTTTGAACCCACTTAAAATGGAATTAGGAAGTGCAGCCTGTAGAGTCTAATATGCCTTATAGTCAAATTCGAGAGCAGCATAGTCAGAATCAACATATTTTTCCAAAGGTTTAGGTATTTTGACTTCTGCATCATCAGCAGATGAAACCATGGGTGAGTAGGGACCTTCAGTAAAGGATTTCCAAATACGACGGTCTAAAATCCTAACAAAACCTTCCATCCTGAGTTTCCACGTACGAAAGTCATGAGGAGTGAACATTTGTGGTTTGTTAGCACTGCCGTTTGAAGATCCTAAACTTAGATCACTCATTTTGAAAACTTCAGAGCGATATATTCCTTACAACTTCACTTTCAATTGAAAATCTTTTAGCTGTTGCAGCAAGTTCATCGCTTTGTTCTTGAAGATAACCAAGCTTCTGCTTTGACTTAACAAATAAAGCATCAAAATCTTCAATAACTTCCTTTTCTTTAGCATTAGCTTCATAACATTCTTCAATCAACACTTTCTTTTCTTTCAACCAATCTTCCTTGATTCTAACAAATTCAGAACAATTTGAACATGATGCAGACACATCCTTTTGAATTTCTGAAACTAAACCATCACAAAATTGATTTTTTCCATTTCTCCACTTCTTTTGTCAAAATAACCTTCTCTTCAATCAACTTTGCCACTTTCTTCTCTAACTCCTCAACATCATCTTTGTTATCCTTTGCTAACCTTGAATTTTGATGAAGTTGCATATTGTGATATTCACATATTGTTTTCAGATTGTCCCATAATACCTTAGATTTCCGACAATCCTAAATATACACAAACAACTCTGTTAATAATGCCAACTTGATATACTCATATGTCTTCTTTTCATTTTCAATTTTTTTCTTTTCTGCATTTATAAGATCCCTTCTCCATTTAGGTTCTCCAGAAGAATCGGTTGGATAGACATATAAATCCTTAATCAGAATCCACATATCTTTATCCACTCTATCAATATATGCTTTAAACCTTGGCGCCCAATGAAAATAATATTAAAATCATAACAATTATGGCACTTCCTGTCCATGACTAGCAACAAAACTTTTAATCTAGTCCATCTTGAAAACTTCAAATGCAAAAACAGAGGTCTTAGAAGTGGATTTAGAGGGTCTAAACGGAGGGTACTAGCCGCTAATCCCGAACTTGTTCGGGATTCACGATTCTCAAGTTATGTCAATTTTAGTAAAACAACCCAAAAATCCCAAACTTGTCTGAACTTGTCCAAAATGACACTATACGAAGTGAACCGAACTGAAAACAGGTTATCCGAACCCATCCGAACTATGACTTCGGGTACACGAATTGGAATCCGAACTGAGACTTAGGTTGTACTAACTGACCCGAACTTAACCGAACTGGAACTTTGGTTGACTGAACTAAAGCAAACTCACCCGAACTACGACTTCGGTTGACGCTTAAATTGCAGATCTGAAGTTCATCAACCTAACTGAAACGAACTGAACATATATGGATAAAAAATTCACGATTTTGGACAGATTTGAACGAGATTTTCAGCAATCATGAAGATTTTAACAACAGGAATGTTTCAGAAATGAATTGCACTCGAAAAGCTCAAAAATTGACTTGTTTAATAATGAAAAACCCCACGATTTTTGACACAAAAACGAAAATGATCAAAGAAAACGCAATAGAGCAACTTGGATTTGCTCTGATACCACATGTAAAACCTAGTGGTTTGCTAAATCGTATAAGAGAGAACGAGATGTAAATAAAATTTTGTTTTATTGAAATTACCAAGACACAATTACAAACTCTTTAATAAACTCAAACAGAGAAACACTCTAAAAAACACATAGTTAAGATCTAGCCTCTCTTAAGTCTCTTAATTGCTACCGAATTCCAAAGACCAAAAACTATTTATAGACTTGCTGATCTACCCGAACTGGAGCTCATCCGAAGTGCCTCTTCGGGTAGACACAAAGTGTCACTTCGGGTGCCACTTCGTGTGGGTTCGGGTGTCACTTCGCCTTCATCATTTTTGTAATTCTCATCATGTTCAGATACTTCACATGATGAACCGTATATGCACTAACAAACATGTTATGAGATGTTGAAGAACCAAAAGCCGAATCTCAAGTATCTGGAACCATTTGGGTCTCCCTGCAAGATTTTGCTATCTGCCGGGAAATTCAACGAGAAGGTAGTCGAAGGATTCTTCGTTGGATATTCCAATAAAAAAAAGCGAGTCTTTAATACGGCGACTGTTGCAGTGGAGGAATGGTTACACGTTGACTGTCAACCACATACATTACCGCCCAAAGGTGTGGTCCAGATTGGATTTTTTTATTACAAAGGATTATTTGATTCATTTGATTAAAGAGGAGGATTAACCGATGAACAACTTGCATCAATTTACATTTATTTACAAAATGATGCATTGGTTATGCATACCCAGTCTCCAACAACTCCGAATGTGCAAGCGGAAGATGAATTGACCGAGTCCACAAACGAAGTTGTTAATGATACGTCTTTGGATCAAGAGAATGAGTTCCATGAGACTCAATCGGAACCTGTTGATGTTCCTGTCCCGCAACCTGAGTCAAGTTCAAATGATAATTTGTGGTTGAGGATGATCATATCAATAATCTGAATGGCAATATTGTAGTTCTAATTCATCCGACACTTCGAATTAACACCTATCATCCGCAAGAAAATATCATAGGTGATTTGGAAGTCGGGGTTTGTAAAAGACGGCAAGTTAAAAGTGGTGCATTGCTAGCTATCAGGGAATCTGGGGTTCAAGATGAAGTATTTCACTCATGCTTTCTATTGCGGATCGAACTTACAAATGTTGATCAAGAACTTAAAGATGGTTCGTGGGTAGAGGCGATGCAGGAGGAACTCCTACAATTTCATAAACTCGGCGTCTGGCACTTAGTTGATCTACCTGAAGGAAGTAAAGAGCCATGTGGTACCCGTTGGGTTTATAAATGCAAACGAGATGATCGAGGTGTCATTGTCCATAGCAAGGTACGTTTGTTGGTCTAGTGGTTTTCTCAGCAGGAAGGTATTGACTTTAATGAGGTGTATGCGCCGGTTGCTAGAATCGAAGCAATCTGATTTTTACAGTGTTTTGGACTGATTGTTGTTTGAAATTATGTGGATATTCATTTAACGACATTGGGGTTTTGTTTTGTTTCGGTTGTTATCCATTAAATCGTGATAATTTTGTCAAAAATCGTGTCGGGTCCCAAGTTCATCAAAGTTCAAATTTTTAGGACATTTGTAGTGGTTTTGATAGACTAAAACTTGTACTATTGTATTCGCTTTGCTCGGACGCGTATATTGTTACAAGATTTTTAACAAATGGTTACTGGATCGTGAGTATTAATCAAAGAAACCCTTCGATTTCATTTCAGATCCGAAGTGAGTGTTCTTCACACGAACTAAGACTTCGGATCTCACTTCGTGTTCCACTTCGGACGTTGACCATCCCCTTCGGACATTGACCAAGTCAACTTCGTGTGTTGACCGCATTGTTGTTGTTGACTAAGTTCAAGACCATTTTGGAACACAGTTCGGACAACTTCATTTAAGATTTTCAGTTCGGATCCACTTCGTATAAACCTATTTTTTTTTACAAAAAGTTAATCGTTTACGCAAATGGAAATTAATTAACGAATTTGGTGAACGTTTTTTATTATCACATTGAATTTAATAAATATTTCATTTTATGTATCTTCTAAAGTGGAAAACGATATGAAATTCGGTGAAAGACATAACCTCTGTGCTTATTTGGGAGGGGGGGGGTAAGCAGAACAAAAGCAGCTAAGTTCGGTGGCATCTTCGATTTTCTGAAACGTTCAAGAATCCATTTTGCAATTACTGAAGATTGTCATCCTTATAGGGATATTATCACTGTATTTTGGACGACTGCTAAAACAAACACTGACGATCTAATCAGCATCTTTGGCACAGTTCAGAATACAACTGTAAAATTCATTGAAGCTGATGTCAGAAGAGTCTTAAAGTTTAATGGTGATGATTTAAAGGCTCCATTGATAAAACTGATATTGTTGCACTATTGAAGAGGATCTAGTATGTTAAAGATCCAAATCAAAATTGGGTGTCAAAATCTGAATTTCGTGTCCCATACAAGTTTCTGATTCACGTCTTAGTACACTGCTTGGGGAACAGAATCTCAGGATAGGATGAGATTGGCCCGAAGATGTTTTCTATGATGAAGGCCTTGATACTCAACCGTCCTTACAACGTTGCATGTCTGATATTTCATTATATGAGAGATAATCTGGTGATAAGACGTAAGAGGGCAATGTTATCTCCAAGATCTGTACAAATGATCATGAATGCTTTGTATCCACCTCCGGTAAAGAATGAAGACCAGAAAATACTGTTAAAGCATATGAGTGTAGCAAGTGTGGGTACATTGGTAGTTTATCAGAAAAAGAAACCAAATGAGCATCATTCTGTGAAAGGATTGATAGGTCACTTGGCGATAGTTGATTATCAAGCTCCAGCCAATGGTGCACCATGGCATGAGGAGGATAGTTCTGATATGGATGATATTAATTCTGAAGATGATTCTGACACCAAGTTGAACAAGAGCAATGATCGTTATCTTATTCATGTATATGAAACAGCTCCATCTGATGACGATGAAGATTTTAACTCGGATGCCGATGTCGGAAAAGGCTAGGGTAAACAACCTGCTACATCCTCTTCTTACTGAACCAAGTTTTACAAGAGCAATGATCGTTATCTTATTCGTGTATATGAAACAGCACCATCTGATAACGATGAAGATTTTAACTCGGATGCCGATGTCGGAAAGGGCAAGGGTAAACAACCTGCTACATCCTCTTCTACACCGAAACCATTAAAGAGGAAGACGGTTGCCACTGGTGGTCGAAGGCGTCCAATAAGTTGAAACGTACAGACATTTTACAACGTCGGGCCAGTAGTGGTTCTTTATCTGGAGGTCCAATAATGTCTCCACCTCCGTTGAACTCTACACCAGCTGCTCCAGTTTCATCATCTGCTGCAATGAAGATAGTTATTTCATCGTTAAATCAGTCAAGTGCTGTGAGGATGTATCTTGGATCAAAGTCTGTATCGACTAGCACAACACCTTTTGCAAGTGTTGGTGTTCAATATGTAAATCGGCCAATTGGAACTTCATCTGTTCCGGTTTCTTCTATAACAACTACTACAACTCCAGCTTCAACAGATTTTAATATCAATGTCTTTTCAAGTGCGATATCTTATTCTCAGCTTGATATATTCAACAATATTCTTATTGATTGTCAGTCTTAAATTGCTGATCTAAAAGCCAGAGATGAAGCTAAGACACAACTGATTGATGAGTTGAAAGCTAAAGATGAAGCTCAATCGAAACAGGTTGTTGAATTAAAAATAGATTATCAACAGTTGAGAAGTGGGAATGAGGCAAAGACTCGAGAGATTATCAAGTTGAAAATGGCAAGTTCTTCCCAAGAAGCACAATTATCTCAGATGAATGAGCAGATCAAATTTCTGCTTAGTAAATAAGCTGCTCAAGGGGAGTTGGGATGCAAGGATGATGTGCTACGATACTTAAATGATAATCCGAATAATGATGATCCTGAAGGTGCATCTGGAGGAGGTTTAGGATCAGTAGGAGCATCTGGCTCGGCTGCTGGTACTTCTGCATCTAAGGGGGAGTCGGATTCGCTGAATGTGATGCCAATATCATTCGTCCCATCAAACCAAGCTGCCATAAGTATTCATGAGATCGGCACGATTTTAGAAGATCGGGAGTTTGTCTGTGAAGTTACCCAAGAACAGATTCAAGCCATATTTGATCTCAATGATGAAGAGATGAAGAAGCAACTGAGGCTGATCCCAAAACTTATGAATTATCAGAGACTTTAGATGACGAAAATTTATTTGATGAAGTCGAGGTTGAAAATATTACTGAGGAAGAGTATCCAGATTTGTACTCTAATTTCAACAACAACCCTGATGATGATGAGTTTGAAGTGTTTCCAAAAGAAAAGGGTGATGAAGCTGAAGTCAAATTAAAGAGAAACGAAGCTGAGATGCCTACTGAACCTGTTGTCAAAAAGGCTAAGGAACAGAAACAAAGAAAAGACTATGATGTATACATGAAAATCTTTCATGCAAATTATGTTCCTCCTCCTAAACCGATAAAGCAAAGAAGACATGTGAGGTTTAATGGTCAAGCATCGGGTGAGATAATCAGATGGATGTATGATAATGAGCTAAACTATCATGGAATCAAACGATAGTCTGGTATCCAATATTTGAAGAAAGCTCTTGATTTCAACACATTGCTTGTCTAGGATGTTATAGAGCTGACGAGAAAACCACTTCTGAACTATTGTGATGGATGGAAAGGTCCTCACCAAGAAACATCTGATTATAGGTAAGTCTAGGATGCCAGAATGTATTTCATTTTCTGAGGCCATAAAAGCCAAAGAGAGGTGAACATCCAACCAAGAAACATCTGATTATAGGCAAGTCACTGTTGTGTTGACATTTAAAAAGAAGCCTAGATTGATGAAAAAGATTCCTTTGAAGAAGATGGAATTTGTTGATACATGGTTCATGATCGTCATGTGAAGTATCGAATTCAAGACAAATCATACAAAGTAGCTGAGGTCCGAACTCCCAGCGAACCTGGAGTTCGGACAGGTCCGAACGTGTCTCCGAACTTGAGGTTCGGCCAGTTGTATTTCAACTCTATAAATAGTGAGTCTTGAGTTGTATTCAGTAACAATCTTAGTGCTCATAGTCAGATCATATCTCTGTGTACTCTGTGGTCTATGTGGTTAATACAAAGCTTATTTGTATTTACTCATCATGTTTTACTCGTTATACATTGATTTCAATATGACTAAGTAGAAGATCCACATGCTCAAGCATTTTCAAGTGGTATTAGAGCTTTTGGTTTGCTCTACTAGTCGGAAATCACTGTTTTTCAGAGTTTTGATTCAAAATTCTCGTGTTTGCGAAAATGTCAATCATTTTTGAGTTTGTTTGATCTTCTCGAGTGTGCTTCAAGTCAAAAATGCATTCCTAATTTGTTTCTATTGAGTTTACTTGTATTCCTGTCGAAAATTCTAGTCAAAAACACGAAAAGTCGAGAAAATGGTGTCGAGTGAAGTTTGTCTCGTCTGAGGTTCGGACAAGTTTGGCATAACCGCTCCGAACTCGAAGTTCGGATGGAGATCGGTCCTTTCTTGTTTCGGAGAGAGTTCGGTGAGAGATCTGTGCAAGTTCGGATAAAGTTCGGTCATCGTTCGGTGCTAGTTCGGTCCAGTTTCTGCTTGTTTTCCGAAGGTCAGGTTCGAAGGAAGTTTGGTGTTTCTAAGTTCGGACGAAGTTCGGAGGTAGCTCGGAGGAGGTTCGGTGAACAGTGTTAAGATTTTGAGTGGTTTATGAAAACTGACGTAACTTGAGAACCGTAAAGAGTTACGGGAGCAAATACCCGTCAAAACGTTCATCTCAGAAAGATCTATACTTTTACTGTTTGCGGAAAAGACCTTCATTTTTGAATTTGAAGTTTTGATATACAAGTTTGCGGAAAAGATGTCTGATTTTCAAGCGTTCGCGGCTATTCAGAATTCAGTTCAGACTACGATGCAAACGATGATGAACTAGGATAATGAAATCGGAATAAGTCAGAAAGTTCCTAAATTGCTCAAATTCGAAGATTATCATAGTTGGGTTACACGATTTGAAGCGTATGTTTCAGCAAATGATATTGATATGTGGTTATCATATTCTGATCAATATGTTTATCCTAAGGGTGAAGATGGGGAACCAATTCTTCAAAGAAAGCTTTCCGGTGAACAAAAGAAAGCATATCAAGCTGAGAAGAAAGCGTATGGTACTTTAACGATGGCACTGCCTACATAATTATTACATCAGTTTTCCAGTAACTACACAACAAAGAGTTTGTGGGATGCTTTAGAAAAGAGACGTGAAGGTAATGACCAATACAAGAAAAGTCGACAAAAGGTGCTGAAGAAGGAATTTGATAGTTTCAAACATTAGCAAAATGAATCAATTCAAAATCTGATTGCAAGGTTTGCTCATTTAATGAGTGAAATGAAGTTAGTGAATCTTACAAGAGATGAAGCTGATAAGAAAGACAAGATCATGGAAGCTCTACCAGAAAATGGGAGAATTATGTGATGATGGTCTCACATGATAAAGATTATTCAAAATTGTCATTCAATGATCTAATTCAAAGAATCCAAGCTAGGGATATGGAGTTAATGGTGAACAAGTCACTTTCGAAGCAAGTTCAAAATCCTGCGATGTATTATGGTAATAATGATTCAACTCTGAATGCTGGGAAATCGAATATTCTTAGTTCTGCACCTCCTACAGCATTTATTGCAGGTAAATCTGAAATTCCAAGTTATTCTTCTGCTGGTTGTACTGTTTCGATTCCTAGTTCTTCGACTCAAAGTGCATTGTCTGTTTAAACTGTCGAAGATTATAATGCTTTGATGTCTGCATTAGTATCTTCATATTTTGGTGTTATCACTGGTGCAGTGAATAATGCTGAATTGGAGAATGAAGATTATGATCAAATTGATAATGATCATTTGGAGGAAATGGATCTAAATTGGCAGTATGCAATGTTGGTTTGAAGAACGAAGAAAATTTTCAACCGAACAGGAAAGAAGAGATTGAATCAGGATGGTAAGATTGGTTTGGATAAGTCAAAGGTGAAATGTTATAAGTGCTCCAATTATGGTCATTTTGCACAAGAATGTCCAAGTTCTGTTGAGAGTAAATTGAAAACTAGTCAACATGCACATTTAGTATTTCATCCATCAAACGAAGCAGATAAAGTTGAGAAGAAATCGGCTTCTTTTGCTAATAATGTGACAGAAACATATTGCCATCCAGATGAATTTACCTGGAATGCAGATTCGGCGGCTAGAAATAATCATGTTCCAATCTCAATTGCTTTAACTGCTCGTCATGCTGATGATGACAGTTTTCTTACTGATTCTGATTCGTATTCGAGTGCATCTTTGGTTCAAGATGATTTGCCTAAAGTTTCTGATAGTTCAAAAGTTGACACATTTGAATGTCTTAAATGTAAAAAATTACTTCAGGAGGTTGTGGGTTTTGAACGAAGTTATCAAATATCAACTGAAGAGATTGTGGTGCTCAAGAAAGAGTTAGAAGATTTTCAAAAGAAGTATTATGAGTTGGTTCATGTTCAGGAAGCTATTTTGAAGGAAAAGGCTCAATTGGCTGAAGAATGTGAAAAAGCTAAAGCTGAAGCTTTAGACGCAGCTCAAGATTTTGAGAATTTGTTTGAGAAAAGTTATCCAGTTCCGCAAAAGTATGAGGAAGCTACTGCTCTTATTGCTAAAACTGCTGTTACTATTGAGAAGCTTCAAAATAAGATTTATATGCTTCAAGATGATAATGTTCTCTATCGTGATAAAAATGAGGTTTTGACTAAGGATGTTGAGATTTATAAGCAAAAGAGACAAAATGTTCTTCAAGAATTATATGCAGAATGTGAGATTCCAAAGTTACAAACTTATGAATATGATCATCTCAATGAAAAGTTCATCAAGTCACAGAAAGAGGTGTTTGAGGCTCAACAAAAGATTAATGATTTGAAATTGGAAATTTTAGAGTTAAAAAGACAAGTGAAGAATTGCAATTTGTCTCCAACACTTCTAAACTTCTTATACAAACAGGATCAGAGTTCAGAAAGTTCTAAGAAGGAGGATGTTCACTCGGTTCCTCAACCAGTGGATTTGATTGAAGTTACTTCTGCTCAAATTGATCCAAAAGCTGAATTAAATGATTATTCAAACTTTGCTACTCCACCCAAGAAGAACAAGTCCAAATTTAAGAAGAAGGAGAAGCCTTTGGGTGACGCTCCAAAATTTGTTTCAAATCTGTGTTTCTGGAAAATGAACAAGTTTTTGATAAGGTTGCTTCGACTTCTTCATCTACAACCAAAGAAAAAAAGTTTTGATTGAGAAGAATAAGCTGAAAGATATCAAAGCCAAATTTACTAGCGAAGCTAAGGCAAGAGAAGCTTCGGGTTCTTCTTTTAATTCTTCAAAGGTTTCAGGGTTACAAACACAAAGGTTTGGTTATGAAGTGAAAGACGAACCGGTTCAAGCTAAGAAACCAGTGAACGATGCAAAGTTTCCTAAAACAAAAGTTGCAAAGAAATCATCGGCTCAGAAGGAATTTTCTTATTATTCGGGAAGGTCATCATCTTCAAGGAGTCCATCTCCTAGGTATGATTCTTCTGATGGTTTCTTTGATAACTTTGATTCTGATCATTCATTTGGTTTTCAAAGTCAAAACAATTTTCAAGTACTTTTAGAGAACGACTTTGTTATGTATGTCGTCAACCGGGACATCTAGCTGTTGATTATCCGACGACTGCATATATCCACAACACTGCAAAATATGTGGATAACAAAGGTCAAATTTTTTATGAACCATAGTGCCCAAAGTTTAAATCAACCTGTCAATCGTCTTGGTCTACACCAAGTTCGTCGATTGAATCTGATTCCGGTTCTGATCAAAAATTAAAACTTTTTAAAGATTTGGAAACCGAAAGTTGTTTCCTCGGCCAACAAAGACTATGTGGAAGACACCGGGCGACCCGACGCTGTTGAATGGGGTCGATCCCAGAGCAACTAGTGATTTATTTGGTGTCAAGCAGGCGTTTCAGGAAGACCTTTCGGTGATTGAAAAATTACTAATTGTGAAATATCTGTTCTAATTAAATTGAATTTCAAAATCAAATTTTGTTTTCAATAGGCTGCAAGTATACGTGTTGGTTGATCAATTTCTTGTTTTTTGTTTAATCTCCATTTCATTCTGAGGGGGGAGTTTGTTTTTGCAAAACTCCAAAATTAGTGTGTTGTTTTTCAAGTTATTAAAAATGAAAATCTATAAATAGTGTTGTTATTTTTAGGGGGGGAAATTTGGAAAAGACAAAAACATTAAAAAATGCAAAAAGCCAAAAACATTGAAAAATGAGAAATTGTATCCGACATGAATGGGAAATGATGGTACATTGGCTGACATTGTCTGACTCATGGATAAAGTAGATGAAAAAGCCATAAGATCATTTGATCGATGTGTAAGGTAGGCTCGGCAAATCAGAAAGTATACAAATGTGATATACACTAAATCTGATTCTTGACCTAATGAAACAACATCTTGATGCATATCTCATGATATATCAAGAAAAGATATGTGAAAATAAGATGAGAAGTCACTGTGTAACATGTGTTCTTTTTGCAAAGATTTAAACTTGTTTTATTTTCTTTATTTTGTCAAATGATCGGACTTTCTATGCGTATCGAAAGATCGACCTGATCGTTGTTTGTTTGACATCTGATTTATTTTCTATGGTGTTTCGTATAATTCATCGAACTTTCTCTGCGTGTACGGGAGTACCGACTTGATTGTTGTTGAGTTATACAACTTCAACTTGTTTTATCTTCTTATTTTGTTAAATCCGAGGCCTTATCTGCGTATCGAAAGATCGACCTTAAGATAGACGATTTAACATTCTTATTTCTTTTTGCATGGAACACAGTTGACTATATCATGGTTACAATCATTATGTGATTAAAATCACAAATGAAATCACAAAATGTGATAAGCAAAAACATATCTGAGTATGTCTGATAGCGTGGGGTACACTGGTCAATGCAAATCTAATCAATACTTTAACATATCCAGATGTTATGAGTATGATTATGCCAGAGTTTAAAGGTGGACAAACTATATTTGCAATCGACATGGCATATGTGCTTCAATAATCGAAATTAAAATGTAGTTTAGCATGTTATGACCAATATGATCCCAAGTTGTGATCTTTCTCGTAAAAGACAAAAATAGTGTCTGATTCTGTAATGCATTTATTTTTGTTATCAGAAAAAAACCAAAAGGATTTTAGGTGTGTTTTGATATAAAATTTCAAAAAGCCAAAAAGATTTTGTTTCTGTTTTGTTTTCGATTGATCAACACGGAATACAAAATCAATTTCAAAAACAAAATATCTTGGAGTCTTGAAGAGACGTTTTGGTCAAGATTATTTATGTTGGCAGGTTTCTAAGTGGAAAGAGAACTTTACAACTTCAAGTCTTCTGAAGATTGTTGATAAAGAGTTTGCACACGATGCAATATCAAGTATTCAAGATTGAACTCATTGTCAAGATCGAGGAAAAGTTTGATTGAAGATACAAGATACAAGTTTTAATAGAGGAGATGATACTACACATGCCGAGGGGGAGTTTGTTGATACATGGTTCATGATCGTCATGTGAAGTATCGAATTCAAGACAAATCATACAAAGATGCTGAGGTCCGAACTCCCAGCGAGCCTAGAGTTCGGACAGGTCCGAACGTGTCTCCGAACTTGAGGTTTAGCCAGTCGTATTTCAACTCTATAAATAGTGAGTCTTGAGTTGTATTCAGTAACAGTCTTAGTGCTCATAGTCAGATCATATCTCTGTGTACTCTATGGTCTATGTGGTTAATACAAAGCTTATTTGTATTTACTCATCATGTTTTACTCGTTATACATTGATTTCAATACGACTAAGTAGAAGATCCACATGCTCAAGCATTTTCAGAATTAGATTTCATAAGGGTGGTTCGAATATTTGATCCAATGTGCTTGATTAACTTGTCGAGGGCTGACATTGATGAGTTGTATCATAGATGGATATTGTTTCATCCATATTATATCGAGCAGGCATTACAATTTCTGAATGTTATCCGGATATGCTTTGCTTTCAATATCAATGCTGGAAGAAATCATGAGAATACATGGACTGAGATGGGAGCTGAAACGTAAAGATGAAAACCTGACCAACATGTGCCAAGGGGGAGTTTGTTAGAACATGAAATGGCAAGATGCTTGTTCAGAATGAAGAAAGAGACTGAAGAAATGAAGATTCTACATGTTGTACCCGAACTAACACGAATTGGGACACGAAGTGCCAGTTTGGTAGCAGTCCAGTTTGGTAGCAGTCCAGTTTGGGTAGCAGTATTTTGTATAAATACGTTTTTGCTTGTAGAATTTCATAAGAGTTCTGCTTAATTGTGTTTTTCTAAGTGTGAAAGTTTGAGAGCTTTGTAATCCTTGTATTGACTTGTGGTTTGTCTGTATCAATAGAAGATTACGTTTTATTTACAATGTTTGATTGTTTTCGTTATCAAAATGGCTCGAGTCTAAGCACGATCTACCCCCACACGCTTTTTCACTTTTCAGCTTTAAACACATCCTTTTTAACTTGCTTTAAGTTAACCTTCTTCAAATTCTGTTGCTTTGGATTCTTATCAATATCAACTTCAGAAGCTTTCTGTGCAAAACCCAAACCAACCGGCTTTTCAGAAATCTTTTCTTTTGAACAAGATGATTCATGTCCTTTCTTTGTCAGTTGAGAAAAGTTAGCTTTCATCTTTTCAACATCTTTTTGCTCATAGAAGATCATTTCATCAATATTTGTATGAATGACAATCTTCTCAACTTAAATAGCTTCTTTCTCTTCTGCAGATGGAGACCCGAACACAAATTTAGGCATTACTGGAATTTTGTATTTCTGTTGAGATTTCTTCCCATTCTTCTTGAAATTTTTTCTTTAACTTCTTTGCTTCACCAGAACTGGACTAAAAAAACTTCGAATAATCACAATTTTTAATGTTTTCTTCCACAGCATTGACAACTTTTTTGAACACAGCCGGGGGTGGAACTATCTTCTCAAACACCTTTTCGAAATTCTCATCCTTACACGAGAAACTTGTAAAATATTGTGAATTTGTAATATTGTTCAGCTTTCGATTAACATCAATCACTTGAATTTCCAGATCATAAATATTTTGTTGAGCTTCAGACAATTCCTTTTCTGTTGCGATTAACCTTCTTGCAACTCTATTTTTTTTAGAATTTTGCAATCGAATATTATCCAGCTCGTCAAATTCTTCTTTCTTGATCTTATCTTCATTTCTCTTTTGAATTTTAGCATTTTCCTTCAGTAGCTTATTTTCACGTACTAACTCCTTTTGATCTTCAAGTAACCTGTTATTATCATTTTTATAACCCACCGCTTTAGCAGCAAGTTCATCAGAAGTCTTGTTAAGAACTTCAAGTTTATTCTTTGATTTTTCAAAAAATATTAACTTCTTTTGTCAAAATATCATTTTCTTTAGATAACTTTGTAAGTTTCTTTTCAAACTCCTCAATTTCATTTTGAAACGTCAACTCTTTCTCATCAATTGCAGTTTGAAGACCTTCAAACTGTTCAATCAGACTTTTATAGTTAGAACCAGATTTATCCTTTTCAGATATCAATGCTTGATTTAAATATTCCAACTTCCTCTTACAATCCTCAAATTCTCTTGTCTTCCTTTTGTTCTCAGAAACTAACACTTCATTTGCTTTAAGTAATTCTCGAATCTTCTTTTCCTTTTGTGAACAAAACTCACAAAAAGTTTCATAACCACTGGATTCAGATTCAGATTCAGAATCATAGTCACTTTGTTCAACCTTGACCATAAATGCATAATGATCATCAGGTTTCTCAAAAATCAGGTTCCTCATAATTATATGACGATGTATCTCAATCGAACTCAGCCAAATATTCATTAGAAGTAATTGAAGTATGAATTAGTTGTTTTAGTCTTTGATGTCTGAGCTTGATCACCAGACTTAGATTTATCATTGGTTAACTATGAACATTCTTGACCAAAATGACCAAAGTTGGAATATTTAAAGCATTTGACCTTTGACTTGTCCAATCCAATTTTACCATATGGATTTAACCTTACTTTCCCTATTTTCTTCATAAACACTTTTAGCTCTCTGCACAAGCAATGCCATAGACAAATTAATGTTCATAAGTTCAAGACTATCAGGATCTATCTGAGTTATATCTTCGTCCAAAAAATCAGCACTTGGCATACTACTAATTAGAAGTCCATAATATGATGATAACAAACTAGAAATTATAGCCAGGTGTTCATCACGTGTCTTGGCAACAAATGTAGTTTGATTTGATTGATTCGGAATAGTAAAAGTGCAACCTTTAGAATAACCAAAATTTTCAAAATTTCCAGAATCATTTCCAGCAAGAAATGATGTTGTAGGGGATAAACCAAAACCAAGGGTGGTTTATACTTTGCATTGATACTTGCTGAATTCTGACCATAATATAATTCTGAATTTTATAATTGAGCAGTGTATTTATGAGCATTTAACATTTCCATTTCTCTCGCTTGTAGTTTGCTTGTCAAAGCATTAAAGGATAATGTTGAATATTTTTTTGTCATAGTAATCAATAAGACATAATTCTCCAATTTCACTACGTCAAAAAGTGGCTTTGGCCATGGTTTTTTTTAACGCATAGCCACTGTTTTGTAAAAAACGTGACCAAAGGTAAAAAATACTAGTTTTAGCCACACATATTTTGTACCCATGGCCAAATATATAGCCTTTAGACCCTTTTAGCCATGTATTTTTTTGTTTATGTGACAACAACAACCTGGTGCAGTGGCTTTAGCCACTGTTATACAAAAACATGTGGCACTTATTTGTCACGCTTAATAAAGAGTGGCGAAATGCACCAAACGGCCACGGAATTTTTATGATTTTTAATTCGTGTGACCAAAAAGGAATGTATGGCCACGTTTAAATAATGTTGTGTGACGGAAGAGTAGATTTTATTACTTGGAAATAAAAAAACAAAACTATTAAGTATATATTATGCGTGGCTAAATGTGAGCAATGGCCATGCTTTTTACTTAGTTATGTGGCTAAAAGCTAGTACATATGGCCACTGTTATTAGGTTGTGTGACTAAATAGTAGGTTGTGAGTGACAAAAATCTATTACCTATGGCTACATATATTAACCGTGCCTACATAGTAGCCAATTTTAATTAGTTAATTATCTGTGGCGACGGCGGATATATATCATTACTAGAGGTCAAATCTTTATCTACCACCTCGAGTTTCGGATATAAATCATATAATTAATTAATTAATTGTCGATTATCACCATATACGCCGTTAGCTCTCTCAGCTCTCTGTTTTTTTGTTTATCACCACTCTCTGAAAATGTGGCATTTGCGTCCTCTGAATGTGGAAGATAGCCCCGAATACGGTAAGTAATCATCTAAATGACTGAAATTCAAATGCTTTAATGTGGAATTCGCGTCTCTGATTTGGTTATTTTTCTTGAGCAGGGGAAGAAGATTTTAGTCTGTTTACTTTGGTGATCTATCACCTAGGGTATTTTACGAGCCTCAATGGTAGGATACAATACATCGATGGGAGGGTTCGCTACTTCGACGAGGTGGACATTAACTCCTTCTCGTTCGATGACCTAGGTCAAATGGTGTCTGACCTAGGTTATGACTTGAACGATTTCGACCCCTACCTGAGGATCCCGGGGTTGTCTCTGGATTTTGGACTGGTTCCGTTCACCAATAATCCGAGAGATGTTAGGGCTTTGGCCTTGAACGTCATGGACAGGAGGTCATATCCATCTACCTCGATAGAGATGTGGAGGTGTCTTCCTCCTCCTCCTCCTCAGCCTGAAGGTAGCTACCCATGGACATGTCGATATGACGATTCAGACAATTTCTCTAGTGGGAGCATGTTTTAAGTTTATGTTGTTTTTTTATTATATATATTTGTAATTAATTAACTGAGATCACATCTTTTGGATTATATATGTAATTGATTGTTGATGTGTTATGCATCTGATTTGTCTTTTGACTCGATATTCTTCCTGAAGCAGAATTCTAGTTCATCCGGTCGTCTTCTACATATATTAGGTTGTGTGACTAAATATTAGTGTATAAGGAATTGTATTCAATCACAATGATTTTAATTCACTAGATAATGGGTTTAAATACATGGGAATATCCAATAGCCTACGAACAGAAATAACAACTTTGGTTATTTATAGTATATATAGTTCATCCTAAAGAACTCTAGTTTATCCGGTTCATCCTGAAGAACTCTAGTTCATCCTGTTTTATTACTGAATAATTACTCTTGATCCTGAAGAACTCTAGTTCATCCGGTTCTATTCTTCTTCTTCTCTAATGAATAACTAAAATTGATCCTATTTAGTTATAAATCATCTCAGTCCGCCAAGGCAGTGAAATAGTTGTCTAAAAATGTCATCCGGTTCTGTTCATCTGCTCTCATTCCAGATGAACTCTTCTTCCTGAGGAATTTTATAGTTCATCCTGTTCTGTTACTGAATAATTACTCTTGATCCTGAAGAACTCTAGTTCATCCGGTTCTATTATTCTTCTTCTCTAATGAATAACTAAAATTGATCCTGTTTAATTATAAATCATCTCAGTCCGCCAAGGCAGTGAAACAGTTGTCTAAAAATGTCATCCGGTTCTGTTCATCTACTCTCTTTCCAGATGAACTCTTCTTCCTGAGGAATTCTATAGTTCATCCTGTTTTGTTACTGAATAATTACTCTTGATCCTGAAGAACTCTAGTTCATCCGGCTCTATTCTTCTTCTTCTCTAATGAATAACTAAAATTGATCATGTTTAATTAGAAATCATCTCAGTCCGCCAAGGCAGTGAAACAGTTGTCTAAAAATGTCATTCGGTTCTGTTCATCTGCTCTCATTCCACATGAACTCTTCTTCCCGAGTAATTCTAGTTCATACGGTTTTGTTCTTGTTAGTTTATACGGTTTTGTTCTTGTTCCAATTTACTAAAGAATTAAAATCTATTCAGTTTATAAATCATGTCATCCACTATTAAACAATCAAAAAATTATAAATTGTAGCAAACAAGGCTAGAACCTGGGTCAGTCAAAAAACAAGGCTTGAACCTAGGTCAGTCAAAATAAAGGAACACACTACAAGATTAAGAAGAACCATTGAGACAGAAGTGTTAATTGGTTATATATTAACCAGAACGTATTTAATTACTCCCATCACATATGAAATAATTGATAAACAAAATTTGCGTTGCTAAAGGTAATAAATAGACACGGTAAAAACAGGATTTGTGTGGTAAAGGTAAAAAATATACATGGTTATCTTGGCCTGACCTTTCAACTTCTTCCCACCAAAGCTGGTAGCGTAGACGCCTTTAAATTTCCACTTTTTCACAACCTAAATCTTCTGTACGAATGTATTTCCTGATCGTCAAGAAAAAAACTTCGATCGGTCAATGGCTGCCTTTGGTAAACAATGGAGGATTAGGGGTGTTAATGACCTATCGCCCTACTACGGCAAAACTCCCCGTAAGTGTATTTTCACTCAACAATGGCTGCAAGTTTTTATTTTTAGGGTTTTATGTTTTTTAGTTACTTACTCTCTACTCTGCATTTGGGTTTTTTTACAGGTGGTCGGAGGTTCACCCTCAAGATCCATCACTGCGGCGATTTCCACCGGAATGTCGCCGACCAGGATGTGTGGAAGGGAAAGGTAGATTATGTCGACTACGTCGACATTCGCACATTTGATTGTCATGATCTGGATCAAATGGTGCAATACCTAAACCACACATCGATTGGCTATTTCCTCATTTACTGGAGGATCCCACCTTTGTCCATCACATACGGGCTTGAGTATGCTGATTTCATCACTGCCGAAGTTGTAGGGGATATGAAACTTCATCTCCAGGGACCAGAGGGGGAGAGAGAGCTAGATGTGTATTTAATCCGGAACAGGGATTCCACCTATACCTCCGAGTTGGGACCGAGATTTCCGCCTGGTCAAAAGTTGTTTCCTGATGACAACAGCAGCAGCAGCAACAGCTTCTTTGATGATGAAGACCATATGTCGGATGCTAGGTCTTAGCTAGTTAGATAGATTTTTGTATAGGATCTGATGAAAATCTTTGTATAAAGATCAATATATATATATATATATATATATATATATTAAAGTTTTTGTTAGCTCTTCCTTATGTTTTGTTTTGGTTAACACCATTAATTATATAGATAGATTTTATCTCTGTCATTAAAGTTGATTTTATTCTAAATTTGATTGTTGCAAGTAGATTTTATTGTGAACTGATGTGATTTTTATTTTATAAAATTTTCTCATCCCACCATATCAAAATGCCAACATATACTAACATAACATATCAATATATACTTCATGTAAGATCATAGTTATGAGTGAAACGGAGGTCTGCTATGATTCACTAAAAATGTGTATGTTATTATAATAGAAGAAAACTGGTTAACCATCCTGAAGAACTTTAAAACTCTAGTTTATCCAGTTCATCCTGAAGAAATCTAGTTCATCTTCTCTCAATCCTCATGAACTCTTCTTCCTGAGGAATTGTAGTTCATCCGGTTTTGTTCTTCTTCCAATTTAGAAGTAAAATTTATCCTGTTTATAGGTCATCTCATCCCACCATATATCAAAATGCCAACATATACTAATTAACATAGCATATGAATATATACTTCATGTAAGATCACAGTTATGAGTGAAATGGAGGTCTGCTATGATTCATTGAAATGTGTATGTTATTATAGATGGAAAGTGTATGAATAAAACTGTAACAACTATCATGTTAACATACAAACTGGAACAACTTATGCAATTGTACACAAATACAGGGATCAACTCTTCTTCCAGCCAAGTTCATCCGGTTCCCATCTTGTTCTCCTCTTCAATAGCTTGTAACCAAAATTTGGCCTTGTGAAATAAGAGACTTTCATGAAAGGTCTGTGTCATTATTCTGCTCTCAGTATCACCAATCCTAACAATATCTCGTATCTCAGCTTCAGAAAGCCCATTTAGAGCATCTTCTAAGCTTCTAATTGTCTCACCATGTTCACTGGTGAAAATGTGATACATGCCTGTTTCTGTGTCTTTCTTATAATCCCAGTTGGTCACCTGTTTTCTCTTAACCACATGAAGCCTGTTAGTTATCATTATTAAATTGATTTTGTCTTTTTTAGCCTGGATCCATTCTGGATCTGGAACTGTACTATGCGTTGTGAATGACCCATCAGTTCTATAGACTACCAACTTTCCATCCTTATCAACTTCAACCATCGAAACAGGATTGTCAATGCTGCGTTGTGTGGCTTCATCTACTTCCCCGTATAAGTCATCCAAATACATCTTTATCCTTAGCATTAAGGAGTCCTCTTGTGAACATGTACCCTTCATATCACCACGTAATAGTCTAACATCACCCAACTCATGGTTAGTGATGTTGTACATAGCTTCTTCAGTTGTAAACTATATTACCTCATCCGAACTGGTTTTGAACAGATATACTTTGGCTTGATCATCATACCTCTAGGAGATAATTCTTCTCCTTTCAACATAGACATCTATGTATTCATCCTCCTCATTGATCACTTTTCCTTTTCCCTTCTTAGCCACTGACTTCATTCTCTTGGTGGGGGGGTTTTCTGGTGCCTTGGGTGGAGATGAGGGTTTTGGGGTTTGTTTAGGTGAGGATATGGAGATGGAAGAGTATGACCACTTCTAGGTTATGCTATAAAGGGTGTGAAGTTGTCTGTTCTAAACTTTGGTGGAAGAGGCTTTAATGTTACAGGTTTAGGAGGCTTTACAGGTCTACTAGTTCTAGGAGGGTTTCTTCTGGGTTGCTGTGAGGCTAGAGTTCTGTTCAAACCAGAAAATGCACCTGGTGGTATTGGTTCACTAGTAACCTTTAAGATTTTGTTCTGTTCAAGTATGGTATTTGAATATTTGATTCTCAAACTATTAATACCAGAAGGATTGATCTTTTTTGAGTCCTCCCCCCTCATCTTAATGAAATAGCATTTGAGAAGCTTGAGTTCTTCTTCCTCTGTCATAGGGTTTTCTAGGATCATCTGTATCTCTTCTTCCCTTTTTATCTTCTCCTGCCTTTCACCAGCATCTATATTTTCCTTCAGTTTTAATTCACCATCCTCTTGAACAACCCTGGACATCATATCGCGTAACTGATTAGCAGTCATTAAATTTGCTTGTTCAAGAGTTGCCCATCCCCTGGCTATGATAATATCTCTGAACTTCCAAAGGAGTTTGGCATTCTGAGGGTTTTTTGCCAGTCTGATCTTTTCTTTTTCAGCTTTGATCTCCTTGTCAGATTCTGTGGCCATTCTTCTTTTTCTTGTCTCCTTGTCAGAGTCCATCATTGCCATTTTCTCATCAATAGACCTTCTCTTGATTTCATTTATCAGACCCATTATTACTTTATCATTTGAATAACGCAGCATGTCTCTTTGTAGTTTGAATGCCAAGGCCATGTCTCCTTCCCGTTTTATTTGTTCAGCTTTCTCAGCATCTGCAAGTGCCTGTTTTATCATGTTTGCCTCATCTTCAGGGAGATATACCTGTTGATCATCAATGAATTTTGAAGGCTTTGTCTTCTTAACAGCTGCAAACACCTTGTCAGAATCTGATTGGTACTAGGGCATCACCATTTTTCCTTTCCTGAATCTGATTGCTTCAGCAGGAAAAATCATTCACATCAGTAGGTTCAGTCTTTGGCTCCACATGCTTTATCTCTTTAACAGGTGCAAACATCTTGTCTTTGACTCCGTCTTCTTCAACATCAGCTTCAACAACCTTTTCTGTTTCAGGAGTATCAGGGGGAGCACAAGGCTTTAAAAGAGGAATGATAGGCAGAGATGGATCACTAGGCTTTAAATGAGGAATGATGGGCAGAGATGGAACACTCCTTCACCCAGTGCAGTTAAGAGTATTCCTAATCATCATTTTTCTCATGAAAGATAGAGCTTTAGGACCTATCTCCACATTTGTAGTTTGCAGATCACTCATCACACTTGTGATAAACTGATTATCAGCAGTCACTTGCACCGGATGAAGTTGTTCAACCGGATTAACTATTTCAACCCAGTGAAGTTGTTCAACCGGATCAACATGGCCTTCTTCCTCCAGATGAAGTTGTTCAACCGGATCAACTTGTTCAACCGGATCAACTTGTTAAACTTCATCAACATCTGAGGAAGACAACCCGTGCAAGATCCTATTTTGAATTAAATCTAGTTTGACATGTGAATTTCATTTCAACGTATGGTTGACAACCTTACCTATCAGTGGCTTTCACAGATTGTCCTGACTTCAACCGTTCAATTTCTTCTCCTTGAGCTCTCATAATTGCACGGAGAGATGCCAATTCATTTTCAAGTTTTGTACATCAAACCGTCAATTCAGTATGTGTCATGCTGCTCTCAACTGGTGTGTTGCCAGTATCTTTGAGCAAAGGATTCCTGTTGTCAATCAAAGGTTCCTAAATAGGTTCCCTGACAGAAACAGTTGCTGTGGATCGTGTCTTAATGATGTTGGCACTGTCCTCAAGGTCTAATGGGACTTCATGAGTAGTGTCAGCCCTTTCCACCTGACTTGCTTCATCACTACTGCAAGTCACCTTATCAGCAGAATGTGGGTTGGGTGATTGAACCAAGTCCAGCAGTATATTCCCTGCAATAAGGGTTGGGGAATCTACTTCATGTGGCCTAGGTGATATATCACCCTCATTCTGAGGTAGTCCTGTGGAGGGGTCTAGGTAAACGAGACCTAGTCCTCTTCCTTTTGGGTGATTATGGAATGCGTGTGGTATTTTTGGGTGTGGTTTTTGATGTGGACATCCTCTTCCTTTTGGTGGGAATTTGTATATCAGTGGAAGAGGATTGTCGGTCTGGTGTGGGCTCAACACTTGTTGGTGTAACAATGTTGTCACCAGGAGCAGTTTGCTCAGGAGTAGTCCTGGCCTTAGGAATATGGTGTGATGTGTCTTTACCAAGGAAAATAGTTTTGTTCACTTGCATGTTAGAAAAGGTTTTACTTGTAAAAGATTTTAGTTCAAGTTGTTGACCAGAGATTTGCAGATTTGGAAATTCACAATTGAGAATGTATTGGATGAATCTGGGATACATGTAAAAGATCCTTTTAGGTTTTAGATTTTCCAGCATTCCATCAAATATCATTTTTGAAAAGTTAAATTTGAGCCCATTTACCAATCCATGAAAAGCGGATGATTGAGGTGCAGCAAGTTCATCCCATGCAGTTTTCTTGTGAGATAGGCAATGGAGAATGGTATGAGCAAGATATCGCCAAACATAGGGTAGTTGTCCCTTTTTTATGGTCCCACAAGTTAAGTCACCCCTATACCCAATTGCTTCGTACGTCTTCAAGTACAAATCAGACTTGTAATCTGGATCACCTCCTGCATCATTAACTTTCAGATGCTTTCGAATCATTTCTTCAGTCAAACTAATCTCATTCCCATTGACTCTAGAGTTAATTTTACCAACCCCGTTGCTATCAACAGATTTTTTGGCCGAGTCCCAAAATTCAGCAATTCTCTGCTTGCATATTACAGGATTCACAGTTAAAGCAAATTGAGTGTTGGATTTCTCGAGGAAATACTTCATTTCATCAAATAGCTTTGACTTATCAGACTTCTCGAAGTACGCTACAACATTGTGTTCGGCGAAGAACAGTTGAGTAGGCTTTGATGCAGCCTTTCGATTCAATTTGGGTGCCATTTGTGAGAAATTAGAGAGTAAGGTTTAGGTTATCGCCAACTAGAAACCTGTAGAGAAAATAGAGCGTAACTGTTTTTCGAAAATGCAG
The DNA here is from genome assembly GCA_039602395.1 of Deinandra increscens subsp. villosa. Classification (NCBI taxonomy): domain Eukaryota; kingdom Viridiplantae; phylum Streptophyta; class Magnoliopsida; order Asterales; family Asteraceae; genus Deinandra; species Deinandra increscens. Next base: position 209,314 of record JBCNJP010000060.1, on the reverse strand, counting down.
TTTTATACTAACGGCAGTTCTTTTGGATCACAATGAACCCTAAGAATTGAAACAGGGGAAGTTATTGGAGTTTGTCCATTTTGTTGAAATTGGGATGAGGGAAATTTTTGATAATTTAATTTGGTTTAGAATAATATTATTAATTTATTTTAATTGAATCCACATCAATTAGGGTTGATTAGGACCGATGAGGACAAATGAAGATAAAGTAGGACCAATTAGGACCAATGAAGCCACGAGGCCTAATTAGGGTAAATTGGGGTCAATTTGGGTCAATGAGGATCAATTAGGGTCAATGATGAAGACCAGTTATAACTAACAAGGGTCAATTTTGCTCAATAACGCCTTATAAGGACCAAATATGACCAATTAGGGTCTATTAGGCCGATTGAGGGCCAATTACGCTTAATGAGGACCAGTAGACTGAATTAAGGTCAATCATGGTCATTTATGAGTACCAATGAGGGCCAGTGAACACTCAGTTAGGATGAATTAGGGCCAATGATGGTCAATTATAGTCTATTAGGCTCGGTTAGGTTCAATGAAGATCATTTACGGTCAATTACGACCAATTAGGCTCATTTAGGACCAATTATAATCAATTGGGATCAATTAGGCCTAATTGACTCAAATTTTTTGTACTTCAAAGTAAATGGTCCTCGATGAGTCTAGTTGGTCCCTATTGAGGCTAACTGACACTAATTGGTCCTTATTGGTCCAAACTGTGGAAATTGCTCCTCATTAACCCGAATTGAGCCATATTGGTAGTTATTCTGTCTAATTGGCCCTCATCGGTCCTACCTTTCCCTAATAAGTCATAATTCATCCTTATTGGTCCTAATCGAGTATATTCGACCATCATTGGTCCTAATGGGTCCTCATTGACCCTAATTGAACCTAATTAGTCTTAATCGACCATCACTAACCCTGATTTACCCTTATTGGTATCATTGGTCCTCACTCAAACTAATAGGACCCAATTAGTCCTAATTGGTCATACTTAATCATCGATCCTCATTAGTCACTTCCTTCATGCTCCGTCCAGCATAATCGGCTTTCTCATTGAATTGGTCCTAATTCGTATTCATTGACCATATTAATTGACCATAACTGGTCTTCACTAAAGTATCCTAATAACGCTAATTGTCAGTATTTATTCCTCATTAGTCTGGTTGGTCCTAATTGCTCCTCACCATCCTAATTGGACGTCGTTTAATTTTTTTGGAAACAAAAATTATTATACATGAGAAATTCGCAACATGGCGGTCTTTTCGTATTTTTGTTCTGAATTGCATAGTAATTTATCATTTTCATTTTTGAGTTATGTTTTAGTAATGTCACCTTTTTTTGTCGTTGCGTTATCACGGCCACAAAGCACGTGTTACTAAAATCTTGTTTATTATATCTAAAAGAAAATAATAAAATTAATATTAAAACATACCGATCGTTGTCCAGATCTGCTTAAAGGATCACAGTTATGTCAACCGTAATTGATGTACTCATACAATTTCACAATCTCGTTATTTCAACACCTCAAGAGGATGAAGCTCATCTTGAAGAAGAACCTACAAACCCACAAGAAGAGTGACTTGAAGACTTTTACGTACTGGATGATGAAGTTCATCTTGAAGAAGAACCCGCCGGAAGAGCCACGTGGAGACATTTAATTAATTAATTATTATGTTTATGTTTAATTTTATGTTTAATTATGTTTAATATACATATTGTTTATATTAATTTTGGGTTTTATTATCAGTTTGAACAATTCCCCACCTTTTAATTAAAAATTTTCACCATAAAATTTGAATTTCCCACCATTAGTTCAAATTACACCCAAAATTTCGAACTAAATTTACTTATTATCGATTCATCATATACTTTTCCCTCTCACCTTATCAGAAAATTTCCAGTTAAACGCCTCTAGCGAATAACCAGGTCTTCTTTCTCATCCATATCATTCACATATTCCATGGAGCTTCAACAACGAATAGCTTCAACAGACAGCGCTAGCGATTCTTCAGAAGTTCCATGTGATTTGGGAGACCAATCAGTCCAGAAAACGGTAATTGTCAAGTTATTTGGTTTCATTAATTACAATCTGTTTTCATAAAAGTGTTTGTTTTGTTTATTATTGATACATGTTTAACTTGGGATCCCTATATTAGTGTACAGTTACAATTACAGATCGATAAAATTTCGTTTCATACAAAATTAATTAGGAAGGGGTATATATTGCACAAATCCTCTCCATTCATTTCAACCCATTCATTTTATGCTAAATTAGTTATTTACCTTCTTAAATGACTGGGGGAGCATGCTAAATTAGTTATTTTTATGCTAGGAATGTTGAGCTCAAGCATATGCACATGTTTGTAGATTCATGTTACTGGTGAACCTCCTTTCTTCTTTATGTACACGGCTAGAAATGGTGAACTGTTTGTTTATAACCACTGAAGACATGATGTTTTCTGCTCTTCCCTTTAGATGTCTTTAATTTGTGTATAACATATCAAATAGTTAGTCAATAAGGTCTTTATGTGATATGTTATATACTAAGAACTAATTTACGTTACTCTGGTCATTACTAGCTAGGAAATGATCCTAGAGGACATATATAGGAATGTTTCTAACATTTTTTGTAGGTTCATGTTAGAGGGGTACAAAATAAAGAAATTGTAGTTTAAATTCCCTGTAGAAGAATAGAAGAATGTTGATGTCATGCATCTGTTACTTTTCTAGAAATGGTGAACTGTTTGTTTATATCCACTGAAGACATGATGTGTTTCGCTCTTCCCTTTAGATGTCTTTAATTTGTGTATAACATATCAAATAATTAGTCAATAGGGTCTTTATGTGATATATTAATAACTAAGAACTAATTTACGTTACTGTGGTCATTACTAGCTAGGAAATGATCCATAGAGGACATATATAGGAATGTTTCCAACATTTTTTGTAGGTTCACGTTAGAGGGGTACAAAATAAAGAAATTGTAATTTAAATCCCCTATAGAAGAATAGAAGAATGTTGATGTCATGCATCTGCTACTTTGCTAGAAATGGTGAACTGTTTGTTTATATCCACTTAAGACATGATGTGTTCCGCTCTTCCCTTTAGATGTCTTTAATTTGTGTATAACATATCAAATAATTAATCAATAGGGTCTTTATGTGATATATTAATAATTAAGAACTAATTAAGAGATAATGAATCAATAGGGTCTGCAGGCTTTCCTATTTATGTACTTTGTTAAAAAGCATCTAACTACATTCTGTTAATTGTACAAAATTCAAGGATCGATCCAACAACACTGATGGTCAATTGGAAAAACTTGAGTTCGAACTTAAAGAGGAGAGACTTCTTAGGGATGAAAAAAATGGACAAGTTAAGGCCCTCTTCTTGGAGATTCAAGAATCGGAGAAAAAACTTGATCTACTTATAGCTCATCTATCTGCACTTGGAACACCGTTACCACACCAACTTAATGCTCCGGCATCTACAGAGGTAAATTCTTTACATCACAACTTAGTCATACTATTCTCAAGTACCTTATAATAACATACACTCTTGTTCCTGAAGAACACAATTCGGATGAACTCTTGTTCCTGAAGAACACAAATAGATGAAAGTTCCTGGTACATAAGAATATATACTTCATGTAAGAACAAAGTTATGAGTTAAATGGAGCTCTGCTATGATTCATTGAAAATGTATGTTAATATGAAAAAAATAGAGTACATAAATTATCTGTATGAATAAAACTGGAACAACTTATGTTAGATTAAAAAAACAGAATAAATACTTTCATGATAGGTCCGCGTCATTATTCTGCTCTAACTTTTTACCAATTCAACAACATTGTTCTAGGTAAATTCTAAGGAGATTTTTGATGGATCTAGCCACAGCACTAATCATGCTTACATGCACACAACGGTTAGTATTTGTCAAACTCATTATCAGTTTGATTGCGCATTTACATAAAGTAATTAATTGAACTGTAGGGCGTGAAATCGGTGGTCGATCAACCTCGTCTGAACCGGTTGAAAAGAAAAGGGTAAATATTTTCCAGTCAAGTTTCATTCCATTGTTTCACAGTAATCTGTTTGGTAATGTCATGTAGTCCCATTTTAAATGTTATTTGGTACCTCAAACACTTGGGCTAGCTAGGGATTATTTGAACAAATGGTGAGATGTGTACTAAACAAAGATCAACTAACTTTGAAGTTGATCCGGAACTTAATGTGATGTTCATCCGGATGTTTTAAGTTCATCTGGATATCTAATGTTCATCTGGAAATCAATTGAATTGTAGGACCTGATGACCCATACTACTTGCAATAAAATGGCACTCCTTAGTCCATATCTATCATGGTGGTAAGTATTTCAAAATTGCTATATATATTATGATCAATTTCCATGACCTAATTATCTATTATATATATATATACATATATATATATATATATATATATATATATATATATATTTGGTATAGAAAGGAATACAAGAAAAAATGGTCCTAATTAAACTCAAATCTGGACAGTTTAAGATGAAGACCATGTGGTAGTGTTGTTGGCTCCCGGATTGAAATTTAAATTGAGAATAATGCTTGTATGCTGTGTAATTTTCTTTAAATTTATATTTGTATTTCATTTGTATTTGAGTTGTAATTGAATTTTATTTGATTTGTAATTAATAATTTGTAATAGCTTTTAAATTGGCCACGCGTATAGCAAGGACCCATCTGATTTCAACAATCTTTTGGTCACTTTTTTTTCCCCAAATATATGTGGTTAAAACACAAATATACGTGAACATATAATACCAAAGGCCACACTTTTTATATTTTATCGTGGCCATTGCCACCCTTTGGCCACGCGTATTGGGACAAAATATCTGATTTCAACTACCATTTTGCCACTTTTTTTTCCAAATATATGTGGCTAAAACACAAATATACGTGACCATATAATACTAAAGGCCACAGTTTTTATATTTTAACGTGGCCGTTGCCACCCTTTAGCCACGCGTATTGGGACAAAATATCTGATTTCAACAACCCTTTGGCCACTTTTTTTTTTTCAAATATATGTGGCTAAAACACAAAAATACGTGACCATATAATACCAAAGACAACACTTTTTATATTTTAACGTGGCCGTTGCCACCCTTTGGCCACGCATATTGGGACAAAATGTATGATTTCAACTACCCTTTGGCCACTTTTTTTTTCAAATATATGTGGCTAAAACACAAATATACGTGACCATATAATACCAAAGGCCACATTTTTTATATTTTAACGTGGCCGTTGCCACCATTTGGCCACGCGTATTCGGACAAAATATCTTATTTCAACCACCCTTTGGCCACTTTGTTTTTCCAAATATATGTGGCTAAAACACAAATATACGTGATCATATAATACCAAAGGCCACGCTTTTTATATTTTAATGTGGTCGTTGCCACCCTTTGGCCACGCGTATTGGGACAAAATGTATGATTTCAGCAATGTAGGACCGTTGATTACTCAGAGAAATAATCAAAACAAGAACTCTTTACTTGCGGATCACAACCATGCGGAATAAAGTTGTATCACACTTGTTTTTACTTAAGCTTTGTTTTACTTATACTTGTAGTTTGATTGTAATTATTGCATAAACTAGTGAACACAAGATAATAAATTTCTCGGTACTATTTGCATTAACTCAAGTTCAAACTGTTACAAGTGTAAGCACTAAATCTGGTACTTGTGAATGAACTAGCTAACAACTATATATAGTACTAAGGAGATCAACTACAGCCGTTGATCTCATACGGGCTAATCTAACCGTACATGAAAGTCAAACAATAAACTTACTAAAAGAACATTAGTAAACATACACAAGAGGAAATGTGCAAAATGCATTTATCTATAAGTAGGAGACGGCTAGGATATGACTTTGGAAGAATAAAAGCAGTTGCAGGTCTAATTTCTGCAAAAGTAAACTTTCAGTACTTTTCCGGTTGAACTCTTTATACTGTTGGATAAAAGAGTTCACCCGGAAATATTCTTCCGCTTAAGCTTTTCCGGTTGACAATTCTTCCGCTTGAGAGTTTTCCGCTTGAACATGTCTTCAACCGGAATCTTTATCTTGAACCGGTTGACTCATATTTTCATTTCCTTACAATCTCCCCCTAAGATGATGCTGCCAAAATTTATCCTTTGTATGTTGTTCTTCAAAAATTGACTATCTCTAGAAGCTTTACTCTTCAGGAGATGGCGGCCTTTCAAATTGAACTTTTGTTTTGTTCAATTGTCTCATGATCCTCCTGGTTTGAAAATTTCTGGTTGAAAGAAGAGGTCTTTTTGCAATAAACTTCTTTCTTCCAGGTGAAACACCAGTGGTAGGATTAGCAGATGATTCATCAGTTTCAATTGGGACTTTACTTTTCCCTTTATCTGCTTGAGAGAGACTTTAAACAGAACTGGTTGCAGCTTGCTCAGTGGTTTCAGGAGGTATTATTGGTGATATGGTGGGTGATTTCATGGCTTGTGATGGTGGAGCTGAAGGTGAGGTGTTTTAAGGTGGGGAGGAAAGTTGATTGTACATCCAAACAGGTGCACAGGGTTTAGGCTTTGCAGGGGTAATGTCAGTCCAGTTATCTACCTTCCACTTTGGTGACATATATCTGGGTTTGGTAGGTCTGGATCCCCTGGGCCTTGGGTTCATTCCCGTGGGTCTATGGGAGTAGAATCTGGAAGATGGAGTGGGAACATAGGAGGCTGGGTGCTTGAGTCTTTCCAACAGGTTGGAAGGAAGAGACTCAGTAAGTAGGTTAGAGGCATCAAAAGGTTCAGGCTTAATATATGTAGATGAGGGGTTACCTGTGACTGTCTCAGATGGTAGAGGCATTTGGAGACTTGGAATCACAGCAAACTCTGCTCCTTTCACTTGTTTGAGCAGCTCATCTACAATTTTGCAAGTGTCTTTGGCCTTCATCTTCTCTACTTCAGCAGCAGGATTGAGACATCTGATGATAGCACATCTCTTGATCCTTTCCATTAGCTCCAGGTTGTCTATACTTTTATTCAAGACAGTTGGCATTCTGGAAGCTATATTGATCAGCCTGTTTTTCTCCTGTTCACTTAATTTAGGAAGGTCATATACCTGCATTCTCCATTCAATCGACCTTTTCCTTGCTTCATCTACCATTCCTTCAACCACGAAATCATTTGATAGAAGATCCAGATCTGCCAAAAATTGTTTGTGTTGCAAGTTTGATTTGGCAGCCTCTGATCTTATCCTGGCTTGATTGTCTTCCCAGTCATGGACGAATTCTTCTTCAATTAGGTCATCCATAGTCAGTTGTTCTTCTGACTGGTCAGAATCAACCATAGTTTCTTCTATCCTTGGTTGAGTAGTTATGCAATCTTCACTCTCCTTCAGTCTGATCATCCTCCTTGGTTTGGTTTGTTTCTTTCTTTTGTAGCTCAACGGAGGCTCTGAATCAGAGATGGAGTGCAATTAGATCAAGGTTTCAGCAATCTCAGCTTCAGTTGAGTTTTCCGGTTGAGTCTCTTCCGGTTGAGATTTTGCCGGTTGAGTCTCTTCCGGTTGAACTTCAGCCGGAGATTTTGTACTTAGATCTTTCAGTACAGTGCTGATGATTTCAGTTGTATCCTCTCCTTCTTTATCACCTTCAACTACTTCAGTCTGAATGACTGAAGCATCATCAACCACATCTTCATGAACCACATCAGCAACTGGTTCAGTGACAATGTTAGTTGTGACCTCATCCACTTTAGATTTGGCAAATGCCTCCTCCTGTGGGATAATCACATTGGTCAAGAAGTGCTTGACCTACAGAATGCTCTCTGGCTGAGCACCTGCAACTAGCATTGTTGCTTCAATCATTCCCAACAGGCTTGGATCCTGTGGAAATACCTTCATGAGTGAGCTCGTCTTCACCTTGGTTAACCCATCAGCAACTGAAAAGGGATCAACTTTAGCCAATTTGAAGGCTGTTTGCCTTGCATCTTTAGATAATGGCACTGTTTGATCATATTCTTCTTCTTCAGTTGTGGTTGCAGCAGCAGTGTAAAACCATGGAGCGATGGATCGTTTGCTAATCACGTGATAATAAGATGAAGACAAGATCAAACAAGTAAATACAAATGGAATTTGTATTAATAAGCCTTGAGAGCACACACACAGAAACACACACAGAAGTGTAGAATATATCAAGAGTTCTCTATCAGTGCTAATGCTCTCAACACAAACTACCTATTTATAGGTAACTTAAACTGGCCAGCGTATCAACCAGCGTATCAACTGATACGCAGCACCAACTGGTCCGGCGGACCATGTGATACGCCTACCAGCCTAACTAGACTCACACAGTTGCTCTCATTACATAGATACAATACACGAGACACACGTGGCATAGGAATATGCTCTAACAAACTCCCCCTTAACGTGTAGTGTATCTAGTCTAACTAAATCTCTAGTCTTCAATCTTCAACATTGCTGCATCAGATCTTCAACTTGAAATCTTGTCAGAAACAGAGCTTGCATGGCTGGATCTCTTCTTGAAACATCTTTGATCATCAAGATCCACTTGAGAATGATACAACAAACTCCCTCCTTACACCATGCTCGAGTCTTGACACACAGAACCTGCGACTTTAGAAGACAAAAAGTGCGGATTTTCTTTGAATTTCCAAAATTAATTTAATCTTGGTGCAAAACTTCTCTTTGAGAATCCAAGAAATTGATTTTGAAATTTTGATTTTGTATCAAGTGTTGATCAATCGAAAACAACTAAGAAACAAAATCTTTTTGGCTTTTAGAAACTTTAGATCAAAACACACCTAAAAACTTTTTGATTTTTCAAAGTTATGCTAAAACACACCGAAAATCTTTTTGAATTTTACTAAAATGGAAATATAAATGCAATACAAAATTACACTCTATTTTTGGTATTTTGCGAGAAAGATCACGACACGAGATCATATCAGACATAACGCATCTAGCACATTTCAATTTCGGTCTTAATCAGCATGCAAGCCAAGATAATCGCAAATACAACATTTATGTTTATTTCAGCATGCACCAATCATTTTTTATCGTTTTCAGATATGCTTAAGGTAATTTTATCATGCACTGATAACTCGGCCTCCACTCTATCCGAAATACTGGTAAATCATCATATTTATCATACAAATCCAACTTTCTTAGAGATTTAATCATCCTTGATGAGTCATGCAAAAATAAAGCAGAACCCTAAACAAACAACAATCAGGTCGGCTTGTGAGCACGCAGAGAAAGTCCGATTGTTTAGGAAAATAAGAAATATAAAAATAAAGCAAAAATTGTATAATCCAACAACAATCAGGTCGGTACTCCCGTACACGCAGAGAAAGTCCGATGGATTATACGAAACACCAAAGAAAATAAAGCAGAACGTCAAACGAACACCAATCAGGTCGATCTTTCGATACGCAAAGAAAGGCCGATCGTTTGACAAAATAAAGAAAATCAAACAAGTTGAAATTTTTGCAAAATGAAAACATGCATTCATCAGGATATCTCTTTATTCTATTTTTGGAATCATCACACAGCATTCATCAAGGAGCAAATAACCAAAGATTATCAGGCAAGCTTTATGTTTATATCTTAGTTGCAGATTTCAGATTAGTCATGCACATTCACAGATTATGCAAGTACCTACAGCCTTTAGACTTAATCTATCCATGGCAAATAACGTATATGCTGATGTACCATCATTTCTCGCTTTTGTCGGATCAATTTCTCAATTTTCCATTTTTTTTATATTTTTCCAATTTCTCCCCCTAAAATTCAAACAAACACTATTTTTTGAATTTTTCAATTTTCTCCCCCTAAAAATATGTACAACTACAAAAATGCAAACATATGAACAAGAAAGAAAATTGATCGACCAACACTGACACTTGGCAGTTTTAGTTTTGGAAAAATCGGGTGAAAAATATTTGAAAATGATATGTCGTTGAAACACTAAATTAAGCAAGTTCTTCACTATCAGCAACACACGCATGACAGGTCTTCTTGAAGAAACCTGCAGACACCAGATAAAACATTAGTGGTTTTGGGATCGGCCCGAGTCAACAGCCTCGGGTCGCCCGGTGTCTTCAACATGGTCTTTTACACCCAAGGAAACAACACGGGGTTTCCAAATCTTGGGCGATTGAAAATATTTCAATGAATCCACAAAATTATCAACTTGCGTCTTTGCCCAAGACGACTTACTAGCTGATTGGGACCTGAATGATTGTGGTTCATCAAAAATACGACCATTTAAATCCACATACTTAGCAGTTTTGTGCACATAAGCGTCAGTGCTCGCATTCGTAGGACATTGTGCAGCAAGATGCCCTGGTTTACGACATGCATAACACTTCCTTTGAAAAACATTAAGAGAACTGCTACCCAGATTTGATTCAAAAATTTGATTTTTATCAACAAAACTCTTTAGATTTCTCTTGTCCTGTTTGAACACGTCATGATAACCAAAAATATTTTCTGAATCAAAGAAATCATCTGAAGAATCATACCTTGGAGGTGGACTTCGTGGAGAATAACCAGAATTATAAGACGAACCTCCAGAATAATAATCAGCATTCTTTGATGTGAATACCTTTTGTGTCTTTTGCTTTAACCGATTCTTGTGACCTGAAACTTTCTCCTGAGCCTTCTCCTTTGACTGCTGCTGTGGTAGTGTTGAAACTGGTTCTTCGTTAACAATATAACCCAAGCCTTTTTGTTTATACCCTGGAATTTTTGAAGAACTTGAAGAAGATTCTGGAACTTTTCGTTCTTTAGCCTCGCTATTGAACTTAGCTTTAATATCTTTCAAGTTGTTACTTTGAAGCAAAGCTTTTTCTTCTTCATTAGCAAATGAAGGAACAGAATCAACTTTCGCACAAATCTTTTGCTCTTCCAAAACTTTGGAACTTGAGACAAACTTTGGAGCTTCACCCAATTTCTTTTCCCTTTTCTCAGATTTGTTTTTCTTCTTCTTTGCTGGAGTTGCAAATTTAGAATAATCTTGCAATTCAGCTCTTGGATCAAGTGACACAGATGGAGGATTTAAGATAACCACCGGAGCTGGAACAGAATGCAAATCCTCTAATTTCACACTATCGTCACTCTTCTCCTGATTGTAAATGTAATTCAGTAAAGTAGGAGACATAGCTGAATTCTTTACTTGTTTTTGAAGAACAAGAATCTCAATTTTCAACTCAGAAATCTTGACTTGAGCATCCATCAATTCTTTTTGAACAGCAATAAATTGATCGGACAACTCATTGTATTCTGACTTTAGTTGTCTTTTTGTATCACAAATTTCCATTAACTCAGCATGAACTTTTTCCCACTTCTTGGTGTAATAAGCAACATCTTTTGTTAAAATTCCATTCTTCTCACGAGCCTGAACATTGTCATCTCTAAGCTTTGAAAGTTCTTCTTTAAGTTCTAGAACTCTATCTTGTAATTCAGTAATCACTGCTTTTTGAACATTTTCAGCAGCAGTAACGTCATCAACAGCCTTTTGAAGTTCAACATTAGATTTCAGAAGAGATTCCACTCTAGCTGTTGATTTCTCAAATAGATTATCAAAATCTCCAATAGCATCCTTTGCTTCAGTTTCCCATTTTTCAGCACTTTGAACCAGTTCTGTATTGACTCTTTCTAAATCAGCACATCTTTGTTGTGAACATTCTAATTCAGCTTTAACAGCTTTGAGTTCTTCAGAGATCAAACCATTCTCTGCTAACAAAGATTCATATTTTTCTTGAAACTCTTTTGTCACTTCTGCGGTACCATCTTCCACAACTGTTTCACATGAACTTGTGTCTGAATCTGAATCATGTAATTCGTGACAACCAACTTCGGCAAGAAGTGCAGATTCATCAGGATACAATTTAACATATTGTTTTAGATCAGCATTATACACCATGGCAGGTGATGTCTTGTAGATAGAATCTGTAGAACTATCTGCATTGAGAGTTGCAGTTAATGCTATCTGATTCTGTCTCTCTTCAATTATTGCTATATCTCTTTCCCAATCATATCCTTCAGCCGTGTATGAAGTCAAAGCTTGTGATTTAGAATTGTTTGTTGAAGACGAGGATGCAGATACTTTTGAATTGTTACATTCACGAGCAAAATGTCCAACTTGTGAACATTTGAAACACTTAACTTTGGATTTATCCAATCCAAGTTTTCCTCCTGGAATAAAAGATTGTTTACCATGCTTCTTCATGTATCTCCTACCTCTTTCAACAATCATAGCAAATTGCCAATGTAAATCTAACTCGTTCAAATGATCATCACTCAACTCACCTAAGTCATTTGCAACCAAATCAACTTCTCCAAGTTTCCCAAAAATTGAACCATTTGACGATGATATAAATGCAGATAACAATGAAGCTAGATCCTCAGATGCCTTATCAGGAATTGTAGACTTTGATGATCGGTTTGGACTTGTAAAAGTACAACCTGGAGAATCACCATAACTCTCAGTTTTTCCAGCTAGAAATGCAGTACTAGGACCTTCACTGTAAATGTTTGCCTTTTTAGCATTGATGGTAGAATCATTTTCACCACGATATGCAGCTGGATTCTGTACTTGTGCAGGCATGGATTTATTGACACTCAACTCCATATCTCTTGCTTGTATCTGCTCAATCAAATTGATGAATGACAACCCTGAAAATTCTTTATCATGAGTAATCATCATTACATAATTCTCCCATTTTTCCGGTAATGCCTCTAGTATCTTCTCTTTCAGATCAGCTTCTTCCTTTTTGATGCCAACTAAAGCCATTTCACTTAATAAATGTGAAAACCTAGTGATAAGCTTTGAAATATTCTCATCTGGATAATGCTTGAAATTGTCGAACTCTTTTCTTAGAACCTTTTGTTTGCTTTTCTTGAATTGATCATTACCCTCACATCGTTTTTGAATTGCATCCCACAATTCTTTTGCAGAAGTATACGCAGAAAATTGATGTAATAAGTCGGAAGGTAATGCCATCGTTAACGCACCATAAGCTTTTTGTTCTGCTTGATATGCCTTCTTTTGCTCACCAGTAAGACTTTGTTGCAAAACTGGCCTTCCATTTTGTCCTGTTGGATACTCATATAGATTATTGTAAGATATCCAAAAATCAACATCATTTGCACCAACATATGCATTGAACCGCTTCACCCAACTATGATAATCTTCCAATCTGAGTAATTTCGGAACTTTCTGACTTGTTCCTATTTCATTATCATAGTTCATGATAGCTTGCATCGTATTTTGAATCGCGGAAAACGCTTGAAAATCCGACATATTTTCCGAAATATAACACCTCAAAACTTCAAACTCAAAAACGGAGGCTTTCCAAGCGGATTTAGGAGGTCAAAACTTGTCGGTACTGGCCGTAGGCTGGTACACGTCCTAGATCTCGTCGATACGAACGTTTTGGCTGGTATTGGGTTCCGTAACTCTTAACGGTTCTCAAGTTACGTCAGTTTTAGTGATTAACACTTTTCTGCCAGCGGACCAAAACACTTTCAACGGACCAAATTTGTGTTTGCGGATCAAAAGCGGACCAAATCAATCTCAGCGGACCAGAATATACTTGCGGATCAGATTTATAACCAGCGGACCAAAATTGTACTAGCGGATCAGATTGATCCGGCGGACCAAAATTGATACGGCGGACCAAATTTTTCCAGCGGATCACACTGATACGCTATAACTGCCACGGACCAGCTGATGAAGATTGCCTAGCGGACCAGTAGGCGGACCAGATTCTTCATCCGGCGGATCAGTAGTTTTTCATGCAGATTTCGACTGATTTCGCAAATTTTGACAATTTGAACTGAAATTTGCTTCACACAGATGCGAAAACTTACCAGGAATGCTCGAAAATCATTGTTAACCTTGGAAACACCCGGAATTGGAAGAATTTGATGAAAAATGCTTCAAAACCCACTTTTTCTCTCTAAAAATCTCCAAAATCACAGAATATGATCAGCAAATGTAACCAGATAGCTCTGATACCACTTGTAAAACCATGGAGCGATGGATCGTTTGCTAATCACGTGATAATAAGATGAAGACAAGATCAAACAAGTAAATACAAATGGAATTTGTATTAATAAGCCTTGAGAGCACACACACAGAAACACACACAGAAGTGTAGAATATATCAAGAGTTCTCTATCAGTGCTAATGCTCTCAACACAAACTACCTATTTATAGGTAACTTAAACTGGCCAGCGTATCAACCAGCGTATCAACTGATACGCAGAACCAACTGGTCCGGCGGACCATGTGATACGCCTACCAGCCTAACTAGACTCACACAGTTGCTCTCATTACATAGATACAATACACGAGACACATCGTGGCATAGGAATATGCTCTAACAAGCAGCAATAACAGGTGTTGGAGAATTAGTCTTCTCCCCTTTTTTGGCAGCACCAGCTTCTACAGCCTGACCTCCAAAAGGAAATGGGTTCAAAGAGCTAATCTCAGCAGTTGATTGGGCAACCGGTTCAAACATTGGTGTAGAGAAAGTTTCCGGTTGAGCACTTTGAGCTTCAACTGGAATTTCTTGAGCTTGAGTAGCAGCAGGAGTGTTCTTTACAAGGCTAGCAACAGTCGAATTGAGACTGGTTACTTGAGCCTGTAGTGCTTTGTATAATGCCGTCGATTCAGTAAGTGATAAACTATCCTCAACTGGAGTTGCACCAGTATCATAGGAAAAAGATGGACCATCAACCCTATGTTGATCAAGTCCACCACCCTAGTGTTCTTGGCTCCTGGGATTCCCCTCAACTACAGTTTTCCCTTTAGGATCCACTTGGGAATCATCCGGTTGAACTATAGTGTGGGTTGCCATGGATTGGGTCTTGTGAATGTTACTACCATCATCAAAGTTCAATGAGAAGCTTTGAGTGGCAGCAGCCCTTTCCACATGAATCTCATCTATACTCCTGAGATTCACCTCTTGGGATGAATGGGGGTTAGATTTAGTAGTGTGAGTGTCATTCAGAATGTTCCCATGTAATGTGGTGTTTGGGTTAATAACACCATCATTTGTGACATCTCTTTCTACATCATCATTCACAGGTGAGAAGTGTGAAGTGTAAGGTGAGAAAGTGGATGGGGATTGTACATCCATATGAAATGACTCCCCCTCAGAAGAAGGTTCATCAACAAGTTTAAATCCCAATTTGGCTGACCCAGTTGGCTGTGTGCCAAGGGTTGGTTCAGGGCTGGAGGCAATGGGTTGCAAGAGAGGAGTACGCTCTTACACAACCTTTTTGAGCCTTTTGAGCTTAGTAGGCTTTGGGAAAGGGGGGGATGGTGGGAATTGAAGTTGATGGTGGGTCTGAATCTCTTCTCCTTTTTCTTTTGAAAATTAAGGTTGAAGTAGCAGAAGGAGAAGGTGGTTGATCAGTGGTGGGTTCAACTACTGTGGATGGTACAGTGTTGTCCACTGGAGCAAGTTGCTCTTCAGAAGCATGTGTTTCCGGTTGAGAACTAGGTTCTCCTTGTTTAACTGGAATCACCCTTTGGATTGGCATGGGATGGTCAGTATCCCTTCCAAGGAATGGCTTCTTGTTGGTGGTTAATTTGGAAAAAGTATTTTCAGATAAAACTCTTGGAACCAGCATGTTTCCATCCAAATTAATTTTGGGGTATTTTTCTTGCAAAATGTATGTTATAAATCTAGGATACATGTAAAAAGCAAATGTCTTTGCATTACCCTTTAAAGCATTAAAAATCACAGCAGAAAAATTATATACCTCCCCTTTCACCACAGCATAGTAGGTAGAAGCTTGCTCTGTTGCCATTTCATCAAATCCCGATTTCTTTGGCGTCAGGCACACCATGATGGTGTGGGCCAGAAATCTCCATTTGTAGGGCATTTGACCCTTGAGAACAGTGGCAGTTCCTTCAGTAGCACCACCATAGCCAATTTCTTTGAGTAGAGCCATGTATTGCTTTGGGGGTTTGCGAACATACCCATTCTTGTCATTCAACTTCAGCAGTTCCCTAATCAGTGATTCAGTGATTAGAACAGTTTCCCCTTGTACTGTTGACTTCAACGTGTCTTCCTCTACATCATCTTCATCCTTCTCGAGCAGTTGGATGTTCTTCCAGTATTCCGAGAGAATTTCCTCATATAAATAAACCGCAACAGTGAGTGCGTGATGCAGATATGAAATCTTGAGGAAATTGATCATCTCGGTGAAGGTATCAGCGTGTGTAGAGTTCACCGGAGCATCAAGAAACGCAACTAGGTTGTGTTCAAGTGGGAAAGGATCATTCTTCACTAGTTGTTTCCCCTTTGCTTTGGACTTTGGTGACATTGTTGATTGACTATGAGAGAAATTTGGGAGTAGAAAGAAATGGTTCTGAAAGTTTCTAGGTTTTCGGATTTTGAACGATTTCTTGCTGTTGGGGTTATGAGGAGTGTTGAAGGGGTTGTGGGTATTTGACTGGTGGGTTTAAAGGTTGGTGACAGTTATCAGCGATGGGATAAAGTACGCTGAGTCACAGGAGAGAGAATGAAAAAGTGCAAGTGGGTCCGCAAAAAGTGTGCTTCAGGTGATTGTACAATACAACCTCCTGTTGCGTGTCTTTTGAATTTAATTCAAACAGTTTTCTCGGACAATTAATTGAAACACTTTAAATGCACAATCCGCTTGAAAATGTGTGCCTCAACCGGTGAATTAAATAATTCATTTAAGGCAAGAGATTTCCGGTTGAGATTCAAGCGGAGAGTTTTTCTCTCCATACAACAAAATTTCTTTCCGTTTGAAATTTGAATCGGACAGATTTGCAGGTTGAAAATTTTTCCGGTTGAGGTTGTCAACAGGAAATAAGATTTCCGTTTGAAAAATTTTCAAATTTAATCTGAGCTTTCAAATAAAGAATTGTTGTTCCTTTTACCAGTTTCAGAAATTAGGATGGTGTGATCAAAAATTGAGTTTCTGGTTGAAGGTGACTTTCCGGTTGAGATTCAACCGGATGTGTTGAACTGGAAAGTTCAACCGGAAGACAGAAAAACACTTGATTTTGAAAATCACATGTATCAGTTATCATAGTTTAACAGTATGACCGGACTATGATTGAAAAGGTGTCTAACTGATACAAGAGCTTTTCTTCTTCTTTTTCTTTTTGTATCAAGAGACGGGCTCTTTGACACAAAATGGTCTCTTTTATTAAGTTTGTGAAAACAGTTTAATTTGTCAAAGTTCATCATACCAATGGCACTAATGAGATAGAAGAATCTAGCTTCATCAAATGCTTTGGTAAACAAGTCAGCCAATTGTTGATTTGTATGAACTTTAACCATTCTAATTAAGTGTTTCTCAGCACAATCTCTAATAAAATGGTACCTGATATCAATGTGTTTTGCTTTTGAGTGTTGAGCAGGGTTGTTTGTGATTGATATAGCACTGTTGTTGTCTGCAAGAATAAGAGTCTCCATGAACTTGATGCCGTAATCCAACATTTGATTCTGAATCCATAACACTTGACTGCAGCAGCTTGATGCAGCAATATATTTAGCCTCAGCAGTAGAAGTAGATACGCAGGTTTGCTTCTTGCATTGCCAAGACACAAGTCTTTCTCCCAAAAATTGACATCCTCCAGTAGTAGACTTCTTATCCAAGTTGCAGCAAGCATAATCACTATCAGTGTAAGCTTTGAAGGAGAAATCTGAATTCTTTGGATACCACAACCCAAGCTTTGGTTGTCCTTTAAGATATCTAGAGATTCTCTTCACTACTAACATGTGTGATTCCTTTGGTTGACACTGGTATCTAGCACATAAACAGACACTAAACATGATGTCAGGTCTGCTAGCTGTGAGATAGAGCAGTGATCCAATCATTGCCCTGTAGAGGTGAACATCCACTGGTTTGCCACTTAAGTCACTGTTTAACTTGTGGGAAGTGGAGATGGGAGTTCTTGAGGTTGAAATAGACTGCATATCAAACCTTTTTAGCATATCTTGAATATATTTTGACTAATTCAAGAAAATTCCATTGGCAGTTTGCTTCACTTGCAAGCCTAAGAAGAAATTCAGTTCACCCATTGAACTCATTTCAAACTTTGATTGCATCAATCCCTCAAACTCTTTGCATAAGGCAGCACTGGATGAACCAAAGATGATGTCATCAACGTAGATTTGTACCATCAAAGTATCTTTGCCATCAGATTTCACAAACAGTGTTTTGTCAATAGCTCCTCTCTTGTAGCCATTCACTAGGAGGTAGTTTGAAAGTGTTTCATACCATGTCCTAGGAGCTTGCTTGAGACCATATAAAGCTTTAATCAACTTGCACACCCTGTTGGGGTACTGAGGGTCTTCAAAGCCTGGAGGTTGCTTGACATACACATCCTGTTCCAAAAGACCATACAGAAAAGCACATTTAACATCCATTTGAAATACCAGGAAATTTTTGAATGCAGCATAGGCAAGAAATATTCTGATTGCTTCAAGCCTAGCCACAGGAGCAAAAACTTCATCATAATCAATGCCTTCTTCCTATGTGTAGCCTTGAGCTACAAGTCTGGCCTTGTTTTTTATCACTATTCCCCTGTCATCCTTCTTGTTTCTGAATACCCATTTGGTTCCAATTGGTTCTTCACCTTCAGGTAAGTCTACCAATTCCCAAACCTTCTGTTTATTGATCTGAAACAATTCCTCTTGCATTGCCTCTACCCAGCTTTCATCTTCCAATGCATCATTGATCTTTGTGGGTACTTCTTGAGACAGAAATGCAGCATGCAGGCAAATGTTTGCATCAATAGACTTGCTTCTTGTCAGCACAGGAGCTGACAAGTCTCCTATAATGTTCTCCCTTGGATGATCCTTACTAACTCTTCTATCAGTAAACAGTGGAAATTCATGGCTTCTCCCATTGTGAGGAATATTGAGTTGAGGTAATAACTCAATATTGTTGGTTTGTGATACAGGTTCTGAAATTTCAGTTGGTTCTTGAGAACTGGGGACTGAATCTCAGATTAGATGCTCAAGACTATAATCATTTGAACCAGCATCAGTTGAATCAACAGGTTCATTGTTCTCAAAATTTACTAAAAAATTGTTTTAAGTTGAGTCTCAACCGGAGATTCTACTGCTACAGGATCCGTTTGAACTTCAACCAAGTTCAACCGAAAGGGCTTCTGCATCAGCAAGAACAATTTCAGAGGTTTTCTTTGCATTGTAGGGTTTCATAGGCTTGGTGCTGATGGATGAAAAGAAGGTAGGTTACATTTGCAGTCCCTTTGTGTTCATTTGCCAGATGTCATCAGCTGACCTCATGTGATTTTGCTTATATTCCTGTTCCTGCACTGTTGAACTCAATGGCTTATCAATGGTAAAATTGAAAGCAGTGGTTAGTGCATCTATATCGAATAACCATTCTGGTTGAGATACAAAACTGTTAAGATATTTCTCATTAAAAGTTACATTAATGGTTTCCTCAACAATTTTAGTACTTTTATTGTAAACTCTGAATGCTTTTGACACACTAGAATATCCAACAAAATAACCTTCATCTGCCTTTTCAGCAAACTTAGGCAACAACCTATTAGTTATCAAAATAGTAACAGGACAGCCAAATGATTTAAAAAAGTAAATGTAGGACCGTTGATTACTCAGAGAAATAATCAAAACAAGAACTCTTTACTTGCGGATCACAACCATGCGGAATAAAGTTGTATCACACTTGTTTTTACTTAAGCTTTGTTTTACTTAGTATCAAAATACTTCATTGTGTTACTTCTTATAGGTGAAATTCTACCTGTAGATCTTTTCTGAGTAGAAATAGTTTTGGGTTTTAACAAGTTTTGAGTTTTGCTCAAAAGATTGAATTTGCACATTGCAGCCATGTGCCCTTTTTCACCACAGAAAACACATTCAAACATTTTTCTTTGGTAAGTGTTTGTGTTTTTGGTTGATTCTTCATTTGTGACCTGGTGGTAAGTTAGCTTACCCATTTTCTCAGTTTCACTGGGTTTTGGCTGCTCAGGTAGTTTACCTCCAACTTTTGAGTCCTTGGGCTCATAAATAGTTGGTGGTGGAAAAGCAACTTTTGGTTTTAAAACCTTGGATTGGTCAACAGATGCTGATGTGCTAGCATCTTTGACTTCACAGTTTGATGATGATTCAACAGATTTTGATTCAGAAGGAGAAGATGTAGTGCTATCAACAATTAGACTCACACTGCACTCCTTCTGAAGTGCTTGGATTGGAGCAATAACAGATGAGTATTCCTTGGGTGGTTCAACATTGTTGTACCCAATACCTGTTTTCCCAAGCATTGCCCCATTCCAAAGTTTCTCAGCTTTCTTGTTAGCTGTTTGGAATTTGTCACAAGTGAACAAGGCATCTTTTAACTTGATTTCAAGAACATCATTTTCTGCTTTTGCATCTTTTGTTTCTTGTCTTGAAATAGTTAGTTTGTTCAACAAATCCTCTAATTGTGTTTCCAAAATAGAGTTAGTTTGCTTTAAAACATCAAATTCTTTGTTTAAATTTTCAATTTTAGTGATGTAAGCAGTTTCAGTTTTCTTAAAGCAATTCTTTAACTCATTTAAATTGGAAACCTCATCAATCAGATCACACTACAAAAAAATTGCCATTTAGTGGCACAAGTTTTTAGTGGCATTTAGCTTTTGTGCCACTAATATAGGGTTTTAGTGTCACTATGTGTGTGCTAATTTGTTTGACCTATAGGTTTAGTGGCATTTAGCTTTTTTGCCACTAATATAGGCCTTTTAGTGGCACTTTAAGTTTGTTAAATTCTCTCCAAACAAATATATTTTTCCTTTAACAAAAAATTTCACTAAGTTAAAATTATGTTAAAATTAAAATTATAATTAAATATTAAAATTAAAAGTAAATATGCATATATATTTTTTCATTCCATAATAAATAAATACAAAATAAAAAGAAATATAAAAAAAATTAAAAATTACTTATAAAATTCTAATCTAACTAATTAAATTATTAACTTGTTTAAATTTTTTCTTTTATCCATTAAGACCGTACATATTTTTAAAAGTTCATATATTTTTTAGACCGGTCTATTAAAAAACCGGAGGGAAACGCTACTAAAAAATTAGGGGGAAATTTGTCGCTATCATTAGAAAACCCAAAGCATAATCCAAATTACCTAAAAAAATCGAACTGCCATCAAAATCTTTCACCCATATTTTAGGTCCTAAAATTTAGGATACACCGGTGTCTCTCCATTTTTTCGTAAAAACCCCCAGCAACTCCAGCCTAGTCCCCTCCCAGCCTCCCAGGTCTTTCGACGAAGATGTACAGCCTCTCCCACCGTCGTTTCAGCTCGGCGATATCTCAGAGGAGGAACTGAGAGCCTACGACGACAGCGATCCAAAAAAAAGCCTCTTCTTATGGCCATCAAAGGCTAGATCTACAATGTCTTGCGAAGCAGGTATATATACTATATGGATTATCGATCTCTTAGGGTTTGATTTGGATTTTGGACTGTGAATCGAGCTTTATTAGTATTAGTTTTGTACACCGCTCCCTTGCACATCCAGGCGACCGATTGCACCTCTCCGGCCGCCACTTAAGCCGTCCACGTCTCATCCAATAAAATTTCCGATTAGGGTTTGCATTTGGATCCCTCCTCACTCTCAATCGATACCTGTAAATGTCGACGTGTCATATGCTTGGTTTTTGCGGCAATTACCGATTGCATATCGTGATCTACTTTTTTGTTCTACAGATTTGAAATTCTCCGATATTCAGAACATTTTCAGCTTTTTTCATATGCGTTCGTTAATGTGATCAGTCGTTGTATTGATTCCATCAGAGAAGTAAGTTTTTTTGCCATCAGTTGTTGATTTTGATATGTAGATATATTCTGCACTTTTCTTATTGTTTTACCTTCTTTTTTATCATCTGATTTTGCCCCTCTAATGCCATTATTCTTGTGTCGTTGTCAAATTGAAGTCTTTGGGCCTAGAACAGACAAATCAAGTAGTATTCTCATGTTGAATTTTAAGATACTATTACGCTTGTGATTGATGGTTGTATAATTTTGTTGTTTTAGTATTAGAACCACATACTGTAAGTCAAGTAAGGCAAAAAAAAATCCGTTTAAATTGATGTTCTTATAATGATGGATTGGGGGTGATTTGGTAGGGCATGAAAGCTGTAGGTTAAATGCCAGTATTTTTTTAGGAATTTCGACAATGAAAAAGGTTTAAATGTATATTTGGATATCTGAGGAACTCAAAGATGCGATAGTTTATTTGGAGTTTCCAAGTAATTTGTAGGATTTTGAATTCTCTAAGTTTGTCATCATTATATTTGGAGTTTCTAAGTGTAATGTTGTTCATGAGTTAATTACAACCATGAATATGATAGCTGTTTTGATGACAACTACAACATCTGCATTGCAAGAATCAGTTGTATATTCTCTACAATCGTTTCAATAATTGGTTAAGACTATTAGTTCGGCTACTTGCTTCATTGATGGTGTCAAATGCTTAATTTTTATCTGGATTTTGGTATGTTTTTTATGAATTTAGAAAGATTTATGCTTTTGTAGTTTACTATCATAGTTTAAATTTGATTATAATGTTCATCCCAGTACTTTATAAATAAAGTTTGGAATTAGGTGTATGAAGAATTGGATGTTCTCACTAATAAAGTTCCAATTCACGATAAAACAGGTTCAGTTGATTTTCGAGTACAATTTGATGTAAATTTCTTAGTATTATACTATGTAGGAGTTCTACACTATATCTTTGGTAAAAAAGTACAATCATCTCTGGTTGAGTTTATTGCCAAGGATTTTAGGGATTACACGATTCCTGTGACTTCTTTGTATTCATAAGAAAATATGGCACTACTTCTAATATTGTTTAGTCATCAGCAGGAAACCACTTTGTTTATTCACCAACTGTTAACCACTTACTTTTTCGATTTGATTAATCTTTATAGTTTAGATGTAGGGTTTATGATTACACCAGTTTTGAAGTGTATTTTGACTATTTTTAGATCTTGAAGTTATAGTTTATTTGATTTTGCATTTTCTCTTAATCTTTAACTTTGTCTATTGTTTCCTGCTATTTACAGGTACATGTGAGTCGGTTCATACAAAGAGTTTGAGAACTTATGTTCTTCCACGTAAATTTTAATCTCAAGAACTATTTTAGGACCTATTTTGGACTATTTTTAAGCTGCTTAAGACTGTTTTGAGGCTGCAGTTTATTGAGATGTTATTGCTGTTTTGAGAGTTTTCTTAGTCTTTTAGGACTGTTTTGATGTTATAACTACATAAAAGTTATGATCTTTGACATACTCAACAGTTTTGCCCCCATTTAGAGTGTATTTTAAGTATGATAAGTGAAGATACTAATGTGAGGGCATGCAATATTTACATTATAAAACTGTAGTCAACTATAACCAAAGGTTAGAATAGTCATAGAAAACATGTAACAATCAGTTCAAATAAAGCAATATGTCCACTACCCTATTATAGATGTGTTTCAAAGAGTTCATATCCTGTCACTAAGTAACAATTATATTTTATTATTTGTTTGCAGCAAAGTGGATGGTCAAAACAAAAACAATTCATGGAAAAGGTCCAGGAGATGATGATCGAGCAAGAAAAGCAAAGGATCCCCATTGCCAAGGCTTCCCATGGACAACCGATGAACCAGAGGTATGAGCAACTTTTCAACAACCTTTAAAATAACGGGCATATTAGACAGCAGAAAGCAAGTAGAACCAGGAAAAAATTACATGCCAGTGTCAGCTTTTTAATTAAGGATATGATTTGAATTTCAGTGTCAAAATTTATGCATATCTGTATAAATGAATGAAAAGAAGAGGAGACTGATATGAAGAGATAGATTCATGCTTTAAGATCTGATGAATTTGTATTCAAATCTTCTTTATTAGTTTGAACATTTTAGCATTGGTAACGTAAAGATCTGGTTTGACTCATCTCTGTAACATCTGCTTCATTCTTTTCCTTTAAAGTATTTATGATATATCACTTCATGCTATTTTACATTGGAAAAACTGGTATGACTCATCTCGGCATCATCTACTTAAGTGTTTGCCTTCAAAGCTTTCAGAATACATCAGTTACTTCATACTACTTTTCATAAGCTATCTAATGTTTTTAAAATTTTCTTTGGCAGATGATGATGAAAATGATGCAGGTTGTAATGGAAGTCATCTCTTAGAATTCATGTTTGGGAATGTTGATGGTTCATGATGATCTTCATAATGATTGCCTTATTAAGGTATCTGTATATATATTTTTGTGTAATTTTGGTTGAATTAACGGTTACACATTTATTTTATACTTTTGTTATTCTTAGGCTGCAATGAGCCAGAACAATTAATTCTGGTCTGGTTTTTGGCAGTGTTCTTCTTGCCTTAGAATTCAGATGAGAAGGGCTGGTCTGCCTATTAATTGTGCTTATGCTGCTATTTTACATTAAATGTTGTAACAAGGTCAGTAGAAGTTATATTAGTTGCTGTTGTTACTTTGTTTATTTGGTATTGGAGTTCTTGTAACTGGAACATAAAAGGGTGCATCTTTTGGCTATGGTTTACTGCCCAGTCGCTTGTATTGAAGGTCTTGGATGGAGTTTGCACCTGTGTATCAGCTAAAAGGCATTATGAAGTGTGTTGGGTTTTTGGATATGCCTATTTAAGCACTGGAATTATCTGAGATGTGTTTGGGTCAAGATACAAAAGGAGATGGTAAATATGTTGAGTTTTGGACCGGAAGGTTAGTATGTGAAATTATATTTTTTCTGATAAAAGATATTCATTTAAACAAGTCAATTACCAACAAAGAGCTTTGCGCCGGAAGGTTAATATGTGCAAATCAAATATGAACTCTATATATGAAAGATTGCCTTTGGTTAAGCAAGATGTAAGCTGCTACATATGTGTTAGTTTCTTTTTAGAATCATGTTATCCTTGCGATGGTTGAATCTATGGGTATTTCTATAGCCACTTTGTCTTTTCCCTGACACCTCTTGGTTCTTTATTCCAAATATGCAAATTTGTGGCATGTAATCAAAATCTGAGACCTCAAAGAAGAGTAAAATTAAGTAATTTTCTTTGAAATTTCATGTTATAATTGCATCACTCCATAACCTATTTTTCACCAGTTTGCTTTTGTTTTTGAAGGTTTTCTCAACTCGCTTATCTTTTGGTACCTTGTTAATTTAATACAAGACTGAGTTGAAGTAACCTAGCAGGCAACAACAAAAAGTTCAAAGGGAAGGAAGCTTAGTAAGGAATGATGAGAACAACTTCTTTTGAACATACACCTTAACAAACAGGAGCAACTTTTGAAAATATGCTTTAACAAGCAGCAGCAACCTTTATTACTTGGTTAACTTAGGCTTTTGTAAATGTAATAGAACATTAGGTTGCAAGCAACTTAAATGGGAACTATAGTTACCCATGTAGAACATTATTCTTGTACGTGCAATTGAAAAATAATGGCCGAAATAAAATTTCATTGTTTGCTAATCAATGATTATATATATGCGTGTGTGTGACTATAATAATCGCTTAGTGGCATAAACAATATGTTCCACTAAAGCTATTATATTATAGATAGATAAATAAGATAACCTTTTAGTGGCACAAAATATTTGCCACGATAGTCTTTATGTTTATTGTGGCAAAAAAAAGTGCCGCTAAAGACCTAAGAAGTTTGTGTGGCACATTGAAAAAGTGCCACTAAAAGGCTTTAGTGTCACCACTTCTAGTGGCACTTTTCTTTTATGCCGCAGATTCCATAAAGGGTTTTTAGTGGCACTTTTTTGGCTTTTAGTGGCAGTTTTTCGGTGCCACTAAATGGCATTTTTTTGTAGTGTCAGTGTTATGTTTCCTGTATTTTTACACTTAAACTATGCAGGCAGGGCTGCACAAATTTTCCAAAACTTTTTCAGGAATTTCATTTACCTGTTCAGTGGAATCTTCTTTGGCCATCAAAGCATGGTTGATTGGCTCAAAATCAGTGATAAAGTCATCCCACTCATAGCATTCAGTCTGGTTAGCTACAGCTGCCACCACATTTTGATTTCCAAGTGGTTTTGGTTGAGTTGGCTGCTAGTTGCTGTTGTTGTTGTAATTTTGACTGCTGCTGCTGTTGTTGCTTCCATGATTTGATCTCTGTTGGACATGGTTGTTATTATTCTGTCCATCTCTCCTTGGCTGCTTGCATTCTCTGGCAAAATGGCCAAGTTGGTGACAATTATAACATTTAGCTTTAGATTTATCTAACCCAATTGATGATCCCTTTGACCCCTTATAAGTTCTTCCAGTTCTCTTATAAAATCTTTGGGCCCTTACAGAAACCATAGTTAATTGAGTTAAAATGTCCATCTCTTCTAGATCATCTGCCCATATGCATTCCAAGTCTTCACGTGTGAAGCCTTGAGATGAGTCAGTTGCCACATAGGCAGAGTGAGAGTTGTCAAACAATGTTGAAGAACTCTCTGAGCATCTGAGTGACTCATTGAAACTGACTGAGGGTGAGTGATATTGAGAAGAATTTGAGATCTTTTGAAAATCAGTTGTAACCAAAGCAGTGGTTTGCAACTGTGGTGATGCTTCAGGAAAGTTGTTCTGCTTAAGATTAAGCTCCATTTCATAAGCACTAAGGACTCCATGGAGTTCACTTAGTTTAAGCTTTTTGAGGTCCTTGCACTCCCTAATGCTTACTGTGTAGACAGTCCACATTGGAGGTAAGGATCTCAAGAACTTCCTGTTGGCATCAGCATGTTCAGTTTTTACTTCTACCTTTTGCAATTCATCAAGAAGTGAAACAAATCTAAGATACTGGTTGGTCATAGATTCACCAGTTTTGTAAGTGAAGTTTTCATATCTTTTTTTCAAAACATCCTTTTTGTTTTTCTTAACCTCACTAGACCCTTCATACATTTCACTGAGAGCATTCCACAAGCTGTGTGCTGTCTTATATCCCTTGAACCCTACCAGTATAGAGTTGGGTAATGCAGCCTGGAGTGTCCAGTAAGCCTTGTGATCATATTCAAGCTTAGCATAATCAGCCTCAACATATTTGTCTAGTGGTTTTGATATTAGCACTTGGGCATCATCAGCAGATGGAATAGTTGGGCTATAAGGACCTACAGTCAACCTGTTCCAAATGCGTCTGTCTAGGCTTCTAACAAAACCTTCCATCCTGAGTTTCCAAGTATCAAAGTCATCAGGAGTGAAAATTGGTGGTTTGTTAGAGCTACCATTAAGTGAACCAAGAGTTAAGTCAGTCATTGTGAAAAACAGTTTGTA
Organism: Deinandra increscens subsp. villosa; assembly: GCA_039602395.1. Lineage (NCBI taxonomy): Eukaryota > Viridiplantae > Streptophyta > Magnoliopsida > Asterales > Asteraceae > Deinandra > Deinandra increscens. The sequence continues at coordinate 181,941 of JBCNJP010000060.1, read as the reverse complement.
AAACAGAAAAAGCTTGTAAAAATTTAAGTAAGCAAGTAAAGTATCAACTTTGAAGCACTAGAAGTCTTCAAAGTGGAGAGCCAATGCTCTGATACCACTTGTAGGACCGTTGATTACTCAGAGAAATAATCAAAACAAGAACTCTTTACTTGCGGATCACAACCATGCGGAATAAAGTTGTATCACACTTGTTTTTACTTAAGCTTTGTTTTACTTATACTAGTAGTTTGATTGTACTGATTGCATAAACTAGTGAACACAAGATAATAAATTTCTCGGTACTATTTGCATTAACTCAAGTTCGAACTGTTACAAGTGTAAGCACTAAATCTGGTACTTGTGAATGAACTAGCTAACAACTATATATAGTACTAAGGAGATCAACTACAGCCGTTGATCTCATACGGGCTAATCTAACCGTACATGAAAGCCAAACAATAAACTTACTAAAAGAACATTAGTAAACATACACTAGAGGAAATGTGCAAAATGCAATTATCTATAAGTAGGAGACGGCTAGGATATGACTTTAGAAGAATAAAAGTAGTTCTGATTTCTGCAAAAGTAAACTTTCAGTACTTTTCCGGTTAAACTCTTTATACTGTTGGATAATAGAGTTCACCCGAAAATATTCTTCCGCTTACGCTTTTCCGGTTGACAAGTCTTCCGCTTGAGAGTTTTCCGCTTGAACATGTCTTCAACCGGAAATCTTTATCTTGAACCGGTTGACTCAGATTTTCATTTCCTTACAAGCAACCCATTTGGCCATGTTTTTTCATTTCATATGTGGCTAAAACAGAAATATACGTGACCATATAATACCAAAGGCCACGCTATTCATATTTTAACGTGGCCATTGCCACCCTTTGGCCACGCGTATTGGGACAAAAATTATAATTTCAGCAACCCATTTGGCCACGTTTTTTTATAACATATGTGGCTAAAACACAAATATACATGACCATATAATACCAAAGGCCACGTTAAACAAACACATGTGGCCGTTAGGACCCTTTGGCCACGCTTTTCAGAAGAATTGTTTGATTACAACAACAAATATTGGTACCCTTTAGCCACGCTTCTAGGTGGCTTCAGCCACTGATATTGTAACGTGGCTGTAGGGTACATAAGGTGATGGAACCTTTGGTGTCGATTGGAATGAAAAAAAATACGTGACCAAACACCTTTGGTCACGGTTTTTTTTCCGTGGTCAAAGGTGAATTTTGACGTAGTGTTTCACGAGTAAGCTTTCAATAATTTCTCTTTCATCTCCTCCTTAGTCTTTTCTATATCAACCATCTTCAGCTCACTTATCAGATGTTAAAACCGTGATACTAGAGCAGTAATATTTTTCTTATCATAATATTGGAACTTATCAAATTCTTTGTTCAAAACTTTTTGTTTTCTCTTTTTGTACCGATCATTCCCTTCGCACCTGCAGCTAATGCGTCCCATAATGGTTTAGATAACCATAAGCTTTCTTTTCGAGTTCATTATTTTTTCTTTCACCATATGTGAAATATTTTAACTCATTAAATTCTCCTCCAGCATCGTTTGGACGCTTGTAACCTTGTTCAAATGGAATGTATAGATCAATATCATTAGTACTAATATAAGTTGAAAATATTTTCTTTCAATTATGATAATTCTCTAGTAGAAACAACTTGGAAACTTTCTGACTTGTTCTGATTTCGTTATCATAATAGAGCATGGCTTGCATCATGCTTTGCATAGCCACAAAATCTTGATAATGAAACATCTTGAATATTAATAAAAATATGTCCAACGAACTGAATACCCTTTCTACGAAGCGAGTAAAGTCAAACACACTAAGAGTAACCAGTCAAACAAATCAGCGAACCATAATCCTATGGACGAACCGAAATGCTTTTCGAACAGATAAAGTAGCGAACCAATAGCTTGAACGAACTGACGTTTCTGTGATATAACTGTCACGAACCGAGCATAACCGTCATGAACCAGGAGATGAATATTTCTTGGACGAACCAAAGAATAAACTCAATAGAATAACCAAGAAGCTGCGAACCAACTATGAATATTCAAGGAGCGAACCAGGAAACTCAACGCGCGAACCGGACCTATCAACCGACGAACCAAAAATAAAAATTCTGATTTTGATGAAATTGAAGGTTTTAGACAGTGATTTACAGCAGTAAGCTAGAATAACACTTAAGGAATGTTTAAAAACCAATTTTGACACTAGAAACACTCAGATTTGAGAAAAATGAAAGAAAACCACTTTCTCTCACTAGAATTTGCGGAGTTGACCAATTTTGGACCAGTAAAGCAACCCGGATTGCTTTGATACCAGTTGTAAAACCATGTTAGGATTGTTTCCAGGTCAAGAACAAGATAGAAACGGAAGTTTTATAATCCAATAAGTGTGGAATGATTACAAACCGAAGAAGTATACATCATTAAGCTCAGAGAGAGATTGCATAGATCTCTCCTCTCACACACACAGACCTCTCAGACCAAATGAAAAATTTAAGTTGCTCAGCTAACCAACACCTATTTATAGGTGCCTACTGCCCGATGAATCAGCCAAGCAACGAACCGTTGGTTCGTTACTCACAAACCCTTGGTTCGTGGCCTGGTTCGCTGGCAGCTCTACACAACATACAATTCTGGAAATTTACTCAATTTGCATATTAACGGCCACACATGATTCTTGCTCTAACACGCATGGAACACCAACACCTGCAGATTAAGCCTTTTTCTTATAAATTCGACTTTAGGGTTTAAGTTCCAAACTTCTGACTTTTCAGCCGATCCTAGGACTTCTTAGGAGTGATTTTGAAGTGGAGAGAGCTAGGAATCAAGTGGACATCAAGAGAAGTCGTCCATTTAATCTTAGTTCATCCATCGGGTTCTCGATTTCTCCTTTATTCTTGTAATTAACTTAGAGTCCATTATATTTTCTGATCAAGACTTTACCTTTATTATGTTTTTTGGTTTGAACATGATTGTTGGCTAGGCTTTTAGTACCACCTAGGCCAACTAATGTATAATTAGCATTTATGACTTGTTCTGTTTTATGACAATTACATGTTAGATTGGTGTTATATTGAAATTCCTCTAATTATTTGTGATTGATTCATGTGTGTATGATAATTAGGCTTAGAATCATTTATTGGCCTTGGCTTTGCTTGCGGATGTCTTCAGGTTTGGGTAAAGTGACTAATTGCATGATTATGTTGATTGGTATGATTTGCTAGATTTAGTGATTCATAAGGTTAATTTCTGACTTTGTGCTTGATTATGATATTCTGCCTATCTAGAGACTCAAAAGGTAAAGGATTGTTGGGTAGTCGGGTTGGTGAATAAACTAGGATAACATTGTCTCAAAAGAAAGTGCCCTAGGAATTTCGCTAATTTGCTATCAGCTGCATTAATTAGAGATAACTCCAGCTAGTCTAGGGTTGCCGAGATTGTTTCGGAGGTGGTTAGGCTTAGATGAAGTGGGAATTACTCAAAAAGTGAACCCTTGTTCGAGCGGTGAAATAACCAACCAGTGCACTTATTCCAATCGTTAGGTACCTTTTCAGTAACGTTCGGAGAGTGATTAGGAGCTCGTAGGATTTCTAGGGGTTGTATCTTAAGATCCTTGTTCCAACAGAGTTGTCATAACCAAGTGAAGTTGTAAATTTTAATTAGGATTCTAGGTCTAGATGATACCTTTCTCATTCTTGCTTCTTTCCTAAATGCTCTTCTGTCAGTTGTTCGTTAGCTAGTCAATTTAGTAAATTTAATTCTCATTCACATTACAACCAAATAATTCAATTTCCTATTCAGTTCCTTAGTTAATTTAGCTACATAGTGTCTCTAAGGATCGACCCTGGTCTTCCGAGAGCTATACTATAGTCGGTAGGTACACTTGCCTAATGTCTCGATCTAGTTTTAGGTTAATTGGGTTTAATCTATATGTGTCTAGGTCTAGGGTTATTTTAGTAATTTTTATATATCGACTTTCACACATCAATTAAAAAACCTGAAATGATCACCAATGTGAATTCGAGTCAACTTATGTATTGCCCGCGCATTGTCATGACGGTCGATCAACACTCACACTGTTATGTGATATAGGTGTAGTCTACAGGGATTCGCCATCTTTATCAAACGTTGACTGTTTTGATTACTTATTGCACCCAAGGTGAGTTTACGGCCCCTACTCTTTACTGTTTTTGAACTCAGGGGGAGAAGACATGCGGTAACGTTTCTTGTAAAACATTGTTGAATTATTATACCACCCGTGAATTCGTAGTGATTTGTATATTGCCAAGGAAGTCCTTTACATACCTGTTAATATCTCGGATAGCAAGAATATATTAGTAGATCTACTAGGCCTAACGAGCATTGCCCGAGCTAGTCGCTCTAGCCCCTGCTTGCCCTTCTAGGGAGAGGAACGGGTTGTTGGGTTACAACAGTGGTATTCGGGTTCCCGGTAACGACAAAAATTTTGTTTGAATTAAATAATTATTTATGTCAAATAATTATTAAATCATTACCGAGTAAATATGTAAATTAAAATAAATTAATTAAATTAACGAGTAATTTAATACGCAGCGGAAAACAAATTAATTTACCAAAACCGATTACCAGTTAATTAACGTAAACCTATCGACAACAAGTTTCGACAATCACCAATCGCGCAAACACCAATTGCGTTAAAACAAAAACGTAATAATCATAAAACAAATAAATTAAATAAATCTAAACTAACGACGAGTTTAGATATACCTGAGCGGTGATTCAAACAAACGCTTGAGACACCAAAAGTCAACGGGTGACGCTATGGATTCGCAGGTTTGACTCGACAGGCGAATCTGACAATCCTCGCAACTTGCAAGATTTACTACGCGGTGAATCGAGCAACAGGAAAATCTGCACGTCGGATGTGGCGCGATTAGGGTTTCGCGGAAAACGAGCAAACACGCCGTTTAATGGCGGTTTGTGATCGCGTGAGTCGGCGGACGAAGCGGCGACAGCGAGTGGTGGCCGGCTGGAGCGGCGGCGGCGAGGATAACGGTTGGCTGGATGGCGGCAGCAATTGATGGAGGCGGCTCGGCGTATGGCGACAATGGCGGACGGTGGCGGTGTGGCGGACGATGGGTGCGGCGGTGGTTCAGCTCGGTGGAGACGGCACGGCGGCGGCGACTTGGCTTCCTTTGCGGCGGTTTGTTGGAGAGGAGAAACCACGGCAGAAAAACGGTGATCAAAAGATTAAAATTCTTGCGGGCTAACAGAACGTATCGCCGGAGAACAGGGCGACGGCGGCCTAGGATTGGCCAGCTTCAGATCTGAGGGAAAAGGGGAGGGAAGCCGGAAATTCTCAAGTGGAGGATTAGGGTTTTCGCCTCCCTAATCAGATATATATGTCTGATTGATTTTCCGATCAGTCCCTCATCTTTGATCAAACCTTTTAATTTTCACGACTAACCATTTAACGTATTAAATCTTTATCGCTTGTCGAGACTTAAAGAATATTAGTCAAATGACTGAATTGTTAATTGTCGTCTAAGACGTAAATAATATTTAGCGTCTCTGTCGCCAAGTTAATCATAAGGATTAATTAGGATAAATTAATTAATATATTTATTAAACTGGTTAATAAATAATTAATTCTTCTATGAATTTGCCGGTTAGTCAGGTAAGCGGACTTAAAAACCCGTTGCCTTCGGTGTAACTCTTACGGGTCTTGACCGGGTCGGGTTCTTGATTTAGTCGGGTCTGGACACTTAAATCCAACAGTCTCCCACTTGGACTGAACCGCGACTACAATCTAAGAAACAGTCAGAGGTGCTCTAGCTACACGTGGCTGTCCAAACCAGTCATGACACTTCGAGTCAAGTAACCAAGGCATGTCAACAAACTCGTGATATAGTTTAGACTTATGGTATTTGTAAAGTCATCAGATCCTATCTGTATGTGATATCAATCGAACAAGAGACATGGACTCATTCTCTTCCACGTTTAATCATTTTATTTCTCGTTCTATTTGTTCGACGTGATCCAATCAAACACACAGTAAGTTTGAATAAGGCCTTACACTTAACACTTAGAACTAACGAGAGGGCCCACGATGTCAAGCTGTTGCATTATCAATGCAAGAGTACAGAATCCCGTATTGACTACATACAGCTCCCACTAAGCTTCAGATCAATTCCCAAAGGTAACCGTTATGGCTGGCAGTTACGCGACAGCGTTAAGCTATAATCAAAGAATGTTCTTTAACAGACGGGAGGTCACTTATTTATCTCAGGTCGAAGGATACTATTGAGTATACCATTTATCAAATTTGTCTTATGATTAAATCCATGAAGACAATTTGACGCGAGTTACGTCCCGACGTCATTCTGTAATGAGGCCTCGTGAGTCTGGATCATCAACAGTTTGAGTCCAGAGTCAGAATAGTCTTGCTTCAGGCATTTGTTCCCACAATTTCTGATCGACTACGGACTTTTAGAATATTAATGGAATATTCACGGATAGTAAAATGTATAAAATTCAAACACGTTACGCAGAATTCAGACTCTTCGTCTAACAGTTTATAGGAGGTCGAATGATTTGGTGCAAACGTTAATGTTCAACATCCAACGTGCTGAATTCATGTACTATGCAATAGCATCGTTTCATTGATCTAGCCTGATCATTGAATTTATGAATTCGCTACCATGTTCTTGACTTTTGTTTTAGGATTGCCTTTGTCGGTTGTTTCTTTAGCTTCAGTGTTTATCTTGAACATTAAGACTTCCTAGGTGAATCGAACTTGTGATAATATGGTGCCCTTGGTAAGCACATGTATGATTGTGTTATCACATGAGCATGTTAATCGATTATTTGCAGAATTGAATTAACCCTTTGAATGTTTTATTGCATTCCTAGTTCAGATTCAATCAAGTTGGCTATTAATGTTCAACGAGTACAATCAGTACTATTTTAATGAACATGCATTTCATTCATCAGTGTTTTACCGTGATGATGTGATTTTCCATCTTATGTCGTTTTGTAATCCTTTACAATGACATCTCTTGCAATATCTAAGTATTGGATTCCTTCGTATCATATTCCAGTATGATTCGAATCGTTTCAAGAGACTGATCGTATCTGTGGTTGCTCAGCCACGATGTGATCAACACTTGATTTTAATCTTGAAACTTTAAATTAATTGAGGCGTCATTTAAATTTAATCCAGTAAATTTAAATGATCTTCAGATCGGCATTTGATCGTTATTCCGGTAAGGATCAGTGGCGATGCTCCCACTTGCTTTAGGTAGACTGACATTCTTAAAATCATCATTCTTTCAAACCATTTGGATGTTATCTTTCACGATTGAATCGTTGCAATTATATTTCGTTTCCAAGAACGAAATTGTTCGCTTTCGTAGGCGTAGTACGAAACTTGAACGTTTAACATCCAGGTGTTATGTTCTACTCATAAATTTAAAGATGATTGTCAAAGTCATTTAAGAGTTTGATAACATAGAGATGCTTTCATCTTAATCGTTTGAAAGTATCTCGTGATGATCGACATGATAATCTACTTTATCAGATTGTCGAGTCCAACGTTAGAGGACATTATCTTATTCAAGTAAGATTAATCTTTAAACTCTAACTAGAATGCCGACACGTTTCTCTAAGCAACAATCTTTTGTTGGTGAAACGATGTTTGTCTGGCTCGTCTCGTACAAGTACGAGAGTTGCTTTACATTGTCCAGTCATCTATCAGAATCACGTATCTCTAGATATTTAAAGATCTAACTATCGACATGTAATTACCAAATTCTTATTTTCGCAAGATTCTGGTCTTGAGAATAGAATTTAGTTATGCAAGTGTTATGAGAAGGGGCGTTTTAGTTATATGATCCTAAGGGTAATTATTATTACAAGTGATTAGTCTTGTGTTTGTGTTAAAACATGTGACGGATCGTTTCCAGATCATAACAAAGATAGAGGCGGAGAATCTACTCATTAATTATGTCGAACAGTTACAAAACCGAAGAAGTATACATCAATGAAGCTCCGGGAAAGGTTGGACAGACCTCCCCTCTCAACACAAAGACAAATGACAAGAAATCTAAATTGCAATACTAAGCTTCACCTATTTATAGGTGACCTGTCCAGCGTACCATACTATCCAGCGTACCATTTGGTACGCAGCAGCGTACCAACTGGTACGCCACATGGTACGTTGGCAGCCTAGCAACAATTTACAAACTATACAATTTCACAATTTGCACAGTAAAGACCACACCCGAAACATGCTCTAACAATTTGCCAGCTCCAAGAATGAAACTATTATTCCTTGCACTAAACACTTAGTGTATTGTCGGATTCAAAACACACGCAAGTACAACGAGTGTAGTCTAAGACTTCCAAGGTATATGCAGGTATGCACATGTGTAAGTAATGGTACAATGCACCATCAATGGTGTAAGCATTCAACAATGTCATAATCAGCAAGTGATTACTTTTGTGGTAAGTTAGCTGGTAATCCGAACTTAATTGAACAAACGTCTGATTGTGGCAACGGATTGATTTGTTCACATAGTTAAGATCAAAAAGGCGATCCTTGATCAGTTCGACTTGATTTAATATTCCTGACACCGGTGATTCTAAGTCATAAGACTTTATGAACTACCGCTATGTCGTGCGTTATGTCATAACGAGTACGATAAACGCTCAAGGCTTTATAGCTTTGATGGGACATGAAGGAACGAATGTTTTTCATGTCGCATTTAAGCCAGTCTTGATTAAATCAAGTGTACCAGGTACATGTTATGTTGTATGTAGTTTTAGGATTTTAAATTTTTACTCTAATAAACGGTTGAATCAAATTCAAAACATAGATTAAAAATGGTCATGCATATGTCGAAAATCATGTCACATCAAAATCCATAGAAAGCAATTGTTCATCCTGGAAAACAGCCAGGGAAACCAAACAAAATTAAGTTGTTTTAAAACCCACCAAGAATTGTTTTTAAACTGTAAACATTAGACATGAGCTTTATTCGGGTGCGAATCTTGCAGGGTAGCTCAAATGTCATCTTGGTCTGCTTTCTTTAGCTTCATGCACCTACAAAATATAAAGTATGTCAAGCATATATTTTGCAGGAATTAGTGAAGCATCATACAACATAAACTTAGGGGTTTTCCCATTCTTCACCTTGGCAAGATACTCTGGGCGGTTCCTCCTCTAGTGCCCCATCTTATTGCATTCAAAACACTGACGATGTTCTACCAGCGGTGCTTTGGATGCTTTCGACTTGCCCTTTTGGGAGCTTCCAGACGCTTTGGGAACAGCTGCCTTGCCCTTCTTATTTCCACGCCTACCCTTCTTCACCTCAGCCTTTTTTACACCTCCTGATCGGATTGCGAGTACATCGGGTGCCTTGCCGTTAACAAAGTTAACGTCGACAGTTTTGAGCATGCCATGAAGCTCAGTCACTGTCTTTACCATGCTGTGCATGTTGAAGTTCACCCTGAAAGGGGTGAAGGCATTAGACAGTGAGTGCAGAATTAGGCCCGTCGCCATTTCGGCGGGGATGACGTAATTCAGCTTCGCTAGGCGGTTGATGTAACCCTTCATCTTCAGGACATGGGCGCTGACGGGAGCACCTTCAGCCATGCGACAGATAATAAGTGTCATAACGGTGTCGTAGCGCTCCTGTCGGGCCTAGGTTTCAAACATGCCCCTCAGATCACCGATCATCTGAAAAGCCGTCCTGTCGACCATGTTCTTCTGAATATCAAAAGTCATAGTGGCTAGCATAAGACATGCGACATTTTTGGCATTTTGTCGCAATGTGTTATTGGCATTACGCACTAGAGCAGTGTTGGCTTCAGGTTGCTCAGGAACCTCAGCTTCTAACACATTCTCCATGTTAGCCATTTTCAGGACGATTCTCCGATTCCTTTCCCAAGCAAGGAAGTTGGCGCCGTCAAGCTTCTCTTTCTCAAGAAGGGACTTGAGATGGAAAATCTCTTGGTTTGCGCGGTTTGCGTTAGCCATCTGAAAAAAC